>VDFB02271358.1:914492968-914642968 GCA_007258455.2 Sequoia sempervirens
TGGCCATTTTCCCTCTATTGTGACAACTAGAGTGTCATCCAAATCTCAAAGAACCTGGTTCAACATCAGGTCAAACTAAACACATTGAGATTCACATGCACTACATCAAGGAACTAATTCAGGAGTAAATCAGTGATTTGTGGTATTGTCCTACAACAAAACAAATTATAAATATCTTCACCAAACCCTTCACTAAGAGTAAGTATCATCATTTGTGAGCTCTCTTGAGGTGTGATACATTTCTTAAGGGGGTCAACTGACCTTCTCTTAAATTTGATATGTGAAAGAAAAAGATATATAAAAAAAATACATAAAATAATATCATGATTTCTACAATCTATTCTCATTTTATGTTACTCTTCCTAATGATAAATCTAGGATATTGACTAAAAACTTGTACACAATAACATTCTAAGTAATATATTTATACTAGTTTGAAGAGGTTTAGACCTGATAGTGGTCAAGAAAGGAACATTCCAAATTATAAAATAAGCCACACAAAGACTTTGCTTACATAATTGCTTACCTCATTTGAGACACGATACAAACACTCTTCCACCACTCCAATTATAGATAAGCTTGTGCTCTACCTATCACATATCTTGCGGATATATATTTGTTCCAACAAAACATCAATGACACGTGTACCCTATTTAATGACGTCAAGCATGATGTTTTATAAATAAATAAATTCAGAACGGTTGGTCCGCGTGATTTGAGGGAAAGGAAACGTGACACTAAGTATACGCAATGAATGGACAGTGTTAAAGCACTACCCTACAACCCCACATGATCGATATTATTGCTAAAAGTTCACCCAATTTTATAATAATAAATATTTCCTATGAATTAATGAGTAAATTTTTTGAGAACATGTGATATTAGTTAAAGTCAAATTTTGTATATTTTTCTTATTTAGTTTTGTATTTTTTTGTATAGTGACAAACGATACAATCTTGTGTGAAGTTGGAGTGTTCCACTAGTCTTAGTTCACCACTATACATGTCTATTTCTATACATTTAATCTCTATCTTATCCACACATGTACATTGTTTTATATATTCATCATATCTACATATTTATCATCATGCCTTATGCATTTGCCATATTATATCTATTAGCCGCCTACACCTAACCATTTGCCCACACTTGACATTTTTTATCACAAAATTGTCACCTTCCTTTTCAAAATTTAAATTCAAATTTTAGTCAACTAGTCCTATCCACCTTTTAGCCTTAAGTCAAGTAAACACACGTTTAGCACAATGTGAATATTTGAAGACATTTAATGCATTAATTATAATCATCAAGCATTCAATAAAAGTCCTCTCATTCTAGAGCATTGAAGGAGAAATCAATTGCTGGTATTGGCATGGTGTGATGGTTTTTAGGTGGCATTGTTGTTCTTGCCACCAAGGTTCAAACCCCGTTGGGGTGGTATTGTTGAATGGTTGTATTCCGGTTCATAGCTTCGGTCAAAAGCGTTTACCCCTTGAATAAAAAAAGAAGGAGAAATTAATAGCTACAAACTTAGATTCGATGCTTTAAAAGAAATAAAGAGTTTTGTACATCATTTTAGGGCTCATGCCCATTGTCTTCAAATCTTTGTACATGTTTTTGGAGATTGACCTAGAAGAATTTGTCTCCTTGTGATGAAAGAAAATCTTCTTACGTATTTTTAAATACCACCAACCCTCAAATCAACAAAGGGAGTAAAGCAAACAAAGATCTATCATATGAGAAAAAAAGAATTGCATTGTGTGGTGAGAAGAATCCAAATTCACAAGACTAGTTTGTGATAACAAGTTCATCCTAAACTTAGAATTTTGTTCTCTAATAAAGCACAAATCCAATGTAAATTTTTAGTATTTTTCAAGCATACACAATGTGACTCCAAAACCTTGACCATCAGTACTCACTCTTTGGTCATAGAGCTAAGTACCCTATATGTCACATTTGCATTTCCTAAAATAGCAAGTACAATATTAGATTTTCTAAACTTATTGCATTTAATTGATTACATTTATTTAATTAACTTTAGAGTTTAGTCCTAAGGAAACTTTATTCTTCTTTACAAATTTAATATTCATATTTTAACATGAGAATTATTAACTCCATTATTAGTTCCTAAAGGAGAATAATTGCACAATTTATCACCACTAGAATTTGTTTTTTGTTTTACTCGTTTGTATCGTAATATTTGAGTAGGTTAAGACATACATTTTTTTATGAGGAATATACAAAAATAATTTCTCTATATTATCATTGGACCTAAATTATTCTCTACAACTTTTAGAAGCCAATAACACTAAACTAGACAACACATAACCTAACAAGTCATGTTATATTGACCTTTGTTTCAAGCCTTGTGCTTTATGTTATAATTTTGTGTTGATTTATTATAAATACTGCTTTTGTTAGGGTTAGAGATGGCGGATCTAACAATTAAATCACGATTTTATATAAACAAAAATAGAGAAACTAAAACATTCAACAGAATAAATCATAACACAGAATTTAGCGTGGTTCACCCAATTCTGGGCTACATCCACCAAACCGCAGCCATCCAATAATTTTATTATCCAGTGAAAAACCTTATTACAATCCTTGAATAATCAGCGTTTCATCATCTTGAAATACCCATCCGAACCCCTTTTTACCAAGCTTAGAAGCTTCCAGATTTTCGGGTTCTACAAAATCGGATTTTTCCTTTTTCATTGATTTTTTCCCTTTTTAGGGTGATCCTTGTGAAAAGTAGGAAAATTTTTTCTCGATTTCAGCGAACCGCCGGGGCGGCCAGAGCCAGGACCCACCGGGGCCGGGGGCCGGGGAGGTCTGTCGTGCTCACCATGGGCTGCTCTGAGTATGTGATCAGTCACCACATACCAGCACCTTTAGAACTTAAGTTGACCCTCTATAGTGTCTTAGCAACCAACAACTAGTATTGATCTCTTTGCCAACCTCTTATTTTAATCTTCATTTCCCTTTCATGCCCACTACCATTGATCTTATATGCAAAGTGCTACATGGCATATCACAATGGTTATAGGTGGCTCTTTTATAATATCTAAGTGAAAACCTTAGAATCTCATCCTTACCCATAGCTCAATAAAAGCCTTGAGACTTGAGATTATGTGTTATGTTTTAAGTAGCTCTAACAAAAAAACTAATGGGAGGTGGCTCATATCTTCCTCCTAACATTGAGCTCCTAGTCATTGGATATCATCAATTTGTAGTAAGTTATACAATCTACATATTACTTAGTGAGTGTGTGATGAGTTATCAATTCAATGTGCAACTTGGTATGATGTGGTGATCATGTGTCTAAGGTTCACTAGTCATAAGTTGAATGTTCAAGCATCTAGTGGGAATGATATGTTTATTAAGTGAGTGCATAAGGAATTATCAAATGATATTTCTTGGCTATGTGTCATGTTTTAAGTGGTTGTTGTGAAATGGTTAATGGAAGGCCAGTCACATCTTCCTCCTAGTGTTAAAACCCCTAGCTATTAGATCCCATTAGCTTGTGTCAAGCTACCTAATCATGTTATAATTTAGTGATTAAGGTTCATAGGTAAATTTAGATGGTAGCTTTACTAAATCCAATCGAACTAGGATGTCGCATGTTGTTGGTCATGGGAGCTCACATGGACTCTTAAGGATGAGGGGTTAATTGAAAGACACCACATAAGAAATGATGACATAAATATATTAGGTCTACCCAATCCTATTTGATGCTCAAACATTTAGAATATTATGAAACATATGGACGCTATATGTCACATTAAGGATAATATGGTGTTATCAAGCACTAAGCAACTTGACCTTGTACTTGAACCTTATCATTTGATCTTGCTCTTTTCTATTGAGCCATCTGATGGGCACATATTTTAGCAAAATACTTAAGTTCCCATATGTAATGGTAAAACAAGTGCCTCGTGAATCTACCTTCCTAATTTTCTAGCTTCATAATCCATTGTTGGAATTAATAGTTAATAAAATGGGTCCCACCACCATTTGTTACTTATTATGTTGGAGGGTACTAAACTTTGGAGTGAAATTAAGTAAGTGAGTCCCATTTTTGGGCAACACTGTCTATAAAAAAATTCAAAATGAATCAATACCCAAAATCACATAGGTTCAAGATAGGTTCAATCAAACCTATTCAACACACCCATGGTGCTACATAACATGCAATGAAAAGATAGGGCTCAATTAAACACTTTGATTTAATCATCTTAAATAGGGTTTTTTAATAAAATAATGTGTTGACCAAGTGTTTAGGCATTTCTACTTGTATACCAAACAATAGGCCTCCTTGTGTTTAGAAATAATATGATGCATACGACATGGTAAAATATGTTCACTTGAAGGTAGAAGTGGATTAGAATAATTATGTTCCTCCTATTGGGTAGTGTTGTCATCTTATGGGCTAGTGCTAATATCCTAGAGGAGGAAAACCCTAGTCTATTTTGTGTATTTTCATTAATGATATTAGGGGTTCAATCTAGTCCTTTTTTGGGGCGTTCACTTGAAACATTTTCAACTAAAGCAATTTTGATTGAAGATTCTTCAATCAAACTTGCTTGTGTGGTATCCTTTTTGTCTCCTATCCACATGTTACATTTTTTATTTAAAATAGTCAAATATGTGTCATGTATGTGTAGGATCAAACAAAATAATTCAAAGATAAGATTTTATGCATATGTAGCCCTCAAATTAGCTTTCCAAAAAAATATATATTAATATGTTTTTTAAAAAATTTAATTGATTTTATAAGCAAGATAGGTTCATTACATAATTAAGGACCTTTATTCGAGACACTAGAAAAATAGCAATATATGTCAAAAATTTAAAAATTACACTACAGTTTACATAAATGCCATTAATTTAATAAAAAGGAGATAATTTTGATAAATAGGAAAAGATAATGCACTAAAAAAAATGTATGTCTAAATTTCTATTAGTACTTTATATTAAAAATTAATAATAAATATTTTTTTTAGTAAGGAATCACCAAAAAAAGATTGCACACTATATAGTGGTGTTAATGATCTAATTCCAAGAAATATTACAAAGATTTTGTTTGTAATAAAAATTTATGTGTTGTATTAAAATGTTACAAGCTATAGTTTTTGGATAATTATAGCTCAATAAAGGCCCAAATGCTAGGAAATAACATACATTTGTAATATCAATTTTGGGAAAAGTGACCATCAGAAGCTATTCCTTAGCACCATGGGTGGAAAAGGCCAAGGTAATGGTTGAAATGATCTATAAACATATCAAAGCAGAGAAACACCAAAATGAGCTCAAAACATAATGTAAGATTGTAAAAATATAATTTTCCTCATTATAAAAAATAACAATCTTAAATACTTGGCAAACAACAATTTTAACATCAAATATGTGAAAATTACTCTAATAAATCTAAGTGCAAATAATACTCATTTATAATGTTCATAAAACTATTGCATTATATTTAAATAAAATAAACTAACTAAACTTTGACTCTAACCATCAATTACTTACATGAATGCAAGCTTTGTTACACAATATCCTATCCACTCAAACTAAAATATGTTCTATGCAATCTCCAATTAAATTGATAACTTCATATCAAACTCTTAATTCTTCTAATTAAACTAGTCCATTTTAAAATAGTGTCACCAATGTTACTATTATATTTTCAAACACTAAAAATAGGTATCCTTCTTTTGCATGGTCAACTTATCTTGAGAAAGGAAGAATAACCATTGCAACGTTTAGAAGGTGATGAGTAGTGTGAAATTCATATTACAACGATTATGGATTTTAGGAGGTTCAATTTTACTAAAAAAAGGTTCACCTCTCATTAGATACTTGCTGACTTGGAGTAGATAAGCCAAATCACTTCCTTTTGTCTCTTCTTAGGAATACTTATTTTAATAAACCACTTCCACATAGCTTATGAAGTGAAAAGCTATGAACCTAAGATAGCAATGCTCCAAGGTTTTTGGTAGAGGTTCTAAGGGAAAATATTTGTGAAGGGGCAATAAATCCATAAGAATGGATTAGGTTCCTTGTCATTCTAGAAGATGAAGGATCCACTATCCACATTGTACAATGTTGGTGGCCATATTCATGATAAGAAAAATATTAACACTAGGAATGGTCAAGGACATAGAAATTTGTTTACCAATGATGTTTGATTGTGAATCTTGACTAGTAGCTACTAAAATTACAACATCACTATGCATAATGTAAATCCCTTAGATGAAATCAAGACCATCTACATGACCCATAAGCATGATAAAAAGGACTTTAACAAGAGGCACAACAACACTAGATATGTTCTCTTTGAGAAAAAATGTTTGATAGTCTTAAGGTGCTAGTCTAGGCCACACACTTGAGAGTGAGAAATATCCTTTAGTGTGGCCTCATAATCAAAGCCTACATCTATACATCATGAAATTAAAGGTGGTATCAAGTGAAGTACATTATAAAGAGATAGAAGAAAGAGGTGGAAGAGTTGTTGTCGAATCATAAGAATTTTTTTTTATCAAATAAGAACTTGATCTGATTGGGGTAGTGGCAATGTGAGAGTGAGACATTTTGTTGTCGAATCATAAGAAAAAAAAAATCAAATAAGAGCTTGATTTGATTGGGGTAGTGGCAATGTGAGAGTGAGACATTTTGATATTTTTATAACTTCAATATATAATGCTATCTAAAAAAAGAGATTGGGTCATGAAGCTCATGAAAAGCCTCACAACACACAATCTCGAATGACGACTAAGTAATTTTTATGTTGTTTTTAATTTTTTTGAATTGTTTGCTAAGTTTAAGAAGGTTTTGAGTGTAAGATCATTTGGTTCACCAAAATGTACTATGTGAAA
This sequence comes from Sequoia sempervirens, assembly GCA_007258455.2. Taxonomy (NCBI): domain Eukaryota; kingdom Viridiplantae; phylum Streptophyta; class Pinopsida; order Cupressales; family Cupressaceae; genus Sequoia; species Sequoia sempervirens. The sequence goes on from VDFB02271358.1 coordinate 914,499,847, forward strand.
TTCAATCTAACAAAGAGAAAACTAATCCTCTTCATCAAACAATTTAATCAACTACTTATTTTAAGGAAGAAACCAATCTAATACTAGTCTAACAAAAAGACTAGATTATTATGGTTCATCCTAATGTATTTTAGCTTTTAGAAATTATAGTTTTTGAATAACTAAAAACACAATGAGAAAGGAAAATGTTGATATATAGAATTTAAAAAAGATAGGTTTATCAAGTTAAGTGCAAAACTGTAAATGTAAATTAGAGAGAAACTTTGACACAAAATATAGAAGTCTTTTGTAAGGGATGCAACCACATAGCATGAACGCCTACACGTTGCCATGTAGTTTGTACAATAGGAGCTACCAAACTCTCTTATTTGCCTTGAGAAATGTGCCAAATTTGTAAAAATGTAAAATTATAACAATTAGGTATATCACTAGGCAATAACATAAATCCAAATAACTAGATTCAACATATATATTCAAATGAAAATATTAAAATAATCAGGAAAGGAAGATATTATCAAACTCTTGTGTGGTTTAATACCTTCTCCAAGAATTACATGTAGTTGCAAGAGAGAAAAATGGTTGGGTTGTTTAGGAGCTTGCCAAGAATGGTCAAGCCCTTGTGTTGGTCTTTTGAGCTCCACTTAAAACCAATATATAGAAAATGATAATGTAGAGTGTGAAAGAGCAATAACAACACAAATAAGATGAAAAGAAAGTGGTCATAAATAAGAAGTGAGATCCTAGGTCCAAGGATAACAACAACTAAGATTCTACAATAATAAAATAAAGAATATAAGGAGAAGTTAGAGAAAAATAATACAAATCACCTCCAAAGATTAATGAGAAAAATGGAGGAAATAATGTTACTGTAGGATGCTACTAATTTTTCCAAGTACTCAATAGAATGTTGGATTCTTCATATACACCTCAAAAATGTTAGTAGACTGCTCAATATGCTAGTAACAATGGTGTAGAATGCTAAGGGAGTATGAAAGATTGTAAAATAGAATGAGATAGATTCAAAATAGATAAAATGGAGGGAGAAAAGGGAGTTGGGTAGTCATTTGGATTTGCTCCAAAGTGGTTACTTCCAAATAGAAAAAGTGATAGTTAAAGAAACGCTCAAAAATGGTTACAAAATTATGAATTGTCGTGGGACTCTAGTGTGTTGTATGGATGTTTGTTCATTATGCTAGTATTTGGATAGTTTTAGCTAAACAAGTGTCCAAACAATAGGAAATGACATAAATATGGCATTTATAACATCAAATTTGAAAAAAGTGACCATGAGAGGATATACCTTAGCACCATGTGCGAGAAAAGATTAAAGCAAAGGCTAAACTAATCTATAAACACATCAAGAGATACAAACACCAAAATGAGCTCAAAATATATTGTAAAATTATAAGAATACAATTTTATCATTACAAAAAGTAACAATCTTAAATACTTGATGAACAACAATTTCGACTAATAAGTAGGAGATATTTTCCATTGCATATCAAATTGTGACATTGCTATCAGGGTTCAACCATATGACTTTATGAGTCAAACTCATTGACCCACACTTTAACAATTTCAACATCAAATAAACATAAAAATTACTATTAACAAATTTAAATACAAATAACACTTATCTATCATATTTACAAAACTATTAAGTGAATATGAATGAAAGAAACTAACTGAACTTCAACTTTAACCACCGATTATTTTTATTATTACAAAATATCGCATACACTCAAACTAAAATCTATTCTATGTGATCTCCGATTAGATTGATAACTTCGTATTAAACTCTTACTTATAATTAAGCTAGTCCATCTTAAAATAGTGCCACCGTTATTGTTTTTATATTTTCGAACACTTAAAATAGGCATCCTTTTGCATGGTCGTCTCATCTCGAGAAAGGCAGATAAGCCACGTCACTTGCTTTTGTCTCTTCCTAGGCATAATTCCTTTGATTAAATGACTTCCACATATGAAGTGTGTGGCCATGTTCGCTTTCTCATTGCCACAAAACTTCATAATTTACTTCTGGTAGACTGCCACTTGGTATGCGGACTAGGAAGTGTTTTTGTCGTGGTCTATGGTTCGACCCACTTGCTTAAAAGTCTCTTTTCTTTGGTAGCAAAAGGGAGGATGACAATCAATGCTAGAAAGTGCTTTGCCTTTCTAACATATTACCGAGGGAGTGTGTGATGAGTTATCAATTTAATGTGCAACTTGGTATGATGTGGTGGTCCTGTCTAAGGTTCACCACTCATAAGGGAATGTTCAAGCATCTAGTGGGAATGATAGTTTATTAAGTGAGTGCATATGGAATTATCAAATGCTATTGTTTGACTATGTGTCATATTTTAAGTGGTTGTTATGAAATGGTTAGTGGAAGGTCGATCACATCTTCCTTCTAATGTTAAATCTTTAGTTATTAGATCTTATTAGCTTGTGTCAAGCTACCTAATCATGTTATAATTTAGTGATTGAGGTTCATAGGTAAATTTAGATGGGGGTTTTACTAAATCCAATCGAACTAGGATGTCGCACGTTGTTGCTCATGGGAGCTCACATGGACTCTTAAGGATGAGGGGTTAATTGAAAGGCGCCACATAAGAAATGATGACATAAATATAGTAGGTCCACCCAATCCTATTTGATGCTCAAGCATTTAGAATATTATGAAATATTTGGAGGCTATATGTCACATCGAGGATAATATGGTGTTATCAAACACTAAGCAACTTGACCTTGTACTTGAACCTTATCATTTGATCTTGCTCTTTTCTATTGAGCCATCTGATGACACATATTTTAGCAAAATACTTAAGTTCCCATATGTAAATGGTAAAACAAGTGCCTTGTGAATCTACCTTCTCATTTTTTTAGCTTCATAATCCATTGTTGGAATTAATAGTTAATAAAATGGGTTTCACCATCATTTGTTACTTATTATGTTGGAGTGTACTAAACTTTGGAGTGAAATTATGTGAGTCCCATTTTTGGGCTACTTTATCTATAAAAAAATTCAAAATGAATCATACCCAAAATCACATAGGTTAATCAAAGATAGGTTTGATCAAACCTAGTCAACTCACCCATTGTGCTACATGACATGCAATGAAAAGATAGGGTTCAATAAAACACTTTGATTTAATCCTCTTAAATAGGTTTTTTTATAAAATAATGTGTTGACCAAGTGTTTAGGCACTTCTTCTTTTATACCAAACAATAGGCCTCCTTGTGTTTAGAAAGAATATGATGCATACGACATGGTAAAATATGTTCACTTGAAGGTAGAAGTGGATTAGACCAATTATGTTCCTCCTATTGGGTAGTGTTGTCATCTTATGGGCTAGTGCTAATATCCTAGAGGAGGAAAACCCTAGTCTATTTTGTGTATTTTTATTAATGACATTAGGGGTTCAATCCAACCACTTTTTTGGGGTGTTCAATTGATACATTTTCAACTAAAGCAATTTTGATTGAAGATGCTTCAATCAAACTTGCTTGTGTGGTATCCTTTTTGTCTCCTATCCACATGCTATATTTTTTTATTCAAAATAGTCAAATATGTGTCATGTATGTGTAGGATCAAATAAAATAATTTGGAGATAAGGTTTTATGTAGATGTAGCCGTCAAATAAGCTTTCCAAAAAAATAATATATGTGCTATAGGAAAATATTACAAACTATAATTTTTGGATAGTTATAGCTCAATAAAGGCCCAAATGCTAGGAAATAACATACATTTGTAATATCAATTTTGGGAAAAGTGACCATGGGAAGCTATGCCTTGGCACCATGGGTGGAAAAGGCCAAGGCAAAGGCTAAAATGATCTATAAACATATCAAAGGAGAGATACACCAAAATGAGCTCAAAATATAATTTAAAATTGTAAAAGTATAATTTTCCTCATTATAGAAAGTAACAATCCTAAATAATTGGCTAACAACAATTTTAACATCAAATATGTGAAAATTACTATAATAAATCTAAGTGCAAATAATACTCATTTATAATGTTCATAAAACTATTACATTATATTTAAATGAAATAAACTAACTAAACTTCGACTCTAACCATCAATTACTTACATGAATGCAAGCTTTATTACAAAACATTTAATCCAGTCAAACTAAATACGTTCTATGCAATCTCCAATTAAATTGATAACTTCATATTAAACTCTTAATTCTTCTTATTAAACTAGTCCATTTTAAAATAGTGCCACCAATGTTACTTTTATATTTTCAAACACTATACCAGGTATCCTTCTTTTGTATGATCAACTTATCTCGAGAAAAGAAGAATAGCCAATTTCATGTTTAGAAGGTGACAAGTAGTGTGAAATCCATATTACAATGATTATGAATTTTAGGAGGTTCAATTTTACTAAAGTAAGGTTCACCTTTCATTAGATACTTGCCGACTTGGAGTAGATAAGCCAAATCACTTCCCTTTGTCTCTTCTTAGGAATAATTAATTCAATAAACCACTTCCAAATAGCTTGTGAAGTGAAAAGCTATGAACCTAAGAGTAGCAATGCTCCAAGGTGCTTGGTAGAAATTCTAAGGGACAATATTTGTGAAGGGGAAATAAATCCATAAGAATGGATTAGGTTCCTTGCCATTCTAGAAGATGAAGGATCCACTATCCATATTGTACAATGTTGATGGCCATATTCATGGTATGAAAAATATTAACACTAGGAATGGTCAAGGACATAGAAATTTATTTACCAATGATGTTTGATTGTGAATCTTGACTAGCTTCACAATAAGCTACTAAAATTCCAACATCAGTATGCATGATGTAAATCCTTTAGATGAAATCAAGACCATCTAAATGAATCATTGACACAATAAAAGGGATTTAACAAGAGGCACAACAACATTAGATATGTTCTCTTTGAGAAAAAATGTTTGATAGTCTTAAGGTGCTAGTCTAGGTCACACACTTGAGACTAAGAAATAAAATTTAATGTGGCCTCATAATCAAATCCTACATCTATAATGAAAAGTGGTATCAAGTGAAGTAGTTTGTAAAGAGATAAAAGAAGAGGTGGAAGAGTTGTTGTCGAGTCATAAGAAAAAAATGTCAAATAAGAGCTTGATCTGATTGGGGTAGTGACAATATGAGAGTGGGGAATTTTGATATTTTTATAACTTTAATATATAATGTTATCACTAGGTATATCACTAAGCAATAACATAAATCCAAATGACTAGATTTAACATATATATTCAAATGAAAATATTAAAATGATAGAGAAGGAAGATATTAGCAAACTCTTGTGTGGTTTAATATCTTCTCCAAGAATTGCATGTAGTTGCAAGAGGGGAAAATGGTTGGGTTGTTTAGGAGCTTGCAAAGAATGGTCAAGCCCTTGTGTTGGTCTTTTAAGCTCCATAGACAACCAGTATATATAAAATGATAATATAGAGTGTGGAAGAGGAATAACAACACAAATAAGATGAAAAAGAAAGTGGTGATAAATAAGAAGTGAGATCCCAAGTGCCAAGGATAACAACACCTAAGATTCTATAATAATAATGTAAAGGATATAAGGAGAAGTTAGAGAAAGATAACAATAGAAATCACCTCCCAAGATTGATGAGAATACTGGAGGATGCCACTAAACTTTCCAACTACTCAATAGAATGTTGGATTCTTTATATATGTAGACACCTAAATTTGGACACTTGATTTATCCAAATTTATCCCCTTTTGTCTAAGCATCCCCTTATTTGCATTAATTAAGTAATATCGCTATTATTTAATTAATATCCTTAATTCTGCCAACCCCCTAAGGTATCCAGTTAAATAATTAAATACCTTCCCCCCTTTTCATCAAATGAATTAAATAAATATACCTTATTTATTTAATTCCTTTTATATCTCATCCTCCATCATTTTTATCTAATCCTAGTCCATCTTCTAATCTCATCATTAGGGATGTGCACATGCCTAATCCTTGATTAGGATGTGTCACATCCTCCAACTTTTGTAAGTTGGCCTCTAATCTCTCTTAGCCACCTAACCCTCCTCTAATCCTTCATTAGCTAGCATAATCAACCTCTCAAAAAAAATTTAATTTCTTTTATCCTTCCAATGAATATTAAATTCATTTTTCTCTTTCCCATGTGATCTTTGACTTGTCACATCAAGTCACATGTAGAATCTAACCCTCTTCTAATCGTAATTAATTTGTCTAATCAAGTACTTGCACAACCTTAATCACTCCATGTCACTTAATTGAGTCAACCCTATTAAATATTTTCTCCTTTTGGACAAGGCATTTCCATTCCCCATGTGAATTTTTAATTCACATTTAATCCCCCAATGCATTTAAAAGAATTTTAAATTCCTTCTCTCATCTCCATGAGAATATTTGAGGAATTTTTAATTCCCCACTTGTTCTCTCACCCACATGGGGACAAGTACCTCATTTATGAGGAGATCTTGTCCCAATCCCAAGGTACTATGTACCCCCTCCATGTCATGTACTATCCTTCCACCTCATGTACACATCCCCATTTTTAAGCAATATCACATGCCACATGTCAAGATGTGAGGGCTTGTGAGTTCTCAACTCACCTTAGCCCTGCATCTTAATCTTGGTGGCTCAATCTTGACCGTCCATTTCCCTAGAGATTTCCAAAATCTTTATAAATACCCCCTCTTTTCTCTCATTTTGGAGAGATCATGCATGGTAGCCAAACTCTTGCAAATTTTTCCTAGAATCCATACTTAGCCATTTTCATGCTTGCACTCACTTGCATCCACCTTCATATCATCATCTAGCTTGCATCTCTTGCCATCCAAGGAGCACACAAACACCGAAGATCGAAGGGCCAACCAAAGGATCGATTCGACACGAGGTAAAATGTTTCATTTGTTGTTCTTATTTTGTGTTGATTCCAACTAGGCTAATCTTGAGGTGTAGGTAGTTTTTAGTGGTATTTTGCATTACTTTGTTTACTGCTCGTTTTCTACCACCTAGATTTGACCTATCACAATATACATCTCAAAAATGTTGGTAGATTGCTCAATCTGCTAGCAACAATGGTGTAGAATGCTAAGAGGGTATGCAAAATTGTAAGATAGAACAAGATAGATTCAAAATAGATCAAATGGAGGGAGAAAAAGGAGTTGGGTAGTCATTTGAATTTGCTCCAAAGTGGTTACTTGCAAATAGAAAAAGTGATAGTTAAAGAAATGCTCAGAAATGGTTACAAAATCATGAATAGTCGTTGGACTCTAATGTGTTGTATGGAAGTTTGTTCATTGTGCTAGTATTTGGTTGGTTTTAGCTCAAAAAAAATCCAAATGTTAAGAAATGACATAAATGTGATATTTATAACATCAATTTTGAGACAAGTGACCACGAGAGGCTATACCTTGACACCATGTTTGTAAAAGGCCAATTCAAAGGCTAAAATAATCTATAAACATGTAAAAAAAGATAAAAATCAAAATAAATTCAAAATATACTGTAAAATTACAATATGTAATTTTATCATTACAAAAAGTAACAATCTTAAATACTTGATGAACAACAATTTCAACATCAAATAACCATAAAAATTACTATTAACAAATCTAAGTACAAATAACACTTATTTATCATGTTTATAAAACTATTAAATGAATATAAATGAAAGAAACTAACTAAACTTCAACTTTAACCACAAATAACAACGAATGCTAAAATTCAGAATTTGAGACTTTTTTGTATTGAACTCTTCGAAGTTGTTCTTATTTTTGTCCATTCCATGAATGCTATACGCTAGTTTATTATATGTTCTTGACTGTTGATTGACTTGCCTTCTATTATATAACCATTCTTTTACTTTTCTCAAAATAATAATTAAAACAAAAAACAAAAAACAAAAAACAAAACCAAACCGCCTTTTATTTTTATTACAAAATATCGCATCCACTCAAACTAAAATCTATTGATAACTTCGTGTTAAACTCTTACTTTTAATTAACCTAGTCCACATTAAAATAGTGCCACCGTTATAGTTTTTATATTTTCAAACACTTAAAATAGGCATCTTTTTGCATGGCCGACTTACCTCGAGAAAGGCGGAGTAGGTAGTCAATGCCATGTTTATAACGTGGCGGTAATCCGTATTACAATGATTAAGAACTGTAGGAGGTTAAATTTTAGTAAAGCCGGGTTTACACTTCATCATTAAATACTTGCTGAGTTGGAGTAGATAAGCCACATGACTTCCTTTTGTCTCTTCTTAGGCATAATTCCTTAGATCAAATGACTTCCACATATAAAGTGTGTGGCCATATTTGCTTTCTCATTGCCACAAAAATTTATAAAAATAATAAAATGTTTCAAAAAGTGCACTTTAATCAACCTTTGTTACTGCTGGTAGACTGCCACTTGGTATGATGATTAGGGTGTGTTTTTGTCCTGGTCTATGGTTCGGGCCACTTGCTTAAAAGTCTCTTTCCTTTGGTAGGAAAAAGGAAGATGACAATTAATGTTTGAAAGTCCGTTGCCTTTCTTTTTTCACATGCATGTATATGAATAGTCATTTTCACATTTTATTCTTAGTTGAATCAATATGCATCAAAATCCCTTACCTATGTCGTTGGATGTGAATTATTTGGAGTGATTTTTTTCTGTTAATATTTGTCAATTGGTTGATAGTTCAAATTGGAGATTCAAAACTTGGCTAATAATATAAGTTGCAAGGTGTTCTCAATTGTTACATTTCTAAAAAAAAATATTTTATTCTTAGTTAAATCGTCAAAATATTTATTTTATTAAAATTTTAAACTCAAAAAATTGCAACAATATTCGATACCTAATTAGATCCGATTCACCTAAAATTAATTCGTCAATAATATTATATAATTATTGGTTACTTTAAGATCATATCACCAATTTTTAATCATCACCATTGATTTTATTTATAGTATAATGGTTGGGGTTGCATTCCATGGGTTAAAATGTGCTCACGGAGTTCTAATGTCCATCAATCCCAAAATTGTATTTGGGTTGTTGAAGATTTGTAATCTAATGGATAGGGTTAAATTCCATGGGCCAAAATATACTTGTAAAGATCTAATGTCCATGTAGCTCGAAATAGAACCCAAATTGTTAGGTTATAAATAAAATCAACAGTGGTGAAAAGTAATTTAGGGTTGATTTTAAATATTCAATGTTTGATTTAAGCTATTAAGAAATTAAAGAATTATAGACACAAGCACTACACCTTAAACTAGTTAATCACTACCACCCTAAGACCCTTGCTTTTTCATAGGAATTTATTTATTTTTAAAGGAAGGATTTGCCATGGTAATTAATGCACTTATCTATTTTTTTGTCAATATTCGTCAAAATTTTGTAAATTGTTTTAGTGATTTAAAAAAATTGCCAATATTTTTTTTCCAAAAAAGGAAAATTTGCCAATATAAATTAATATTTTTTTCCAAAAAAATGGAAGATTTGCTACAATTTTATACTTTTTTTAGGGGGGTTTCTTAAAGTTGTCATTGATTACTTGTTAGATTAGCATTTATTTATGAATGTTCTTTCCTCTTGAAATTTTTGAATTTGGGTGGAGTTTATTTAATAAGAGTATACAAATTATAAAGAAAGTGTCTTTAAGTAATGATATTTTGATAAAAATATGTTTGAAAATTTCATTGTAGTCATTTGTGAATCTACTACTTCTTTATATCCAAGACTCGATCACATTTTTTATCAAAAAAATATTTAAAAATAATGCAATCACAAGCAATTTACAATGTCATTAGTTTGAAATAGTAGACCATGACACAACACATTTACAACTTGTCTAGAAAATACTACTACTCATTTGGACTTGACATACAAATGATGATAATAAACATTATTACAAATATTGAGTTTTGGATGGGTATACCACCTGTAGCATGCCTACAATAGAGCTCTTAACAATTCTATTGGGCATAGTCTTTTCCAAACATGCCTTAGGTTCCAACTAGAGGTCCCCCTTGATATCTCTTACCAGATCCACATTCAAGATGCACACTTAGGTATAGGACAAGGATAAATAATAATACTTCATATAATGCATTTAGGATATTCATCAAGAAGTCCAATGGATTTTTTTTATGCTAACTGTTGTCAATCAAATTGCACCCAAATGCTTGAATGATTAAATTTAGCAATCTGTTGAAACATGGGAACTATCTTCAGGCCGTGGGTATTCCTATGGCAAAGATAGACCTCCAGATTCTAGGTTGTTTCCTATATGATGGTCAATTTAGTACTTGAATAATTTATTCTGAGAAAAGGGTAAGAGGGATTGAACTGAAAACATGAACCAAAAATGAAAACTTTGGTGATGCACCTAATTAGAAAAAACTAAACTGCAATTTGACTCACAAAATGATTACTCAGTACTCTAATCTGCACAACTTGATTTGATAGTCTAGTCACTTGATTTTTTTAAACAAAGGCTTTGATTTAATACAATTTTGAGGGAAAACAATGTTTTCACAAATAAATCGATTAATCAATTACATGCAAAGTGTATAACCAATGAATTTAAACTAAACTGCATACAAATATTTATGAAGGAGACAAAAAAATTAAAGGTTTCAAAACTAAAAACACAATAATTCTTCGATCAAATCCTACACAATAATGATGCCTGAAATCTAGAAGGCAAAACTTGAAAATGCTGGAAATCGAAGGAATCTTCTGCTAAATAACATAATTTGAACCTGTCAACCTGCTGTTGTATTAATCTGGAAATGAAAGTTGAGTTACATGATATTTCACTTTGCAGAACACAAAGGATGAAAAACAAGAACTAGAGGAAAAAGATAAACTTTTTCCAATATATACAAAAGGCATGCACAAAGCAGCCAAAAATAGAACTGAAGTGAAAACAAAATATCCAATGTGAAATCTGAGCAGAAGAGAAAATATTGATATAAATAGCCCAAACTCATGCAAAAATGAGTGAACTCAGGTTCAAAATAGCTGTCAACCCTTAACTGATCCTTGGAGCACTCGAACTGAACTGAAAATCCCTCAAAAAGTGGGTCCAAGCATGCGAAAACCACCTTGTTTTTATCAACTCACCCATGATGATTGGAACTCTGAAAGGCATGGAAAATTGAAGTGTAGTTGCAACTCGAATTGAAACTAATGATAGAACTGCATAAAATAATAATTAATTAAGCAACTTATAACAACATTGCTTAATTAATTATTTTACAATTTGACAGTTTTCACAAAGAAAAAACCTTATTTGTCAATTGATTTCAATTATTTCAATATTTTGCAATTAAGGATAATGCTACTATTTTTGCAAAAATATCAAAATAATTACTCATTATTATTCTAATTTTGCAATAAGATATGCCATGGTATTTTCTGCAAAATAAAAATAAAAATAAGTCTTAAAAACTAGGGCATGGCCTAGTATGGGGTATCCACCTTAGTGACAATCATATATAACGCATGGTTGAAATAGTTTGGCTTTGAACAAATGAAAAACATGTGATAAAATGACACTTGACTTAGGGTAAAAGAAAATCCTAAGACAAAATGATGAGACAAACCCTAAACCATCATTCATTTTGACTTAATCGAATGGGTAAATAAGGCTCTGCCTTCAACCACCACCATGGAAGGGTTTCAAGCTTGAAATATTCATTGAATGGGCTCGAATCTACACTTTTCTGAGCTTGAATCTTATGTTGGGAGGTTGAAACTTCTCCTGCTATTGGATGGTAAATTGATTTCTCACTCTTGACTCTATTTTGAAACGTTTTTAGGCTTTATAGTCACGACTGTAGTAGCTTTCTCCTAATGCATTTCTTGTGCTTTACTCTATTGGTGTGTCTTTGCATTTTGGGTGCATCTTTGGCCACTATGATAGATTGGTTATGGAGCTCATCTAGCAGATTTTATGCTGCCTTTTGTTGATTTTCTTGAAGTTTGAAAATGGAAAAGCCAAGGTAAGCTCATGATCTTGCCATTTTGATCCTCATATTTTCCTTTATCTTCTAAAAGAAACTCAAGTTGAGCTTAGCAAAGACAAGAAAATGAATGTTCTTTTTGGATTTCTTTGTCTTGATCTTTGTATGCCTTGATTCAGTTATTGAAATGAAGACAAAGTTCTTTATTCCTATTGTCACCCCCAGCTTCTATGTCCCTTCATTTCATATGGTTGTGGCTATTAGGGAGATTCTACATTTTCCTCTTAAATTATGTACATTGAGGCCACGACTATCACATTTCTTCATCTGGGTATTTCTTTCTTGCTTTACTCTGTATTCTTTTACCTACAGTCTCCATGGTGGTAAGATAAGACTCCAATGACCTCTCCTTTATCCTTGGCCATCAGGGAAGTTGCAATGTATTTGATCTTCTACTGTGATATATATAAAAACCCTTCATAGTTTCTTAGTCACCATTGAAAATTTTCCTAAGTATGTGTAATACTTACAAGCTGAGCTTTATACACACTTCTCTCACTTGTTTCTTTTGTAATTCCATCAACTCATATTTTCCTTTGCACATATCCTCTACTATTTGTTGAGTGTCATTGGTTAGAGTGACTACCCTCCATTGATTAATCAACTTCTTATTAATCATGAATACTTCCTGATACTCTGCTGAAATATGCATTCATGGCTTATTTATTACCTCTATGAACATGTGATCTAGACTGTCATGCTGTCATCTTTATGCAAGGAAGCTTCAAATGTGATCCTTTTGATTGTGGTCATGAAACTCCATATGTTGATCATTACTATATTTTGTTTTCATCATATTTCATTGTTGAATATAGTGCTCATGGGACTTCCACTTATGAAAACATAACTCCATCTTGTTCTAGTTCTATGACTATTTGGTAAGCTGCCACTATTTAGATTGTAATGTAGCTATCCTTGTCAATCAATATACATGCTCTTTCACTTGCCTTATTGTTGCACTTTTACATATGATATTTGTTTGCTCGTTTACATTCCATCTTGGTTATGATAAAACTCCAAAGGGCTACCATCTTACATATTTGTGACTATACTTGTATGAAGTCTCACCTTAGTCTATGAACTATTGATCAGGCTACTTTCTTCTCATTATCAGTACAGTGTAGAATAGCATCATACATGAATACTTATGAATGTAGATGTTCATTATAGAAGCATTGTTGGATGCTAATGGGGCTATCCTTGCTTATGCAATAATCATTGTCTTTCTTGATTGATGATACATTGAAATGTTGCTTATGTTATTGTTATGAGTTGGGCTCAACCTTTGTGGGAGCCACATTCCTCACCACTCATAACAATACCTGTTGGTTGAAATGATTTGATTATACTTGTTCCTGCACATTAAACAAACAAATTAGCACAATAATTGAAGTTGAAAGCTTCCATTGAACTTCGTGCTCCTTTAACTTGATCATCTAATGCATTCTTGAAATGATGTAGATTACATTTCTGTTGGTAATGTAGGTATGAAGTAGGATTTGATTCTTCATTGCTTAGATACCATCTCTAATACCACATTTTATCCTTCTTGCAGATACTTTTGAAGCTTGGAGTTGGATCAATTCGAAAGTAGAACACAACTGAAGATTTAACGTAGATACGATTCATCATTCCAGGCAATGACGAATCACTTTCTATCACATGCTTATGTTATTTTCAGTTGTATAGTTTACATTCTTTCTTTGTATTCATTGTTTGATTAAGAAAATCAAATTAAGTTACTCCCACGGCTTGTGTGGGACTTTGGTTTTTACAATATGAATAAAGCAACATTCTTTTATGCAAATTTATGAGTTCTTCTATTACAAATATTTGCATAATCAAATTTTGGAATTCAATGAATCCTTTTAACAAAAATTTTGCACCTTTTTGTGATGAATGCAATTCAACTCCACCTGTTTTGAGTTGTAGATAAAAATAGGTAACAATTTGGCGACCTTTGCGGAGTGTTTTCCTGCTAAACACCATATACCAGTTGCCTCGTATATCCATTGGGCATGGAGTCAATCTCTTCTCTTCATACTTCTTAAAACCTTGTAACTCAACTTCAAACCAAATAAACTGGAAGAATTACTACAACTCTGTTTAAGATAGAGTCTGGAAACTAGTGTGCAACAACTACACCTTATTGAAAGCAAAACAATATTGGAATGAAAATGTGCCACGAGGCACTTATTGAAAGCATATTAAAACTCTACCCTACCCTACACTAACCAACAGTGTTAGTGTTCCGACATGACCATTCACTGGTTGTGAAAAATAGTTGCCCTTTCTTAACAACAGACCTTAGTGTCAAAAACTGTTGTCAACATAGTTTGGATTGACACAAAAAGCATACCTTCCTTATCTAATTGATCATTAAAGATTGTAGTTTGAGGCATATGGATAAGATTAACTTGTTGCTGCTCTGTAGTTGCAATCATATGCCTTGACAAAATTATGACTTGTAATTCTATAGATCCCTCCTTGGACAAATATCTGATTGGACACCCTTTAGAGAGCATAAAACTTGGTCTCTTATTGTTGTATTCATGCTTGTATAGTGTTGTCTCTTCATCCAAAGATGATATTTCATCTTCTATCTCAATTTCAATTTGGTCTGAAGGAGTTGGTTCACATGAATGAAATCAAGGAATGTTTGCTTCTTTGGCTTGAATAGGTTGATTGCATACTGCTGGTTCATATGGTATGTTACTATCATCAACGTTAGAACAAAAGACCTCTATTATGCCTGAAAACACATTCTCATCTAACTCATAACTGTGCATTGAATTCAAATGAGTCTTATCATGCTGCTGCTCAAAGGTAGACATTGATGTTAGTAAACATGTGCCATCTTCATTTTCATTAACAAATTTGGGTAATTGCTCAAACAAATTAGCTAAATCCTGAGATTCAACCTCTATTTCCTTGCTTAAAACATGTTCAACCTGATGTTGATTGTCATCTAATTTTAAAACAAAGGACTCAAGATCATTCCAAAATATGGCTTCTTCACAATCATCATTTTCATTACCTTCTAGAATTAGATGAGCAACTTCCAACTTGTCACATTTGTTGACCTCAACCAACAACTCATCACATTGTTTGACATCTTCCTTCTCAATAAAGGAAGGTAATTCATCAGATAAGAACATGAAATAATCGCCTTTCATACCTTTTTCAAGCTCCTCAACTTGTTGTCCTGATTGATCATGTTTGTTCATCTTCTGTTGCAAGTCTGCTTTGCCATCTTGTTCGTCAAGTATAAGCATATCAATATCAAAAACTTCTGCCTACTTCTCTTTAAAAACCTTTTCCTCTCCTGCATTATTTACCTTCAATTGATCATGCTCATCGAACCAATTATTTTGACAAGCAATTGATTCTCCTTTGAACAAAGAATTGGTATCAAGACATGCATGCATATGTTGGATCCCTTGAATAAGAATAGGTGATTGTTCATGAAGATTCATAGCTTGATTTGTTACGTGTACTTGACTTTGCAATAGAAGAGGATCTTTGAAACTTGGAATGGGAGCCTCTTGAACTAGATTTGGCATTTTGAAGTCAGGATGCTTGGTCCAAGAAGGCCACCATGGCTGTTTAGTACCTTGATGATTTGGTTCAGGCTCTTGATATGATTGAAAATGAGGGTTCATGGATTGATTTGACATACTATGTTCATTCGTGAGCTCTTGTAGGGGATGATCTTTAACATTGGTATGAATATTGCCCTTATAACTTGGAATGTCAAAACTAGAAGGCTTACTTGGATATTGGATAAAAACCTTGGAAACCTTCTCCTCTATTGGCTAATGTTTTATGGAAAAAACTAATTGGGCCCCAACCAATATTCTAATCTACTCTTCCTTAGCAGCAAGATCTTCTTCATATTGTTTCCTCTGCATCAACAAGTCTTGCTTGTAGAGATAGGCCTGAGAGGTTATCTCTTCCTGTTGCTAATCATACTCTTGTTGCCTCTTGAACTCTTCTATTTGTTTCGCAATGTCTAATAATATGTCTTTAATTTTATTCATGTTATTCTTCATATCATCAACCTCTTGGAGCTGATTTTGGACATATAAATATTGATTTGAAGGCTGAGCAAGGGTGGGTGGGAGGTAAGCATGTTGAACATGCCGATAGGTTGTTGTTGCATGGTTGTTTGGGATAAAACCAACAATATGATTGGCCTGATATGGTTGATAGGGTGATTGGTTGACAAGATTTTCATGAAACGGAAGTGGGTATACATGTTGACTATGAAAACCCGACATCTTTACTCATATAATTAGCTGGAAATTAGAAATAAAGCTTGTATTTGAAACATACTAGCACTAGGTCTTGCTGAAACTAGTAAATATGCTCAGAGTCGCCAGGTATAAATTTGTACCTCTGAAAGGTAAAATGTTATTGTATATACCAGAACAGTAGCTTGTATCTTTGAATTCTTTCTCTGAAGTGATCTTCAGAGTCCCACCAAGCGTGCCAAAAACTGTTGTCAATTAGATTGCACTCAAATGCTTGAATGATTAAATTCAACAATCTGTTGAAACATGGTAACTATCTTCAGGTTGTGGGTATTCCTATGGCGAAGATAGACCTCCAGATTCTAGGCTGTTTCCTATATGATGGTCAATTTGGTACTTGAATAATTTATTCTGAGAAAAGGGTAAGAGGGATTGAATTGAAAACATGAACCAAAAATGAAAACTTCAGTGATGCACCCAATTAGAAAAACTAAACTGCAATTTGACTCACAAAATGATTACTTAGTACTTTAATCTGCACAACCTAATTTGATAGTCTAGTCACTTGAATGTTTTAAATAGAGGCTTTGATTCAATATAATTTTAAGGGAAAACAATATTTTCATGACTAAACTGATTAATCAATTACATGCACAGTGTATAACCAGTGAATTTAAACTAAACTGCATACATATATTTATGAAGGAGACATAAAAAATTAAAGGTTTCAAAACTGAAAACACAATAATTCTTCAATCAAATCCTAAACAATAATGATGCCTAAAATCTAGAAGGCAAAACTTGAAAATGTTGGAAATTGAAGGAATCTTCTGCTAAATAACATAATTTGAACTTGTAAACCTATTGTTGTATTAATCTGAAAATGAAAGCTGAGTTACATGATATTTCACTTTGCAGAACACAAAGGATGAAAAAAAAGAACTAGAGGAAAAAGATAAACTTTTTCCAATATATACAAAAGGCATGCACAAAATAGCCAAAAATATAACTGAAGTGAAAACAACATCTCCAATGTGAAATCCGAGCAGAAGAGAAAATCCTGATAAAAATAGCCCAAACTCATGCAAAAATGAGTGGACTAAAGTTCAAAATAGCTGTCAACCCGTAACTGATCTGTGGAGCACTCGAAGTGAATTGAAAATCCCTCAAAAAGTGGGTCCAAGCATGTGAAAACCACCTTGTTTTATCAACTCGTCCATGATGATTGGAACTCTGAAAGGCATGCAAAATTGAAGTGTAGTTGCAACTCGAATTGAAACTAATGATAGAACTGCATAAAATAATAATTAATTAAGCAACTTATAACAACATTGCTTAATTAATTATTTTACAATCTAGCAGTTTTCACAAAGAAAAAACCTTATTTGTCAATTGATTTCAATTATTTCAATATTTTGCAATTAAGGATAATGCTGCTATTTTTGCAAAAACATCAAAATAATTACTCATTATTATTCTAATTTTGCAATAAGATATGTCATGGTATTTTCTGCAAAATAAAAATAAAAATAAGTCTTAAAAACTAGGGCGTGGCCTAGTATGGGGTACCTACCTTAGTGACAATCATATATAACGCATGGTTGAAATAGTTTGGCTTTGAATAAATGAAAAACATGTGATAAAATGACACTTGACTTAGGGTAAAGGAAAATCCTAAGACAAAAAGACGAGACAAACCCTAAAGCATCATTCATTTTAACTTAATCGAATGGGAAAATAAGTCTCTGCCTTCAGCCGTCACCATGGAAGGGTTTCAAGCCCAAAATCTTCATTGAATGGGCTCGAATCTGCACTTTTATGAGCTTGAATCTTATGTTGGGAGGTTGAAACTTCTCCTACTATTGGATGGTAAATTGATTTCACTCTTGACTCTATTTTGAAATGTTTTCAGGCTTTATAGCCGCGGCTATAGTAGCTTTCTCCTGATGCATTTCTTGTGCTTTACTCTGTTGGTGTGTCTTTGCATTTTGGGCACATCTATGGCCACCATGATAGATTGGTTATGGAGCTCGTCCAACGGATTTTATGCTGCCTTCTGTCAATTTTCTTGAAGTCTAAAAGTGGAAGAGTCTAGGTAAGCTCATGATCTTGCCATTTTGATCCTCATATTTTCCTTTATCTTCTAAAAGAAACTCAAGTTGAGCTCAGCAAAGACAACAAAATGAATGTTCTTTTTGGATTTCTTTATCTTGATCTTTGTATGCCTTGATTTAGTTATTGAAATGAAGAGGAAATTCTTTATTCCTCGTTGTCACCCCCAGCTTCTATGTCCCTTCATTTCATATGGTCGTGGCTATCAGGGAGATTTTGGATTTTCCTCTTAAATTTTGTTCATTGAGGCTGTGACTATCACATTTCTTCATCTGGGTATTTCTTGCTTGCTTTACTCTGTATTCTTTTACCTACGGTCTCCATGATGGTAAGATAAGACTCCAATGACCTCTCCTTTATCATTGTCCATCAGGGAAGTTGCAAAGTATTTGATCTTCTATTGTGATATATATAAAAACCCTTTATATTTCTTAGTTGCCATTGAAGATTTTCCAGAGTATGTGTAATACTTACAGGCTGAGATTTATACACACTTCTCTCACTTGTTTCTTTTGTAATTCCATCAACTCATATTTCCCTTTGCACATATCCTCTACTATTTGTTGAGTGTCATTGGTTAGAGTGACTACCCTCCATTGATTAATCAACTTCTTATTAATCATGAATACTTCTTGATACTCTGCTGAAATATGCATTCATGGCTTATTTATTACCTCTATGAACATGTGATCTGGACTGTCATACTGTCATCTTTATGCAAGGAAGCTTCAAATGTGATCCTTTTGACTATGGTCATGAAACTCCATATGTTGATCATTACTATATTTTGTTTTCATCATATTTCATTGTTGAATATAGTGCTCATGGGATTCCATTTATGAAAACATAACTCCATCTTGTTCATAGTTCTATGACTATTTGGTAAGCTGCCACTATTTGGATTGTAATGTAGCTATCCTTGTCAATCAATATACATGCTCTTTCACTTGCCTTATTGTTGCACTTTTACATATGATATTTTTTTGCTCATTTACATTCCATCTTGGTTATGATAAAACTCCAAAGGGTTGCCATCTGACATATTTGTGACTATACTTGTATGAAGTCTCACCTTAGTCTATGAACTATTGATCAGGATACTTTCTTCTCATTATTAGTACAGTGTAGAATAACATCATACATGACTACTTATGAATGTAGATGTTCATTATAGAAGCATTGTTGGATGCTAATGTGGCTATCCTTGCTTATGCAATAATCATTGTCTTTCTTGATTGATGATACATTGAAATGTTGCTTATGTTATTGTTATGAGTTGGGCTCAACCCTTGTGGGAGCCACATTCCTCACCACTCATAACAATACCTGTTGGTTGAAATGATCTGATTATACTTGTTCCTGCACATTAAACAAACAAATTAGCAAAATAATTGAAGTTGAAAGCTTCCATTGAACTTCATGCTCCTTTAACTTGATCATCTAATGCATGCTTGAAATGATGTAGATTACATTTCTGTTGGTAATGTAGGCATGAAGTAGGATTTGATTCTTCATTGCTTAGATACCATCTCTAATACCACATTTTATCCTTCTTGCAGATACTTTTGAAGCCTGGATTTGGATCAATTTGAAAGTAGAACACAACTGAAGATTTAAGGTAGATACGATTCATCATTCCAAGTAATGACAAATCACTTTCTATCACATGCTTATGATATTTTCAGTTTTATAGTTTACATTCTTTCTTTGTATTCATTATTTGATTAAGAAAATCAAATTAAGTTACTCCCACGATTTGTGTGGGACTTTGGTTTTTACAATATGAATAAAGCAACATTCTTTTATGCAAATTTATGAGTTCTTCTATTACAAACATTTGCATAATCAAATTTTGGAATTCAATGAATACTTTTAGTAGAAATTTTGCACCTTTCTGTGATGAATGCAATTTAGCTCCACTTGTTTTGAGCTTCATCATACATTATAAACAATTGATTGAGTAATAATGAATATTTTTGTTGTGTCAACTATACAAAAGAATACAAATAATTCATCCAATCATGACATCATTTCTCGTTAACAATAGCCAATATTTGCAATGAAATCATTGGTTATTTTCTAACAAGAAATTAGCCTTTACCATAATAGTTCTTGTTCACATTTAAATAAATTGTACACATTTACATTATGACTTAGTTTTTACAGTAAAAAATCTTTTCTAAAATAACTTCCTTTGCAACATAAAAGAAGAGAGAGTATCATCAAAATAATTTTCATCCTACCATGAAGCCGAGGCTTCCCTATGCTACTCAACAAGAGAAGTTAAACCCATCATGAAGGGTCTAGCTAATCATGGCTGACATACATGAATATCTATTCTAATTTTATGTTACTGACGTGATGCATTTATACCTCATTATTTTGCAAGAAGCATGTATCTAAATGCATTATCATTTAACATCAAGAGTGGTAGAATGAGAATTCAAATAATTAGCTATGCAATGGTTTGAATATACTTTGGCCAAACAAATTCCAAGTAGTTACCACATTAGCACCTATTTATGCACTTGGAAGTTTTATAAATAAATTGTGAATTTATCAAGTTCTATGTCATATTATTTTAAAATAAAAATTCCTATATTGTGATGTACATATTTAAAGAGTGTTTGTAATCGATTTTTACTTCTATTTGAATAATTTAAGGTTCAATCATCCTATGGTTACTTAATTCAACTTCAATAATTGTTGATAATGCAATTTAAAAAAGAATAACTAAATACATAATTCTACACAAGATTTGCATGAGCAATGAGGCTAATATGCAACATTTAAACTTGGCCTAATAAATTATGGAATAGCTATAAGACTTGGTTTTATCAACCTCCCAACATACTTTCAAGGAGACTAGAATTACCAAGGCTAGAGAAAAGAAGAATAAATAATTCTACTCTCAAGTTAATAACATTCAACCAAGATAAAACTCACTTAATGCCCAATTAGTGGTTTTACCAAGACATACTATTATATACCTGTTTTCATATGTGCACACTATGAGTGTAAATACATATATACACATATATAAATACACACATACATAATTGCAAATGTATAATAAATTTACATTCATCTATGCACATGTTCTCTCAACCATATATGAGTGTTTATAGATACCTAGGCCTCCATGATGCTAGGAAAAATGTGTCTTATATACAAATGTTTGTCCAAAATTGTATTAAGTAATCCAATTATTTCATGTGTGGGAGTGTGGAAACTAGGTATATAATGACTTGCACACACGTCATATGTTCTTATATTTATCTAGAATTACATTAGAAACCCAATTGTTTCTTGTGTGGGACTGTGGAAATTGGGCTCTAAGCTTGTGGAAAAATCTAACTTAAAGAGTGGGGTGGTCATGATATCATTGATCCATATGCTAAGGGAACTTGATGTATAGATAAATGGATAACTAGAGCTCTTATTGGGTTACCTTCATGGAAGAGTTTAATTAGACACATGATTGCAACTATTGTGGTCAAGACATCATGGATTGATGTTAGTTGGAAGAAAATGTTCTTCTATCATAATTCTTTAAATTTCATCTAATGAATTCGCTTAACAACATCTGGAAGGCTTAGAAACCAATCTCCCCTATATATTATTTTCACATGATTAGTCTCTTCATCACGAGCTTAGTTTTCCCACCTCTTAAATATTTAGTGGAATCAACTAATCCAAATTGGAAATCTACCCCTTACTCTTGTTATAATTCCTAGTTTTAAACATCTTTTAAGAAAATGAATTCAACTATTTAGAGGCTTTTGGGATCTCCCCAAGCTCACATAGAAACAACCTAAGCAACTTCAAGTAGAAGAACACTCCTTAATTATTGGAAAACATGCAATCTTCTTCATTCAATCTCTTGTGCCTCCCTTATTGCAATTAAGGATGTTAACATTTTGTGCTTGTAATTTCCTTAAAGATTGGCGTTAGCCTATTGGAAGCAAAATTTTTGTGTTCTCTCTCAAAGCTATTTATAGATATTTCATTCCCCCTCTATAGTATGGCTAATGGTTGAATGCTAAGTAAAAATATTCCTCCCACAACCCTATATAGATTACTTGACTTAGCCATTTGGAATTCTAAAGTTGATTCTCCACCCCAGCTTCTTGCTTGGAAACCTCATCATTCCAAACTCCCCATAGGTGAGGTTCAAGTACATCTCCTTCTTCCAACCTCATCCCATCCTTTGTCCCTTTTGCAAAAAGAAGGAGAATTATTTAAACATATCTTTTGGTTTTGTCCATTTTCTAAACACACTTAACATTTGAACATTGTTCCAAAATCTCCTTGCCAACTTTGGTTGACCCCTTTATTCAAACACTATCTTTCTTGCTATAATTGTTTGTAACAATTTAATTTCTAAGGTTTGTAGACATACTACACTCAAGCGTTTACAGAGATTAAGATGTTCAACAATATTTTTTTACTATAATTTATCATTGGAAAGTTGTCAATCAAGCCCTCTACTCTAAACTAATGGATGGCGAACCTTTCTACTTCCTTTTAAGAATGTCTTTAAAACAATGTGGATATGAGGAAACAACTCGTAGCTCTATAGGGACAACTCGTGTTTTGGGAAAGAAATTAAGAATACTTTAATAAAGAAAATAGAGAAGATCACTAAGATCATCATAAAAGTAGACAACATGCCATCCATTAAATCCATGCTACAAAATAAAAGTAAAATCGATTAAACAAATTTTCAATATCTAAAATATTCACTATGTAATCAATGAAATGATTAATTGACAACACTATTCCCATTTACAAAAAATTGAAATAGTAATAATATGTAATCAATGAAATGATTAATTGAATTGAAATAGTAATAATTCATGCTATATTATTAATCAATATACTTATTTTCTACTTTTAATCAATTGTAAAAACCACGACATTCTTAATTATCTATTTTAAATAAGTTAGAGAGAGGGAGAATGAGTATTTCTCACTCCACATGTTTCTTATCACGAAACTCAGGGTCGCATGTTGGTTTTGAATCCGAGGTGTGAATACAGCCAAAAAGGAGGTCGGACAACACTATTCCCATTTACAAAAAATTGAAATAGTAATAATATGTAATCAATGAAATGATTAATTGAATTGAAATAGTAATAATTCATGCTATATTATTAATCAATATACTTATTTTCTACTTTTAATCAATTGTAAAAACCACGACATTCTTAATTATCTATTTTAAATAAGTTAGAGAGAGGGGGAGAATGAGTAATTCTCACTCCACATGTTTCTTATCACGAAACTTAGGGTCGCATGTTGGTTTTGAATCCGAGGTGTGAATACAGCCAAAAAGGAGGTCGGCGTCACGATTAATTAACTCGAGTCAAGCCCACATAATTCACGTTTGTTTGCTTCGACCTCGCAACGTGTAAATGACCTCCAAAATTGTGCGCCCCCTTTGTTTGGCCGGTAAAGGAAAATAATATTCAAATTTCACCTGGCGTGTAATTGTTTAGGTGGGTCCCACTGTTGTCCGGTTATAAAGAGGGCCGCCCACAGCCCTATCTTCTACAGTCAGTCTCCAGGTTTCAATCGCCCTTTTGCCCTTTTTTCTTCAGGGCTTTTGTCTGTTTGCTGCTTCCTTCGCCGATCGTTCAAGAGACGTGAGACATTGCGTGTTTGGACTAAGTGGCTACAGAAAGCTTTATCTGAAGCGCTAAAAGAGATATTCTCTGATAACGCGCCTGGAGATTCGAACCTGGATACTGGTTTTTGGTATTTAAGAAGGGCACGGCTGCTTAAAGACGTGGTGCTTCTTCTGAAGATTGCGGCTGAAGCCTAGGTCTGTGATTCGATCCATCGGGCTTCACCCCTGGCGAACAAGGGAACGGGAATGAACATTAAAAACCGGATTGGAAAATATGAGCTAGGAAGGATTCTAGGAGAGGGGAATTTCGCCAAGGTTAAATTTGCTATTAACGTGGAAACGGGGCAGAGCTATGCCGTGAAAATCTTGGACAAGGAGAAGGTTTTCCAGTACAAAATCGTGAGCCATGTAAGGAAATGGTAAATAGGAAAGGTTTTGATTGGAAACAATTGCAATCTTTTTATATGCTGACTTGGCCTGTGCGATCTGTTGTGTTTGTAGATTAAACGGGAAATATGCACGCTGAAGTTGATTAAGCATCCTAATGTCGTGAGATTATATGAGGTATATGCTTGCGCAGGTGTTGTGATGAGAAGTTCCCAAGGCAGCTTTTAACAGACACCTGATATTGTTTCTGATGTCACTCTCTGACAGGTTTTGGCGAGCAAGAAGAAAATTTATATTGTTCTC
Source organism: Sequoia sempervirens (assembly GCA_007258455.2). Classification (NCBI taxonomy): domain Eukaryota; kingdom Viridiplantae; phylum Streptophyta; class Pinopsida; order Cupressales; family Cupressaceae; genus Sequoia; species Sequoia sempervirens. Next base: position 914,524,541 of record VDFB02271358.1, read on the forward strand.
GAGTTCGTCACCGGGGGAGAATTGTTTGACAAAATCGTGAGTGTGATAAGCTATCTTGTAAAGCTTTTCCATTTTCTTCTTGTTATCTTTGTTTTCACTTATAAATATAATCTCTCGATTCAGGCGTGTAACGGGAAACTGCAAGAAAACGTAGCCAGGAAATATTTCCAGCAGCTCATTGACGCGGTGGGATATTGCCACAGTAGGGGTGTCTACCACAGGGATTTGAAGGTAAGATATTTGAAACGGCGAAATTTGTATTCGTTTTTAGGGTTTTGGAAAAATAATGTGTTTTTATGACAATCACTCGAAATGATTTTTCAGCCAGAAAATGTGCTTCTGGATGCCAAGGGAAACTTGAAAGTTTCCGATTTCGGTCTCAGTGCGTTGCCGCAGCAGTGTAGGGTATGTTTATAGCAAGAAATTGATAGAATTCATGTGCTGTCGTATCTTAATTGGTATTTGATGCTGTTGTGTTGTGAATCTTTGCAGGCAGACGGGCTGCTACACACAACTTGTGGAAGCCCTAACTACGTAGCACCAGAGGTGAAGCACAGCTATTTTTTACAGTACATTTTAAAATTACTAGGTGCAAACGTTGCAGGCGACTGGATTTCCTTAACTTATTATTTTGGATTCGTGCAGGTGATTGCTGATAAAGGGTATGACGGGGCTACCGCCGATCTATGGTCTTGTGGTGTAATTCTCTTTGTTCTGTTGACGGGTTGGTTGCCGTTTGATGACAGAAATCTTGCAGTTCTTTATCAGAAGGTAAATACTTTATTGATGACAGCAATCTTGCAGTTCTTTATCATAATGTAATTATTTTCTGTTAATTGTTAAACGCACAGTTGAAATACAGTGAAATTTCTGACGAGGCAATCGAATAACATGATATGTGTTTGTGCAGATTTTCAAAAGCGAATTCAAGTGCCCCAATTGGCTTTCTCCCGGCGCTCGCAACTTGATCAAAAGAATTCTCGATCCCAATCCCAAAACGGTATAGTGTGGATAACCCTTTCAGTGATATACGATATTGGTAAATATTCTGGAGAAAATCATCTGAATAATTTTGGGTTCCTACAGAGAATAACTATACCGGAAATAATTGAAAACGAGTGGTTCAAGGAAGGGTATTCTCCTGCAAAACTTGTGGAGGAGGAGGAGGACACCAGTCTGGATGATGTCAATGCGGCATTCACAAACGCGGAGGTACTCTTCTTGAGCATTTGTGACGGTCTCGTTGAAAAGTATACCTAATTGGTTCTGAATTAAAAAAGTTTTATGATTTAAAATGATTTCAAAATTTTAAGTTTAAATGAAGGAAGGTAATTTTTTAGGTCTCTAAATTATTGTTGGATATATGAATTATTAATAACAAATAATTATAATAATAAATAAAATTGTATCTTAAAATCACAATAAATGAAATAATATAAAATTGAAATATATTTAATATACAATCTCAAATAAATCAATCATATTTTTTTAGATCTATATGTAATATACAATCTCAAATAAATCAATCATAATTTTTTTAGATTTAAAAATATAATATCTCTCATTTTGAAATCTTTTGTTAATTGCAATCTGCAAGAGTTTATCTTTTCCATGATTTCAATCATATAATTTCCACAATATTAATTTATTGTGATCTCCATGATTTTACCTTTCCTCATGATTAAAATCATATAATTTTCATAATCCATAATGATTTTTTCTTCTTCCATTATTTACTTCCCCTTATTGTGATCCGTGATTAAAATCATATAATTTCCATAGTCAATAATGACAGCCGAGTATATTCGCCTGTGATAAATTAACCCTTTTTGTAAGGTAGAAGCATTCATGATTTTTTTCTTCTAAATTAAAGATTTTTAACATTCAATTGAATGCACCAATAGGTTCCCTCAATTCAGAGGTAAAAATATTCTTAGTCAAACAAAAATTCTAAATCATATAAAATTGAATTGACATGTGGTCCCCGTCTGACTCTGCTCGGTTCAGGATTCTCCAATGATATGTACAATTGGCAGAACATATCCATAGATTTTTTGACACGTATCCTTGATTTTTAATCCCTGACAAGGACCTTTGCCCTTTCGATATTCATCTCTGGCCAACAAAAGTCGACCACGTAGGCAGTGATGGTGCATTTTGCTGGCCGGGTGTCCCATTGTTCTGCCGAGTGTCAGACTCCACTATTTATGCCAGTGTCTTTTCCTTTTCATTGAGAAAGAGTTCGTAGCTTTAAAATTATACATTTTGTTTTTTGTTTTTAACGTTAGTGATGTCTTTTTCGATGGAAAGAAATTTTACTTCTTTGCTTTTTTAACATTGTAGGAGCATCTGCTGACAGAGGAAACGGGACCAGTTCTCATGAACGCATTTCAGTTGATAGCAATGTCTGGCAGCCTCGATCTTTCGGGTTTCTTTGAGGAAGAGGTTAGTAAGGCTTTACATTGTCACAGGCCTTCTTGTAACGCAATTAAATACGGACATCTGAGAGAATTTTGCGATTTACAGGATGCCGCGGAACGGAAAACCAGGTTTATATCCATGTATCCCGCCAAAGAAATTATTGAGAAAATAGAGGAGACGGTTAGGGACATGGGAATTGAAGTGCAGAAAAAGAATGGCAAGGTTTGTATGCTTCTTTTTGGCTGCCTCTTCTTTTTTTACATTATCTAGGATACGTTTTGATCGTTTCATACGTGTAATATCTTCCGAATCACTACAAATTTGTTGATAGGATAACCCTTCGGAAATATTCGTTCAAGAAGATATCAAGAAAACAAGTTTTAAATTCAGATTCCCCCAAGAAAAAACATTAATATCGCCTTTGCCAAGATTGTTGGATATGATTATTATTTAAGTTAAATTTAAAGCTGTTTGTAAGGCTCTGATGTGATATGCCTTGATTCGATTCTGACATGTAGATCACGTTATTGCAGGTCATGTTAAGACAAACGAATCCAAAATCTAGCAAAAATGGACACCTGTCGGTTACAACGGAGGTTAGTACTTGGCGAGTTCGAAAATTTAAAAGTAAAAAATTAAAGGACAGGCGTGTTTAGTAATGTACTATCGTTTTTATTGCGCAGGTTTTCGAGGTGACCCCTTGTTTGCACGTGGTGGAGCTCCGTAAATCTTCAGGAGATATAGCCCTTTACAGAGAGGTAGAAATATAATATGATTTTACCCATTCGTCACAAGTTGACAATAATTTATTCTTGACCCTTCAGAAATAATATATATTTGTCTGATGATCCATTTTCATCTTTTTGCGTGTACAGCTGTGTAGAAAACTCTCTGGTAATCTTAGCTCAGATAATCTTCCCTCAAGCAAGGTGAACTTCGACGAAAATAATGGCGTCTGGAGAGCAGAGGGAGGAGTTACCTGCGCTTAATTTCGTCGCTTTCGGCCGTATCATTGCTCAGAAAATTCATATGAATTTAATTCATTGTACTTTGATTTTTTGTAAATATTGTGGTCTGTATTCCTTGGTAGGGTTGCTTAAAGTCTTTGTACTACACTTTTGCGTTAGCGACAACAAGAAGCGAACGCAAAAGGATGTTTTTGCATGTGACGGACAGAGAGGTGACGAATCAGAATTATTGCAGAATGAGACCTCCCATCTGAAACACGGCACTGCTCGCTTTGATCATCGCGACTTTATTGTATTACTCGGCGTATGTAATGAATGCTCTTACCAAAATTAAAATGAATGAAATTATAGTCTTGTCAAATGTAGGATGGGGTGGATTGCAGAAATGGAAGTGGCAAATCATCTGGGTTGCACGAGGAATCCATGTCGCATCTTTCGTTTTCAAAGCCAAGTTGGGTGGATTCACCTCAATTAGGCCTAATCCCTTCATTTTCTAAGCCGAGTTGGGTTGGTACACCTTAATTAATGCCATCAAACTTGTTAGGAAAGCATGCTTTATCTCTGCGATGGACTTTTTCAACTTACGCTTCAATAATAGCATAATATTGCAAAACTCACACGTTTACAAGAAACATATAATTATTTTCACGCTCATGATGCCAGTTTTAACGTTAACGACTAATTGGAAGAGCTATCACTTAAATAAATGATAAAAAGTAGGAAACTACCACCAAATCATAAATTATAAGAATACATGTAATTTAACTATTAATAGTATATATATTCTCTTATTATATATATGTATATGATTGGTGAACGCTTTTGAACTGAATCAGTGAGGTCACAAACTAGGGGACCTCATCCTTGAATCTTGACACGAAAGTCCAATAAAGACCTAGTCTGGAGGAATGAAAGGCCTCTGTGGGTCCATTACAAAAACACAAGGTGTGAAAGACTTGCGTGGGCCCGACATGAAGTCCGCAAGCAACACATGCCAAGGAATATATCCACGAGCAACATACTCTACTGTGGCTCTCGCACAAGTCTGCAAGCACTCCTACCCGGCTAGCGTCTGACACACCTCCCTCCATCCTCTACCGCCTTACTTGTACCAATCGCCTGTGTATGCAACCTCCAACATGTCCATCAAGGTGGGTTCAAACTAGTTTGGGCTAGGGGGAGAATTGAACTTTGGTTGCACATGTAGTAGTGCAACCACTTCACTACATTAGAAGGTGATCCCCATTATAGTCATATATATTATTATTATGGTATTATATTAATTTTTTGAATAATTATTATTATTACATTATTAAAAATGTATTATTAAAATGATTTTTTTGTTTTTTTAAAATATTTTTTGTTTTGTTTCTAGATGTGTTTTTTTTGTGTTTTGGTTAAATAGTATTATATTATATTAAAGTACATTATTAATTAAAAATATACTACTATTAAAGCAATTTTTGTTTTTTTGTATTGTTTTGTTTTGTTTTCAAAATATATATATATATATATATATATATTTTGTGTTTCTAAAACGTGTTTGTTTTTGTGTATTTTTTATGATGGATTGCGTTGACCTCCTATAGGCATTGTGCTCCCTTATTGGTGTAATAATGGTATCTTTTTTTTACTTTTATTCATTCACATAATAGTATCTTATATGTTTAGTTATATCATCTCTTTATACATACTCATCTGTTCATTCACTTTATTTATCTACTCATCACATTCATTTATGCACCTGCCTTCATTTATTTGTTCGTCATTTGGATGGGATTGTTGGTTCATATTGGAACAATTATAGTTGTGGAAGTGAATTTGTGGTTGTAGACTTGTACCCTTCTTTTTTTAAATATTAAAATTCAAATTTGGTTGACCAATGGCCTTCATCCTCCTATCTTGACTTAACACATGGTTGATACAATTTGATATTGTGTTAGATGTGTACATAAAAATTGGTGCATACAAGAGCAAGTTAAAACTATATCTAATTCATTCTATCTTATCATAACACATGTTTGGTGTAGTTTGATATTATGTGCTAGATGTGTACATAAATGTACAAGTTAAAATATTATTTAACCTATTTTATCTTTTATATATGCAACATTCAATTAAGTATAAGAGTTTATAAAATATTGATGATAACATGAAATACTATCACCAATACTAACCTTTTTTGTACCAAGCTATGATGCATGTGCTAAAAATTGGGTTAGGATGCATCCTATTTATAGATTTTTTTGATTAGGGATTGCATAGTTTGGATTGAGCCAAATGATCAAGGGTTGATAACGATTGAGAGGATTGGGTTGGGGAGGAGGTGATAAGTGTTTCCACTTGGTTTGTGAGGATGAAGGAGGTTAAGATTAAAAGGGAAATCAATGGGTGGGGATTCCCTTGGAAGAAGTAGATGGTGAGAATTACAAATATAGTTTGGAGTACTCTTTGGGGAATGGGCAAATATTTGACCCATGTGATAAGTGAAGACCCATATCACATGTATAAAGGCCCTTGTTCATGTATACTTTTGGAGTTCATTTAATGAAAAGTAGACAAGATAGTTAATTAAATAAAATATTTAAATATTTTGGATGGGGATGGAGGACTTATAGTTGAACATTTGGATTTACTTATCTAAGGTTGACTATACAAGAAGGATGGAAATATAACACTTGGAATATAATGGTTAGATTTAAGGAAAACGCCTCAGTCATTCAAAGGAGTGACTAGCAGGATAATGATAGAGATGACACCCCCTCTAAGTACAAGTGAAGAGAAGATAGGCATGCTCTCAAAATGGATGAAAAGATGCAAGATGATGGTATAGAAAATATTAAGAGATGGAGGGGGATGGGGGATGGATGAAAAGATTTGTTATGTTGCATTGGATTGATTACTCTTTATTTTATATAGCAATGGACATTATACACTGAAGTATAAGGAACCAGGGTGACAATGTTCTAATGCACATGAAAATAAGTTGCTAGCAATCCTATATTGTATAACACTATGATATGGAAGACCATGATATCACTATAGCCAGTAGGTTGTAAGGACCGATAAAGATATAAGACAATGATAATGCACATAAAAAAACAATCATACCCAAAACAATACAAAAAAAACATGATGTTGCCTTGGTCAAGCTAAAAATCCAAGATCGAGTCATTGAGGATAAAGAGTGTTCATGTGGGAATGATATATCTCATAATAACATAGTACTAGGAAGGATATATTTTGATGATGATGATTGGTTTTCAATCAAGGTTTGCAACAAGGTTGGGATTAAGACTGATGGATGTGATTGGACGATTAATATTTTATAACTAAGTATTAAAAGTGAAGGATAAAGGGGGAAATAGAGAGCACATCGCTAGGTTTCAAAATAAATATTCATGTTGAAGTACAAGTGATTATTTAGTAGAACTCCCATGAGCTAGAAAATGGTTAATAATACTTGGGAGCTTTCTAAGATGGTAAAACACCCAATTTAGACTTTCCACTCAAGGATAGTTAATGATAATATATGTGTGCACTTAAATTTATGCCATATGGAAAATTCACCATCAGTAATTCATCGAGGGGAAATTCACCGCCAACAATTCACTGTGGGAAAATTCACCGCCATGACAATTCACCGTACAAAAAATTAATTGCATGAACTTTTGGTGGTTAATTTTCCATGGCGGTGAATTGCTGGTGGCAGTGAATTTTCCCGCAATGAATTGTTGACGAAGAATTTTCCCTCGATGAATTGCTAACGGTGAATTTTCCTAGAGCCAATTTAGACTTTCCACTCAAGTATAGTTAATGATAATATATGTGTGCACTTAAATTTATGACTAAGTAAGCAAATAAATAATGTGTGTGTGGTTATGATAGATTTCATGCCCTATGTTATATGCTCACATGGAAAAGAATAAAGGAAATGGAAAAATCCAAGATAGTACTAAATGTGAGAAGGTATAAACAAATAAATTATGTGATAAAATGGAAAAATATAACAAAAAGAGAGGATTACCCAAAGCCAAGGGAGAAATACAAAGAGAATCTTTCAATATATATATTTTTAGTTTTTATAGAGGCAAGTAAACTACTACAAAGAGAGAACCTTCTCAAATTAAGCTTTAATAGAGAGGCTGGAAATATTCAAGAAGAGGATAAAAATGGAGGAGCTGAAGTGAGCAACTTTAATTCCATTTACCTCTCAAGAAGAAAAGGAAGACTATTATTGTGAGATTTATGAAAAATGTAATAATAATGCAATTCTTATAAGTAAAAAGAAATTAGCATTAAAATCTAAGGGTGGTGAAGAGAGTGTTTCTCTAATAAATTTTAACAAGAAAATCTATAAATGATTAACTTGTAAACTATAAAATCAAAGACAAAATATGAAATAAATTTTACCTAGGAAAAACCAAAATGAATTTTTCCAACAAGAAGAGTTTTGCAAGAGTGAATAGCTTTCAATATTGAACCTTTAATGGAAAAATTAACAACAAGATGAAATCCTCAAGGTCATTGTAGAATAGTTAATGAGTGAAAGTTCATTAATAACAAGGCATGAGAGAAGGAAACTAATCATGAACAAAAAAATTAAAAAACTTAGTTTGTAGTAAAATGGAATGAGGGACAACCAACACAAGAAAATCTAGTTTCTTGATTTTTAAAGAGGGGGAGGAGAGAAATTTGAATTGGTGTCGGTAGATTGGAGGAGTTTGATGCCAACATGGGAACACTAATAAATCATGTTAGGAGGTCTCAACATTAGTTCATGACCAATAAATCATTTGGGAGTGTAGAGAAGGGGGATTCATCACCCCTAAGGCTCTCAGGTCATGAAAGAGCCTAAGAGAACGAATTGCCCTAAACTACCTCATACTACCTAATAAGTTAAAAAAAAAGGACAAGTTGAAAAGGAGGGGCAAACACGACTCTATTTCCCTTCAAATTATGATAGGTGTTTTCAAGAAACGGGCGAGTAGACTGCATAGGTCTCAAAAAATGAGTTCCAGACAGTTCTTTGTCGGAGGATGGCAGCATGGGAGTCGTACTTTAGCGTGTTGCGCCGAAGTCTCAGATATGCATTGTGACCTGTACGGACAAAGGGTCAAGTAATAGCTATGAACTCATAGAGTCTATTGACAACTCGAATGTTATAGCTTTACAATTTGACAAAAAGTAAAGGAAATGCAAAGTACAACAAGAAGAATACTATAAAGCTACTCTAATAGTGAAATGACAAAGAAAGAAGAAGAATGCCAACTTACTCAAGGTCTAGTTCGCCAACTAGCTCCAAGAAAATAAACAACACCTACACACATAGTAACAAGAATAATGTTGGCGCTGTGTTTTGAGGTTTGCTTCAATCAAACCCCCATTACGATGTTCCCACCTCCACAGACAACCAATATGCAATGATATAGAGAAAACAATAAAGAAGAGAATATAAATGATAGAATGAAGTAGAGAGCAATGACAACCTTGATGCTACTCTACAAAAATGATAATGCAAGTAAAGAAGACACAATATCACCTTCCTTTTTACGAGCACTCAAGGCTGAGAGAGGAAGAGGAAGATAGATGACACCACGCCAAAGAGATAGAACTTTGTGAACCTGTAATGACAATGGTGTTGGAGCAAGGTGTTGTAGAAGCAGAGGGAGGAGTTACCTGTGCTTAATTTCGTCGCTTTCGGCCAGGAAATTCATATAAATTTAATTCATATGAGGATTAAGGGTTGATTTTGATTGAGAGGAATGGGTTGGGGAGGAGGTGATAATTGGTTCCACTTGGTTTGTGAGGATGGAGGCTAAGATTAAAAGGGAAATCAATGGGTGGGGATTCCCTCGAAAGAAGTGGATGGTGAGAATTACAAATATAGTTTGGAGTACTCTTTGGGGAATGGGAAAATATTTGACCCATGTGATAGGTGAAGACCTATATCGCATGTATAAAGGCCCATGTTCATGTATACTTTTGGAGTTCATTTAATGAAATGTAGACAAGATAGTCAATTAAATAAAATATTTAAATATTTTGGATGGGGATGGAGGACTTATAGTCTAACATTTAGATTTACTTATCTAAGGTCAACTATACAAGAAGGATGAAAACATAACACTTGGAATATAATGGTTAGATTTAGGAAATACACCTCAATCATTCAAAGGAGTGACTAGGAGGATAATGATAGAGATGACGCCCCCTCTAAGTACAAGTGGGTTCAAGAGAAGATAGGTGTGCTCTCAAAATGGATGAAAAGATGCAAGATGATGGTATAGAAAATATTAAGAGATGGAGGGGGATGGGGGATGGATGAAATGATTTGTTATGTTGCATTGGATTGACCACTCTTTATTTTATATAGCAATGGACATTATACACTGAATTATAAGGAACTAGGGTGGCAATGTTCTAATGCACATGACATAAGTTGCTAGTAATTCTATATTGTATAACACTATGATATGGAAGACCATGATATCACTATAGCCAGTAGGTTGTAAGGATCGATAAAGATACAAGACAATGATAATGCACATAAAAAAGCAATCATACCCAAAACAATACAAAGAAAACATGACCTTGCCTTGGTCAAGCTAAAAATTCAAGATATAGTCATTGAGGATAAAGAGTGTTCATGTGGGAATGATATATCTCATAATAACATAGTACTAGGAAAGATATAATTTGATGATGTTGAGTGGTTTTCAATGAAGGTTTGCAATAAGTTTGGGATTAAGATTGATGGATGTGATTGGACGATTAATATTTTATAACTAAGTATTAAAAGTGAAGGATAAAGGGGGAAATAGAGAGCACATCACTAGGTTTCAAAATAAATATTCATGTTGAAGTACAAGTGATTATTTAAGTAGAACTCCCATGAGCTAGAAAATGGTTAATAATACTTGGGAACTTTCTAAGATGGTAAAACTGAAATGAACCCTTATAGGTTCTAACTGAAATTTCTTCCTTTTTCTAGTCTAAAACTTTCTGTCTTGCCTTCACTTATGTCTCAACAAAATATTTTCTATAACATGTAGATTAAAGGATTCCAAGCATAAAAAAAAAGAGATGCACTAGAACATAGTTTTAGGAATTCAACAAAAATGAACTCAAACAAGATGAACATACCCAGCAAGATAGCTTATCCTCTTTATTTGATTTGAAGCTGGTTGTAACAGAAAAAATTGGATTTTACAATATGTTAGGTTTGATTTTGAGTTCTAGACCTTCAATGATGATTTTAGGGTGGTATGGGAACAACGCCAAACCACTGAATTCAAGGGAGCAACGCCTTGAACTGGCTGAAATCACTTTCAGTCAAGAGATATTTCTCAGCAAATAAGGAATCACAAATTAGCATACCTTCCCATTTACCCCAGCCTCCTTTAAATAAGACCTTAAGGCAAGGCCACCCTAGGGTCTGGTTTTTAGAAGGTTCTGCCCCTTCTAGAAGATTATAGTTCTTCTAGAAACATTTAGTAACCTTTCTAGAAGATTCCAGTCTTCTAGAAACATCTTCTAACCTTTCTAGAAGATTCTAGTCTTCTAGAAACATCTTCTAACCTTCTAGAAGATTCTAGTTATTAGAAACATCTTCTAGCCTTTGTAGAAGATTCTAGTTCTTCTAGAAACACCTTCTAACTAATCTTTATCATCCCCTTATTATGCCCTCTAACCCACGGGAATGTTGGATGGGCTAGAATTGAGCCACCATGATGTTACACTAAGAGTGGGGATATTACAAAAACACCCAATTTAGTCTTTCCACTCAAGGATAGTTAATGATAATATGTGTGCACTTAAATTTATGACTATGTTAGCAAATAAATAATGTGTGTGTGGTTATGATAGATTTCATGCCCTATGTTATATGCTCACATGGAAAAGAATAAAGGAAATAGGAAAAACCAAGATACTACTAAATGTGAGAAGGTATAAATGGGCACAAATAAATTATGTGATAAAATTGAAAAATATATCAAAAAGAGAGGATTACCCAAAGCCAAGGGAGAAATACAAAGAGGATCTTTCAATATATATATTTTTAGTTTTTATAGAGGCAAGTAAGTGTATAGTTGTAAAATTTCACCCCTTGCAATTTCACATACATTCTTGCTTTTGCTTTAGTGTCTACTCCCCTATAACTTGTGTAGGCTCATTCTAGCCCTTGCATCAGCCTTGTTTCCCTTCTCAAGATGCTTCAACACCCCTTTTCAGTAGCTACCCTTGTGCGTCCGCTTTGCATTGAACCTCATGCTTTTCCCGTTCGTGTTGTTTTGTAGCATGATGTGTCCGGACACTAGCACGCTGCACGAACGTCTACATGCCACGCTAGTGTCATGCAACGTTTTAATGCTCAAACAACTATCTTCGAGCATGCTTGTCACTTGTCACCTTCTTTGGTCGGTGGTAACGACTCGAGATGCCCTGAAACGGCTGGAGAAGATTCTTTTCCCTCATTAAAAGCTATCCTCTCAGTTCATTTTGCTCTCTAACTTCTTCTAGCTCCACTCTCTAACTTCTAACTTCTCCTAGCTCCACTCTTCTGTATCTAGCTTCCTCTTCTTCTTGGCTTCTCTCTCAAGCATTCTACCATTTTACTCTTGCTTGCACAACTTCATTGCTTGCTACAATAGCATTCTCCAAAGCTTTCACAACTCCTTTTGCAACACTCTTGGCTCTTGCAGCTCCATTTCCCCTATCTCATGTTTGCGAGCATCTTGGGGTTCCATATCTCCCTTCTATTGCATTTCTTACTTTGTGATATGGGTTCTCTTCCTTGAGCAAGGATTGCTTTTATCATCTCTTTTGTGATACAGATTCTCCTCCTCGAGTAGGGATTGCTTTTATCACTCCTACTTGGTGGTGCGGGTTCTACTCCTAAAGCAGGTTTTGCTTTCAGCACACACTTTGTCCATTTCGATCCATCTCTCTCTCTCTCTCTATCTTCTTAACTGTCCGTGGAGGTGGGAACACCAAAACGAGGGTTTGACCGAGGCAAACCCCTATACAACCCCAACAATTTCTCTATATATTATGCATGCAAGTTTTGAAGACATTCATCCGCTGGAGGCTTCATCACTTGCGTGGTTGTGAGAATTTCCTTTCTTTCTTCTCCTCATCTTTATCATTTCCATTTCACTTAATTTTACTTCTATTACATTCTGCTACTTTATTGCATTCTGTTAGTTCTTAGCAATTAGATTGCTAGTGGCCACTTTGTCATTTTTTGTGATAAACCCATTTTCTGGTTTGTACGAGATGTCAGTGCGCCACGTTGTTGTCAGTATTTTGCGTTGACGTCCTTTGGCTGAAAGCTTGTCAGTTTGTCCAGAAAATATTTGTGATCTACTCTTTTCGATTCTAAAACTTTCACGTTGTTCCTTGAGGTGGTTTAGAACAGTTCACCCCATAAGGCTCTCTGAATGAAGATAACTCGTGAGTAGTGAATCCCCCTTCTCTATAGTAAGATACTACAAGAGAGAACCTTCTCAAATTAAGCTTTAATAGAGAGGCTGGAAATATTCAAGAAGAGGAGAAAAAGTAGAAAAAAGAGAGAAAAATGGAGGAGCTCAAGTGAGTAACTTTAATTCCATTTTGCCTCTCTCAAGAAGAAAAGGAAGAATGTTATTGTGAGATTTATGAAAAATGTAATAATAATGCAATTCTTATAAGTAAAAGAAATTAGCATTAAAATCCAAGAGTGGTGAAGAGAGTGTTTCTTTAATAAATTTTAACAAGAAAATCTATAAATGACTAACTTGTAAACTATAAAATCAAAGACAAAATATGAAATAAATTTTACCTAGGAAAAACCAAATTGAATTTTTCCAACAATAAGAGTTTTGCAAGAGTGAATAGCTTTCAATATTGAACCTTTAATGGAAAAATTAACAACAAGATGAAATCCTCAAGGTCATTGTAGAATAGTTAATGAGTGAAAGTTCATCAATAACAAGGCATGAGAGAAGGAAACTAATCATGAACAAAAAAATTAAAAACTTAGTTTGTAGAAAAATGGAATGAGGGACAACCAACACAAAAAAAATTAGTTTCTTGAATTTTTAAAGAGGGGGAGAGAAATTTGAATTGGTGTCGATAGATTGGAGGAGTTTGATGCCAACATGGGAACACTAATAAATCATGTTAGGAAGTCACAACATTAGTTCATGACCAATAAATCATTTGGGTGTGTAGATAAGGGGGATTCATCACCCCCAAGGTTCTTAGGTCATGGAAGAGCCTAAGGGAACGAACAGCCCTAAACTACCTCAAACTACCTAATAAGTTAAAAAAAAGGACAAGTTGAAGAGGGAAAACATGACTCCATTTCCCTTCAGATTGTGACAGGTGTTTTCAGGAAATGGGTGAGTAGACTGCACAGGTCTCAGACTATGAACCAAATAGTTCTTTGTCAAAGGATGGAAACACAAGAGTCGTACTTCAGCGTGTCGCACCGAAGTCTCAGATATGCACTGTGACCTATACGGATAGAGCATCAAGTAATAGCTATAAACTCAGAGTTTATCAACAACTCGAATGTTATAGATTTACAATTTGACAAAAGTAAAGGAAATACAAAGTACAACAAGAAGAATACTATAAAGCTACTCTAATAGCGAAATGACAAAGAAAGAAGAATGCCAACTATCTCCAAGAAAACGAACAACACCTACACACATAGTAACAAGAATAATATTTGGGCTATGTTTTGAGGTTTGCCTCAATCAAACCCCCATTACGATGTTCCCACCTCCACGGACAACCAATATGCAATGATATAGAGAAAGAGATAAAAAAGAGAATAGAAATGATAGAATGAAGTAAAGAGCAATGACAACCTTGATGCTACGCTACAAGAACGATAATGCAAGTAAGGAAGACACAATATCACCTTTCTTTCTGTGAGCACTCAAGGCTGAGAGAGGAAGAGGAAAATAGATGACACCATGCCAAAGAGATAGAGCTTTGTGAACCTGTAATGACAATGGTGTTGGAGCAAGAAGGTGTTGTAGAAGCCAAGCAAGAAGCTGGTAGCAACAAGAAAGAGTGAGAATGAAGCAAGAATTTTGCAAGAATGATCAAGAAGTGTTGCAAGAATGAATGAAGTTGCATAAGAAAGTGAAAGAATGAAGTTTAAATGGGTAAATAGAGTCAAATAGTCATTTCTCGCCAGTCAAGATTTGACAGGGAGCATTACATTTGTAGGCACCCAAGAATCGTAATGCTTTTGTAGATTCCAGATGCATGAATCTTTGTTAGGAAGATAGTGCGACGTGCGGACGCCCGCACAATGTGCACGCATCCCTGAAAAAAATTCCATTACCTACACAAAACAACAAGGACACAGGAAAAGCGAGATAAAAGTGGTGGGTATTTACATTATCAGACTTGTAAGGCTAAAATGAGGGTAAATTAATGGGAAATTTTCCTAGGTGCAAATTTACGCCATTACATTTTGTCCCCACTTTAGCGAGTATACGTGTCAATGCCTATGTGAGCTATAGTAAAGAGAGATTGAAGAGAATATATTGATAACATCAAGAAGCAGATCTCCAATCTAGCGTACCTTGACGTTAAAGAGGGAGCTCCACCAAGATGCGAAGATGACACAGGTCTTCAAGCTTGCAAAGCTAGCTAAAATCTCGCCACAAACATGTTAGGCTGCAAATGAAACATGCTAGGTGAAAAAGCTAATCATAAGACACATATCCATAAGACACAGTTTGATTAGATAAACATAAGACACACATTGATCAGATAGAGGCCTGCGATTGTTGCAAACTATGTTGCATGAAAACCATAAAAAGATGGGTCTAGTCAGGTTGTCCCCAATCTAGATGCCAAAATATAGGATGTCTAGCACCAAGACATGCAACATCAAATATTAGATAGAAGACACAAATTGCAAGACACCAAAGAACTCATTTTAGAAGGCTTTCAAAAGGGGTTTTTTTTAGCAGGGAACCCTTCTAGACATCAAGACACAAAGGAGTCCTTTTGAAGGAACACATCATTTGAAAGACACCATTTTTTGCAAGTTATTCTGTCATCAAGGAATCCTTGATGAAAGATCTATATTTTGTCAAGGAATCCATTAGAAAGAATTCTCCTTTTTCAAAGGAAAGTTTTCAGACTCTTTCATTGTAGAAAAGTGCTCCTTTTTCAAAGGAAAATTTTCACTTTCACGTATGGGAACCTTTTCGAAAGAAAATTTGTCAAGGAGTCCTGCGAGAATACATCATTTTGGAAAATAAGAGTTTTCAACAAGGGATTATTTTGTCAAGGAATTCTTTGTAAATAATTTTGACACCAAGGAATCCTTTTGAAAGAATTCACCTTATTGAAAATTAGAAAAGCATGGTAGCCCCCCTTAGGATGATACGTGCTATGTAGAAGAGCACATGGAATCCGAAGGTGAGAAAGGAGAGGTAGAAATATTGTGGCATACAACACATGATGAGATGTATCCATGGTATGTTGTCACACACGTGAGGGACAACACATCAAAACCACAACATCAAGAGGCAAACAAACATAGATAGAGAAATCAAGAGATATGGGGTCTGAGAAGTCGGGGTTAAATCTATCCATAGATACAAACAGATAGACATAATATGGTATATGTATGAATGATCATCAATCCACAAAGTTCTTAGAATATGAAGAATGACACATGAAGATGAAGTAAAGTAAAAATTGGGTCAACATGGAAGGCCTTAATTCCCCTAATGCTTTGCATTGTCCCCAATATCGAAAAACAAATTTACAACACATAGAAGAATGATGATACAAACAAAATAAGTGCATGATAAATTTCCGCGCTTGTATCCAAGTACCTACAAGGGTAGCAAGGGTCCTCCAGGTAGGATCACAGACACAAAAATACAAGCACGAGGGAACACAAACACACAAAAAAATCTAATCTATAGATGTAGAAGAGGCACCACCCTAGTCCTCATCAATCAACAAGTCATCCTACTCCCAATCTAGATCAATATAAGGGGAGGGAGAATAGGCCTACAAGGGTGGGATAGCAAGGGAAGTTCCCTCCAACTCGCTTGCAATAAGGGCCATGGAAGAAGGCCCCTTAAGGTCTTCAATATCAAGATATTGTGAAGCAAAGGTCATCAATTTTGCAAAAATCAGCTACAAAGTTGGGATATCATCCATTGAATTGAACATGCACTTTCTAGGAGTGCCTTGTTGCAACTGGACGAGAGAAGGGAAAGGTGCCTGAGAGTCACTACTAGCCTCAAAGGGCAGTGACAAACTTTGAGGAATCGGGGGCTGCCTCCATCACAAGGATGGTGCAAGCTAAGACATAACTAGCTTCTGAAGGAGGGGAACCCCTCTTACGACCATCATGCGTGGTGAAGTCATCCTCCAACTTATGATTTAGTGGGGGATGCGGGATCCCCACTGAGGAAGAAAAAGTGAAGGAGAAACTAGAGGAAACTGTAGAAGACACCACCTTTGTATGAGGCATGTGAATGGGTTTGTGAGAAAGGAGGGATGTTCAGGAGGGATATTAGAAGAGGAGGCTCCATGGAGGGAGTGATGAAGACTTGCACCCTTTTGGGGTGAGCATCATCAAGACCTATCAAAGGAGTTGGAAGCAAGGCAAAAGCGATAGGAATTGAAGCAAGAACAACAAAAAAAGGTAGAGCAATAGAGGGAGATGCATAAATAGATGTAATTGGCTCCCCCTTCGTCTTATGCGAGGAAATGTACTCCGTGGCTAGAGCCTTTCACTTGCACTTGCACACATGCGCAATCCAATTATGTCGACTACGAGCACTAGAGGAAGCACCCTGAGAAGAGGCTAGGGGCTGCTGCTCAACTATAGGAGTATCCTTCAACACTGTTTTTGGTGGAAGGATGGTCTCTTGAGTAGGAGCAGGAAGAAGAGGCATAGGAGTAAAAAAGAAGAAGAGGAGAAGCAGACACAAGAGCCTCAACAATGGGCCTCTTCCAATTCTTTGCTTGAGGGATAGGCAGAAGAACAATCAAAGGCCTTAGAGGATGAGACATAGGAACAAACCCATGAGAATGCTTCCCCTTGCCATAGACAGTTGGTTGGGGAACCGTGGGTAGAATAGGCAACTGGAAATCCTGACGCTTTTCCTTCTGCCATGCAAGAACCATCACACTTCCCATGCGAGAAATAGGAACAGGAATCAAAGATTCCACTATGGGATGAGAAGAATAATCAAGCAAAGAAGAAGGTGTGAAAAGAGAACGATCTAAAGCACGAGCAAGCTTCCCCTTCTCTTTTGACAAGGTCGAAGAAACAACTTGTTGTTGCATTATCATAGAGGCCTTTATGAAAAAAACATAGGGAGAGATAGGATAACTAACCTTTGGTGCCGAGCCCCTAGTCTTATATTTAACATAAGCCTTATATAAAAAATCTCCCCTCAGAGGGAGAGGAGCAACTAGGGTGGGCTAGAAGTGATCCAAAGTGAAACCCCCATGTGACACTAGCAGTTTATAGCTAGTGTCATGTACCACATGCATAGTGCCTTCATGGGGGAACTTTAAGCATATATGTACTACATAGGTAACATCATACATAGGGGCTAGCCACAAGATTCCTAGCGTTACTCTAAACAAGTTAGACTTCAAGATCACAACAAATGACACATCAACAACATTGGGTCCTATCAAGACTGATAAAGAAATAGCGCCCATAGGGGCAATAGAGAGTCCATCGTGGGTATGGAGAGTGGTCTAAAACTCTTTGTATGCTTATGTAAATTATTTATGAACAAAGTTTCCTCCATTATCACATTTACCTGACTCGTTGGATCAACTAAGACACCAGTCACAACATGATTTCCATTAATCCAGGTAGGAATGTATAATGGGGAAGGATCCTTGTTTAGTGGCTCATCATGCGAGGTGAAATAATTTATATCAGGAATTGCACTCGTATTCTCAATAGGAGGCATACACATGAATGAGACCATGTTCACATACTCAGATGGAACTAGCTTAGAGGATGTAGAATATTGTGTGACTAAATTTGCTGAGTGAGAAGGGAATGGATTAGTATAAATTTGTAACTCATTGTTAGCCTTGGATACATATTTATTAGAATTATATTTCTTCCCATCGAGATGGATAGTCCCATTGTCGATGCGGTCCTGAATCTCATGATGCAGGCACACACATCACTCGGTTTCATGTTCATGTACTCGATTGAATTAAAAAAGTTACTGTGTCATACCACTCAGGATATGGCTTGAACAGAGGTCGAGATTTTGGAAATGTTAGAACTTTATCTTTCGACAACTTTTTTAGAACAATATAAGATTCAAATAATTTTGTAAAATGTCTATTGCATCCTAGGTCTTTGTCTTTAGATGTAGAGACATTCACAATAGCCTTGTTCTTGCCAAAAACCAACACTACTGACTGGTTATTGAGATGAGAGCGCAAGGATGAACCCCCAAATTGAGCGACCGTCTATTGGTATTCACGTAGTGTTACACATATGTGTGAAAAGGAAGGATACTTCATCAGGGTAAACTTCTCTTACCATCATTTTTGTAAGTTCCCGTTGAAGACCTTCTTAACATTGAAGTTCAATAAAGGATAAGATATTTGTGAAAACAACGATTGATAACAAGTAATGAAGTTAGTTACCTTTTTGTGGTCCCCTTGCTTGCATTAGATGAGATCATAGAAAGCCATCTTTGGTATGATGTTAGCTTAGAATTTCCTTAGGAACTGATTCACCAATTGATCAAATAAAAAGACAAAATTATCCAGTAGATTGAAATACCACTCAAGGGTGGCATCCTTAAGGGATAGTGGAAAAATATTTTCCATCTGTTAGTGAATGAAATGGCTCAAGACAAATATACTCAAAATGAATGACTCTCGACCCATATTTACCACTAGTGTAAATCCGCTAATAGCTCTGAAAAGACCAAAATTGCATTTGTGGCTTTTTTCTGAGTTTTGTCAAGGTATAGCTCCCTCACCATATTTTCAATGAATTTATCTAAGCTAATGAATATGGGTGTGCTTTTAACCAGAAAGTAGGAAAGGTGACTGATGCTAGTTCATAAATATGAAGCTAACACTAGAAGTGTAAATCATAGCCATAAACAATCAACACAAATATTGAAAAGCCTACGACCATCCAATCAAAAGAAATAAGATCAAACTGTAATAAACGAACACCATACAACTTATCCCACAAATAAGATATAACTATATCGCACACGTAATACAAAGATCAGCAGATAAAGCGTATCATTAAATTCATAATACAAGGATTATAAACTAGTACAATCTAAAATAAATGCTTAAATCCCTCTCAATAACACCACTAGGTGTATATCCAGAGAACCCCCATCTCTCTCTCCACTCTCAAATTTATAGCAAAACCAATACCACTAAAAAGTCGCCAAAGTTGTTACTAAATTAGTGGCCTTCTTGTTTCTCCAAGGTTTCTTGAAAATTGCTAAAATCAATTGGAGTAATTAATCTAGAAAATGAATGGACATTGGGAAAGAAAAACTGATCTTGATCTCACCAACAACCGTTGAATGACCTTTCACACGATCAAATAATTAATGCAACATCAAGGGAATATCAAATGATAACACGTGTAGGTTGTTTGATGGGAAAATGTAATTTAAACCAGCTTAAATCAACCATAAATTTGGACCAAATTTCCATCTCATCGAACTTAGGAGAAAGCACCGATGTCTAATCAATCTTCTATAAATTTAGCCAGTGTCACCTTTCTTCATCATTCAATAGAATCTAACATGGCGAGCTCTTAGAGTGACGATAATTCTGCAAATGACTTCATTGTTTTGGAAGAGATCGAATGCAGTCCACCGTTTCGACATTTATGAGATCAGCTGAAGGAGGTCTTCACAATACGAAGTGAGGTGGAGGAAGAGGTGCTTCGTAGTATTTTGGGTGAAGCATTCCTAAATCAAGCACGCGTACATAACATCACCATGTTGGAGCATTTCATATACACAGTCATCAGGACTTCTGGCCGTTGCAACTAGGGTGTAAGAGCATTGGAGTGCCTGGTGAAGCTTGAATTCCATCATCATGTCAATGTGGCTATCACTTGGTTCAACCACTATCCTCGAAATGGACTGATAGCAGACACCATTTTTTATAGCATCGACTCTTCAGGATGAAATGCTGGAGGAAGTTGTTGCTCTTCTACGTGCAGGGATCGTAAGGAAGGACATGGGGCTCTTCGCGCAGTTCCTACAATTGCATGAGAACTTGTTGTCACCTGCCCAAGTTGAATGCCTACAAACTTTAATTGAGGGCATTCGAGTCCTGATGTTTTCCTTGTGTTCTTGAATGAAAGTGTCTCTTTTTGTCTTTTATCCTCAATATGAAATTTTTGTAGTCAAATCAAACAATTTTTTATTGCCAACGCTATGTAGACACATACTTATATATATAAATAAAATATCATTTTGGTATCTCTGTATTCTTGTATGCATGGATTTATTTGCTTCTATTCATATCTTATTTGAAAAAGGCTGGTTTCTTTTCTTGTATGATGCACTGGTTATGTAAATAAAACTCACTGTTATTCCATCAATAACTGAAAAGATTCCAGGCGGAAAAATGGGTAGTTCATGTAACCTAACAAAACACCGCTTGGGTTTCAAATGATTCAAAGAATACCGCCCAAAGGTGTAACTTGTGGGAGAAGCTATCGGGTAACTTCTGACAACTTCTTACATAGGTTATTAGCACACACACACCCCCTTTCAAGGAAACGGTAAGTTTGACCAAAATCATAAAGCATCGCCAAGAAGAAGTTGTAACAATACAAGTAGTAAAAATGAAGGTTAGAAGAACTAAAGAAAACCCCTCCTGAGTTTGAAAAGTACCACAAAACACCACCCAAACATGACATAAGTAAAATGGCTAAGGAAAATGAGATAAGATAATAAAACAAAAGAAAGCAGGGAGGGTCGTGTCTATGAGTAACACCATCAAAGCATCATGGTGGAAGAATTTAGTGCACATAGAGATATATGCTGAAATGTGCATCTAAGGGTCTCCACAACCACCATACTTTTCAAATTTTGGAATCTCCATCCCCCGAGGGATATGAATGTTCAAAATAGTGATGTACAAAGGATTGCGATGATAGAAATGTTGAAACATAGGTTGAGAAGAAGAGGTGGAAAGGTTTGCCAACTGGTTTTGCATCTATCTTATATTTTGTAATAAAGAATCTAAGATAGGGTCATAAGATGAAATGGGACTAGTGGAACCACTACTAGAACCACTAGAGCCACTAACCCCCATACCAGCAAAGAACCCATCACTAGGACTAGTATGGGCACTAGGATTATCACCAGGAGCATTAGGAGTGATGGAACTGAAACCCAAGAGTACCTTTCTTACTTTAACAATGGGGGTTGGATAAGGTCTAGAGGGAGTGTTAATAGAAGGTCCAGTATCTGCCATACATATCGACACGATAGGCATCAAGACTTCTAGCTATCTCTCAACAGTCTTGGAGCCAAGGTCTTGAGCGATGCTTGGGTTAGGATTGTAGGCTGGGACATGAGTGTCCACAATGTATGTAAGGCCCTAGAGAAATTCTAGACCTCTCTGGTCCTTGTCCAACATAGCTCTCAATCTATTAACAATCGTAGTAGATTTAGCAAGAGTTTTATATCTCTCTCCAAGTACTTCTCAAACTCCCCGAGTCTTCTATCTAGGGAAAGAAGTTACTTTGCAAGGACCTAAAAAGCATCATCTTCCTCCATAGAGGAAGAAGAAGGAGAAGCAGGAGGGGTAGGAACATGTGTGGTGGCTTCTCCAAAGGGGCTGGGGAATCCAGTAGACATCCCTAAAATTACTTCCTCAAAGTTAGGACTGATGAACTTCTTAGATTCCATCCCTATATGTCACAAAATCCTTTTAACCATGTGCTTGAAGGTTGTAGATCAAGTTGTAAAGCTCATAAATCTTCACAACGCACAAATCTATAACATACCCAAGACACGAGAGAAAGAATTTCGACACGAATAAATGAAAACAAGAACTTCACATGGGTTCACCAAAAATGTAGGGAAGGGGGATTCATCACCCCCAAGGTTCATTAGCTACCTACAAAGTTAAAGAAAAAAGGAGGGGAAAATAGTACTTTGTTTCCCTTCAGATTATGACAAGTGTTATTAGGAAACAGGTGAACAAACTGCACAGGTCTCAGATTGTGAACCAGACAGCGCTCTATCAGAGGATGACAACATGGGAGTCAGACTTCAATGTGCTGCGTTGGAGTCTTAGATACATGCCGGTGTCTTGTACGGAGAGAGGGTCAAGTAACAGCCAAAAACTCACAGAGTCTACTAACGACCTAAATGTTATAGCTTTGCAATTTGATAAAAAAGTAAAGGAAATACAAAGTATAACAAGAAGAATACTATAAAATCTACTCTAATAGTGAAATGACAAAGAAAGAAGAAGAATTCCAACTTACTCAAGGTCTAGCTCGCTAGCTAGCTCCAAGCAAATGAACAACACCTACACACACAATAACAAGAAAAAAATTTGGGCTATGTTTTGAGGTTTGCCTCAATCAAACCCCTGTTTCGATGTTCCCACCTCCACGAAAAACCAATATGCAACGATATAGAGAAAGCGATAAAGAAGAAAATAGAAATGGCACAATGAAGAAGAGATGAATGGCAACCTGTATGCTACTCCACAAGAATGATAATGCAAGTAAAGAAGACACAATATCACCTTCCTTCCTGCGAGCACTCAAGTTTGAGAGAGGAAAAGGAAGATATATGACACCACGTCAAAGAGATAGAGCTTCATGAACCTGTAATGACAATGGTGTTGGAGCAAGAAGGTGTTGTAGGAGCCAAGGAAGAAGCTAGTAGCAATGAGAAAGAGTGAGAATGAAGCAAGAATGTTGCAAGAATGATCAAGAAGTATTGCAAGAATGAAAGAAGTTGCATGAGAAAGTGAAAGAATGAAGTTCAATGATCTAGGTGGATCTTGAGAACCTAAAAATTGAACTGTTCCATATGTCCTCAGAATCAACACCATGTCAAAGTGCTTAGGAAATTGGACTCAACGCAACTTGAATGGGGGAAAAAGGAGTTCATACATCTAAGTTATGTCCGGTTAAAGTTCAGTCAAACCAGGTGTAGGGGCTTGTCAGAAGGTGAAAAATTCCTACTTTGCTCACCATAAGATAAATCATTAAAAATTTGATGATAGGTGATAAATTTTATAATAAATGATTAATGCTTCAAATGGGTTGGAAGAAAACTCATGTGTTATTCATTTAAAATTGAAATAAATGATTAATACTTGAAATGAGTGTGGGAAGCTCATGTATTATTCATTTAAATTGGAAAAAATGATTAATACTTGAAGTGAGTGGAATTCTCATGTATTATTCATTTAATTTGTAAAAAGGGAAATTAGTTTTGTGTGAGAATCCACCTCACAACTATTTTCCTATTCTCAAGGAGGAGTTGAGAGATTCATGGGATTTTCTCTCATGTTATCCCTTGAGTTGTTGTAAACCCTCTTTTTGTTGAGTTATCCTCTCCATAGGTTGTGGATTTAGGAGAATTAGAAATAGTCTTTTAATGGTTATTAGGTGCGATTTGAATTAATAAAAACAAAACCCCAAACAAACAAAACTTATAATAGCCCAAATGAAATATTTTCAAGGGCTTAAATAATATTTTAAAATATGTGAATAACCTTAAGTGGTTATTAGTTGGAATTTCAAACTAAAATAAACAAAAAAAACCACAACCAAATAGCCCAAATAAACAATAAATTAAGGGGCTCAAAACAAATTTAAATGTTTTATTAAGTGGTTGTTAATTGTTTAGCAAAAATGGGGAGATATAGTTGATATTGTAAATCATATGGTTATCTACCCTATTGAGTAAATTTCATGTATAAAAAGGAGTGCTAGGAGGCATTCCATCATCAACACATTCTTGGATCCACGTTTTCCAAGTGAGAGGAGAATTTGAGGAATATGAGATTTTTGATGTAATAATGCTCTGATTCTCTAGTAGAGCTTTTAGGCAAAGTCTTTTTCTTGATCTTTGTA
The DNA here is from genome assembly GCA_007258455.2 of Sequoia sempervirens. Classification (NCBI taxonomy): domain Eukaryota; kingdom Viridiplantae; phylum Streptophyta; class Pinopsida; order Cupressales; family Cupressaceae; genus Sequoia; species Sequoia sempervirens. Next base: position 914,549,054 of record VDFB02271358.1, read on the forward strand.
AATCATCCTTGTGAATTTGAGAGCCTTTATGCAAGGTGATTTGAGTGAGGAATTTTGTACCATGACTTTGTGGATAGGCTACATAAGATTGTAAAGCAGTTTCCAAGAGGCTATTTTTAGAGATTGTACTACATTTGGAGCATTGTTAATAGATTGGTCACTTAGTTGAGATAGACCGAGAGACGTAGTCCACTCAAACGAAATTTGTAATCAATCTTGTGTCCTCTTCTCTCTCTTTGTTTTGTGTTATAATTCTCTCTTTATTGTTCATGTTGCTCCATTTTTTAATGTGTTTTTCAGTTAAGCTTAAGGCATTAAGGATTTGTTCACATTTATGCACATTCACTTTAGCAACGTTTGTCATAGATCATCTTCCGCATTAGATCATTCAAATGGGTAAATGGAGGCAAATAGTTGTTTCCTGTTGGTCAAGATTCGGCAGGGAATGTTACATTCACAGACACCCAGGAATCGTAATGCTTCTGTAGATTCCAGACACATGAATCTTTGTCAAGACGTCCATGCATCGTGCAAACATTTGCATGGAGTGCACACATCCCTGAAAAAAATTCCCACCAACACAAAACGATAAGGACATGCGGGCCAAGTAGAGTAAAAGAGACAAGTATTTACATTATCATAATTGTAAGGCTAAAATGAGGGTAAATTAATGGAAAATTTTCCTATGTACAAATTTATTCCATTACGGGGAGTTATCATAATATATTGCAGTAACTCTTTTATGATCCTTTATTTTTACTCTTTTCTATGGATGCTACCATAAAGTCATTGGAATTGGAAAGTGTGACTTTAAAACAAGAGAAGATGAAGAGATAATGATATTTTTCAAAATTATAGAATTAACATAATTTTCCACTTTGGATTAGGTATAAGGATAATGAAATTGTCTTAGTGTAACCTAAGACATGGTATAGAAGTGAAAGCTAATTTTTTTTTAATTTATAGTGTGCAAATTACAAAGGGTGTGCGATTTCTAACATTACATTTTACCTCAAATTTAGCAAGATTGTGAAAGCACATGCAAAGGTCATGTGAAACTAAATAAAAAATAAGATGCTAAAGGTAACTTGCATAAATATAAAAATTTCATATACATAAAAAAGATATAATTTGTATCTTTGTTGGATAGATTTTTTGTGTTTTGGCTCAAGGTCCATAAAATAGATATGGTTTCTAGAAAAACACATGTTATGAAATACATTTTCTTCAATACCAAGTGCCATATGACTTACAAGATATATGTGTTAAAGGAATTATGGCTTGAAAAATAAATTTTAGTGCATCATAATCATATTCCAATAATCACATAGAAAGGAAGATCTCCATAGGTTAAGATAATGGGTATCCACACAAATATAGAAGAATCATATCCAAGGAGGAAAAAAATAGAAGATTTTCATATGATTCTTAGGAAAATAATCATACATAAGACAAATTACTTGGGCTAGCATTACTATATCACTAGGTGATTTTTAAAAAGGTGTCTTAAAGGCTAAAATATAACTAATACATGGATTAGTGGATAAATTAAAATTGATGTGGATCAAGGTAAAATTATAATTTTTGTTGGTTAGGGATTGAAATGTAATTGATATGGATTAGAGTCCAAAGTGTAACTAATGTGACTTAGTAACCTAAATATAATTGTTGTGGAGGAGGGACCAAAAAGAGGTCAGGGCATAGAGGATGTTCCCCCAATTAAACAAATTGTGTGAGAGAAGAAATCAATCATTTTAAAGAGAAGTTAGATATTAGAAAAATGAAGAATGCATGAAAGATAATTATACTTAAATGGATAGGAGGAAAGGAAATTTTCATTACAAATGAGTAACCAAAATAAGTGTACATAGGAGGAGGGATGTGTAGTAAACATAATACACTCTAAAGAAAATACATAGAAATATGTAAGTAGTTAAATTATATATTTTGAATGTACAAAGAAAATTGCAAAGGCAAGCATTTTAGGGGAGGAGAAGATTTGGTGGTAGAAAAGGTGTTAGAAAAGGAAGTCAAGTGGAAGTTTAGTGATTTGATGAGGGGATTTCTTGGGTGAAAAGAGAAGTGTAGTCAATGATTATACCAATGAAATGAATTCAAAAGCCATCTTAATGGATAGAAGTGAAGTTGTAGGTTACATGAACATAGCAAGGAAAAAGGGGGAATGAAGGGAGAAGATGATGGACCATGAAAATTATTTCCCATAGAGAATAAGAATGGAAGGTGTACTTACACCAAGAGGAAATGGGTGGGTGTAAGAGAAGTTAAATTGTGTTATCCAAATTTGATTCACCACTATTGTATGTGAGTTTTGAGTTAAACACACACTTGTAATTAATGTTGATAATATAAAATAGTTCTAATATTATTATTCACAAGGAAATGGTGCGTATAATAATGGAGGAATAGGTGAGCTACCCTCTTTGCAATGAAGAGATGCTCTATTGAGTTCATGTATATTATGTTGTGGAGTTGTGATGGTAGTACATATAACTAGGGTGCTTGTGAGATAATGATCTTGTTTGGAGTACTACCTTCTTTATAAGGGAGAAGTTCCCTATGAGTAACAACAATTATTTAGATAGGTTTTAACTAGTGATGATTGTAATACATGTTTGCAGTGGTATACATGGAGTCGTGTCCTTGACGAATTTTTTCTACAAAGATATCAAGATGATAGGTCTACCTCAAATAAAGCAACATGAAATACTAGCTCAATAACTAATGCTTCAAGCTAATCTCTATTCAATCCTCTATAATTCTAAGACATATGAGGGTGATATACTAAATGTGATTAGGGGAAAGAGAATGTGAATACAAATTATTATACTGTATGCTTCATTACTCTTGGTTGATCAAGATACATTGAAATTCTTTGTCTATTTATGTTTCATTGGATGTTTGCTTAGTGAACCAACAGTTTTTGAAACTAATTTTCATAGCATTCTTGGTTTAAACAAAGAAAATGCCCTTAATTTTTTTATATTTTATACGAGTTAGTTGCTTACAAAACACAAGATTATGAATTAAGCTAAGTGCTAAAATGAAAACTAAAATATATGGTAATGTAATTATCAATTTTTATTCTTTTTAATGGTTCCATTCAACTAAAACAATTTAATTGAATGTAGAAATCAACTATTGTTATTTTGTTTTTACTTTTCCACGAACGTAAATTGAGCAATTATTTTGAAATAATAAATAAATAATGGATTAACCTAGATATTTTCTTTGATATAAGAAATAGTATAGATTGCTGAATTTTTAATATTTTAATATCTAGCTAACTATCTATGTTTCCTTTTTCATGCTTGTTTGATCAAGTTGATAGTTATATGTTTGATGGTAGATGGTTTTTTTTTTTGGTTTGTACTTGGATTTCTTGATTCTTACAATAATATATTATTGTTCTAAAATAAAAGTTTATAAAAATAAAACAATTTAATTAAATAAAATAACCGGGTTTCTAAAATCCAAAGAACTACAATGAAATATTGTAGACTTAGAGAAGGTCATGAAAGAAACTTAATCAAATTCTAACAATTCTACTCTAAGAAAATAAAATATTTTAATTTAAACAATTGAAATAAAAGAATCTACACACTTAGGAATTGATAATCAAAGGCACTAGAGGTTGATGTTGCTATAGGAATAGTGTCCTTAGGGACTATTAACAAACATAATTCTCACTACAATATTTTCTAAAAATAGTTTGACTTGCCTAATGTGCAACAAAAAATGTTTGTAATAATTGGAGAAATCATTATTGAATTAGTGATTTTCATTTGTGTTGAAGTAGTAGCTCCCTTGTATAATGGAATTTTTAGGGGTGTTAACATAATTTCAACCAAAAGTACAAAAGAAACATAAAAATAGGAAAAAGAAAAGGAAAGTGAGAAATTCCTAGATATGCTCATACAAGACACTATCTAGGATTTCCTCAAATGAATGTGGATCAAGCAAAAGAAAAATTAAAAATAACTTATAGAAATTATTGGAGATAAAAGATCCTTCAAATCATTCATACAAGAGAGAAATTTTTAGGGTTTAATCATTAAAGAAACAACAAAAATGCATTTATTCCACATTAAATATACAAATTATCTACAATAAATGAAAAAATTCCAATAGTACTCTCCTAATTCCTTCAAATTAGAGCACAAAGTCTTTGTTCCATTTTTATACAACCAAACATGCAAGAAAAATGTGAAGAAAAAAATGTAAGTTCAAAATCAATAGAGAATGATTGACACAAACTTCAATAAAATTCTTTAAATTTCTTTAAGAAATGGAGCATAAATCCTCCTTACAATTATTTTGTATGATAGATATGTTGAGAGAAGAAAAACCCCAAGAGGTGAGAATAGAGGAACCTCTACAATATAAACCAACATGTATATATAGTTTTCCTCTTTACATAACTTTATCCATAACTAACTTTATAACCTTTTTCTCTTCCCCTTTTGAAATTCGTAAAATATTAAAATAATATGTTTGAAGCCCCTAAGTGAGCTCATAATATTTAATTCATCAAAATTAATAACTTTCAAACATTAATGTAAGAAACTTTATAATAAATTATTGTCTACATATATTTGACAATTGGATTACTCAACTTTTTGTCGATCAATTCATGCTTATTGGATGTAGGTGTCAATTCTAGAAGTAAATTGCCTCTTCCATTTTAGGTTCAATTGCATAAGATAAGAATATTTTTATAATTTTATGCATTTGAGATCATATTCTAAGTGTTCAAACTTCACATTCAACTACTCTCTCATTGAGCATCTTGACCATAACTATCACTATGTAATCCTACTCAAATCTCATACTAGAAACTATTGTCCACTTCATAAACCTTCTAAATATGCTTGGCCTTTTATATTTTACCTTTAGTAAAAGTATTAATATATCATTAAACATATTTATATATCATTTCAACCACTTAATATTTGACCCTTCATTTAAAGAGTTACATAATAAATCATATCCTTTGCTCTCATTATGAGACAAATTTTTTATGAAAGTCATTAGATTGATGTATGATAAGCAAGGGAAGTGATTTTCAAAGCAGGCATTGCCACATCTGGATGAATACGTTCATACCGACCTTTGATTATTCTCAATTGATCTGAGAAACTTAGTATACAATTCAATTCAGATGCAAGTTGCTTTCTACCAAAACAATTAAACGTGCGAACAACGTCCTAAGAACACGTTTCAAAAGCGAAGAGGCGCTCAACAACGCATTCAAAGCCCAACTAGTTCCATGTAAAATGTGTTGATTACATTAGTTTGGAAATTTCTAAGGCCTCGTTAAATAGATCCATTTTTATGGTATCATTGAGTTCCGTGAGATGGCACCTCATTGAGACATTGTGGTGAATGAATCACGTATCTTGTTGTTTGAAAATCTATGAACTTCATTATTTTGGGAAACTGAACAGTTCCAGAAACCATTTCGATGGTCGACATGGTGCCAAAACAGCACTGGGAACCGATGGAAGGTATAAAACTAACTTAGGTGCCCGTAACGCCTCTTCTTCTTATAAGTGATCAACTTTTATGCTGTAATTGTGTTCCATGTGATCAAACACTTCACGGGCTTTTGGCGACTGAGAATGATAGTTATCTACCTATCCCATTTCCATGGGTGACGTTGAAATAAGTGTTTATAAAGTAGAGTTATATATATTAACAAAAGAAAGAGTGGGTGGAAAGAGACTCGCTTTGAGAGTTCAAATGGGATAACAGTCCAAAACAAAATAGAACTAAAACACGTTGTTGTCTGGAAAAAGCGAGAGGAAGAGTACTAGGATTAAGATATGTGTTTCAATCATCTAGTTTATCCAATGTATTAATGGGGTCTGAAGTATCCAAGGGAGGTTCTTAACCATCGTTAATATAATCATGCTTTTTATCTTTAACAACATCACAAGTAAGAGAAGTAGCAAGAGCCAACCAAGGGAATTTGCCAATCTGATCAGCCCTCAATCCCATGACCAAAATTCAAGGGAGAAGTAGAATGGTGTTGAGTGTGCTACAACCATCCTCGCTAAGCATAATTTCTTCTCATATGAGGTGGAGAACCTTGAAAATGAGAATTCTAGTTGCTGATAGAAATGTGGCTACACCTATGATGACACCCACGAGGTGGAGAATGAGCTCAACTACAGGCAAGAGTCGAAGGGACTCCGACAACAATACACTTGACATCACTCCAATGATCCAACATCACCTGAAGATATGCAGTTTCAAGTACAACTTTGTTAGATTGCACTTGAATTTGTATAAGCACATTAGAGAAAATCATGGCTTTAGTAACAAGAAATTAGGATCAACAAAACAACTAAATAATAGTGAAAGGAAATTTGTAGCCATATAGAACTATTTCCACATAACCCCATGAGATAAAGTTATACCAAAAAGTATTTAGAATCCACAATGCAAACGAATAAATCTTATGGTAATTTACTTAGTCACTTATAACTACAAAGTAGGATCAAAAGGATTTTCTTTGAGCGTAATGGTGGCCTCATATGCACAATGATAAAACTAAGCTTGCTAGTGGCCATATATTCAAAGGAAAAGGGAGGTGTGTTTGATAGCACCATTTCACCAATCAATCCAACATATATACTAAGTAGGCCTAAGTTCATGGTCTGACACACGTCCGATGTGGTTTAACATGGGATGATGAGTTAACAAAGAGGTGTTAAGAAAAATTTGTGACCTACTATTCTTGGGATGAGCAATTTTCCACTTAATGTAAAACTAGATGTGATAATGATAAGAAAGAATATTATCTAGTAAAGGTTCTACCAAAAGACGAAAATCACCGGTGAAAGAAGAAAAGGACTATGAGAAGAGCATGACACAATCAAGCTATTTGTACATTTTATCAAACCCCACACAAAAATTACTTCATGTAAATCAATGTGTGAGTATGGTGGCATCCCATATTGGGATAAAAAAAGGCCCAATTTATTACACATGAAATCTTAAGCTTCCTTGTCACCAACTATCCAAGACATGATTTAATAGTGTCATCTTTATCATATGTCATCTCAACCATATTAAAGTCTCCACACAAAATCCAAGTGGTAGTAAGGATTGAATCGATGATGCAACACTAAAAGGAAGATATTTCAATAACATCATTGGAAACATAAACATTAATAACTCAAATAATGATTTTCAATAGTGAAGAGGGTCTAAATCATGCAGCTGGTGGGGTCACATCCATGATTAACCACATACATGTGCCACTTAGGAGAGAGAAAAGTGACAACCCCTCCACGACCCCTATTGTGATTGCTACAAAAAAACTAGTTAGCCAAATAATACATCAAGCAACAAATGACAAACAATTCGTAACATTAACTTCTTGCAAGCAAAGGACATCCAAAGCTACAAATATTTGACATCCATCTCTCACAAAATACTTCTTGGGGAGGTTAGTACTTGTGTTAGAATTTTGAAATAAATTGAATAACCTAAAGAACTTTATAAGAGAAATTCAAAGCTATATAAACAGGTGTGAATGATGAAAATATGGACCACAAATATCAACAATGTAAAACTCACACTCTCACAATCACACAATGAAGTTCAAGATCTTGGCTTAGAATATGTAATTTAGATGACAAGCAAAGTCATCATAGCTAAGATCTTGATTTTCTGCATTGTTGGTTGCTCTTCAAAGTTACAAACTATGAAAGAACAATAATGATATGATGTAATGATAGTGATAAATGCTCAAAGATAAATGCTAGCTATGCTTAATAAATTACAATGATAATTCTTGATAATGCTTGAAAATGTTTGACAATTCTTGAATTCTTGAATGCTTGAATTCTTGATAATGCTATAGTGATTTTGATAACAATAGTGCTTGGGGGTTTGAATGAAATGAAACTTTCTTATTTATATGCTTCACTTGGAATTTAATCAATGGCGGAGATTGATTTGCAAGATCAGTGGATAGGAAAATTAAAGATAAGGTAAAATACAAAATTTGAATTTTGAAGGAGGGAATTAATTAAATAAAAAATATTTAATTCAAATGATAGCTTGGAGAAATGAATAAATATTAATTGATTTATTTTAGAAGAAAATATTTAATTTAAATATATATATTTTAATTTATTTAAAAGAGGAGTGTTAGCTAATTAAATGTTTTTTGAAAATTATTTAATTATAGAGGAAAATATTTAATTTAAATAAATTATTTTTAATTTATTTAATAAAGGAGTGTTAGCTAATTAAATATTTTTTAAAAATTATTTAACTATAGAAGATTAAAGATAAATTTGAATTTAATTTTAATGAATGTTGGAGAGAAAATGATAAGATATTAATTAATTAAATAATTAAAAAAATATTTAATTACTATAAATAAAGAGAGAAAAATGTCATCTTAGTTAAATAATTAACAATTATTTAATTAATATAGATAGAAGAAATGATAAGGATAATGATGAAATAATAGGATGAAAATGTATTAGCCATTTTTAGATGTCTGCATTTTGCCCCTCTTTGAGATAGTACATTTTACAACGTTGTTTCAAAGAAAAAGATTGATGATATGCCCCAACATGCCCTAGTAGACTATGGGATGGAGGACATGATTCCCCCTCAAGAGATCAGCTAGAAAAAATATTTTTCTAGTCAAGCTCATGACAAGAGGAATTATCTATGATGTTATTTATATTATTATGATACATACTAAGACTTATGAATGTAGCGAAATAAATCTCCACCAAGGATCAAATATCAAAATAAAACCTATAAGATGCAACAAAAATATGATATGCAAAGATGCAAAGCAACAAACAAAGAAAAATAAGATGTACATTGTTACTTTGAAGAGGAACAATAGCAAGTGGATATTGCTTGTCATTTACCCAACATGCACACTCACAACACACATGCAAACTATGGAAACATAAAAAGTAACCCTTCTATTTTTTCATGTCTAGGCCCTTCTAGTGGACTTTTCTTGATTTTTCCTAGATTTAATGTTGTAATGTGGTCAACACATTCACATTAGGTCTTGGACCCTTGCGAATCATTAAGACTTGTAGGTTGTCTTGTAAAGGTGTTGTGAAGTGTTGTAACCCACTTTCACACTTTTCTAGGACCCTTTCATCATAATTCACCTAAATAACTCCTTTTTATCACTTACCAAGTCTTATTTTAAGGTGTTGTGAAGTGTTGTAATTCACTTTCACACTTTTCTAGACTTGTCATCATTAATTTAACCTTTTCTCATGTTTAAATGACCCTTTAATACACTTTCCAACCATTTTTAAGTGTGTTTTTAAGGATATTCTTGTTGGAAAACATTTAATTCCCTTTAATTCTTGACACCCACTTAATTTTCTTAAGTGGAACTAAGTTGACAATAGGGGCGACTTAGTCCTTTTTAGCACAAAACTCAAAATTATTTCAAATATTTGGCAGGATTTCATTCTCTAACCCTTGAGATCGGTCTGTGATGTGCTATTTTTGAGAAGTTTAGTAAAATCAAGTATAAATAAGGGGTTTTACCCTCATTTTACATATCCTAATTCACCTATTCATTTAAGCATTCACTCAAGCAATCATTCTCAAGCATTCAAGCACTCTAAGCATAATCAAGTCATCCATTGGAGCACTTCATTGCATATCTTCAGATTTCTACATCAAGGGTTTGGTAAGTTCATGAAAATGCATGTTGTTTATTTATCATTCTCTTCATATTTCATTTCATTATCTAGGGTTTGATTACCAAAGTGGGATTTGACCAAGGCAAATCCCTATATTCTAACCCTTAACCATTTTTCCCTCTTTGCATGTGTGTTTGCAAACTTTGTAAGTAGATTTGTCAAAGGAATAGGTGTTGAAAAGTGGTCAAGAAGTAATCAAATCTATTCAAGTCAACACAACCCTAATTCAAGCTTGGAGACACTTTTTATCCCGTTTTTTGTAGAATTAAGTGTGGACACTTGTTAGAAAAGCAAGTACAGACCTGAAGCTACAAGATCCTGCCCCAAGATTCCCAAAATCTGTAGGTGGACTAAGTTTCCACTACTGGTAGATTAGTCCCACTTCTAGGCCTGAAAAGTGGTTTCTGCATTTTTGGATACCCATTTGGCAGATACCTGTTTCCGCAAGTTTCCCCAAAATTGGGACTAAGTCACCCAACTTGGCGTAAGTGTCCCAGTCAATATTTTTAGTCAAATTTTTAGGATTCTAGAATCTATCCACATCATATTTCATATTCTAGGTGCACCTTTCCTATCTTGTTCAATTATTTTATCATTTACTTGCATTTTTAGGCATTTTTGCATATCACATTGTGTTTTCCATCACTTCACATTTCTTAGGTTTAGCATCATTAAATCATCTTATTTTTAGATCAATGCATTAATACATCATAATTAAGCATATTACATCTCATTCACATTAACTTTGAGTGTAGACATTTCCCATTTTGGCCCATCTCTCTCCTTTTAGGTGAAAAACCCTAGAAGTGTTAGAGAGCATTAGGGTGCCAAAATCATTGTCCACACAAACATGAAAAGAAGAAAGCCATTTCTAAACCCAAGCTACTTGATATATTGTTAGTATCTATGACAATTTCTAAGTGAATGTTTTATCGATTACAATGCTTGATTTAAAAGCCTTAAAACATAGTAGCATAATTGAAATGCTTAAATGAACAAAGCAACAATAAAGTGATGAACAAAATAGAAGAGAGACAAAAGATAGAAGAAAAAACAAAGTTGATAACAAAGTTCACCAATATGGCTACGTCTTTGGCCCCCTCTCCAACAAAGTGATTGATCCTTGATTATGCTCCAAAAAAAATTACAAGGCTTCAACTGACGAGTTACAAGTTCACCTCCTTCCAACACAATGACATAATGCTTTCCTGTTGCATAGAAATGAACACCCAAGTATTCAATATGATTCTCTCCTTAGTCATCACATGGTTCCCAAAACTCCTAATCTCCCCCTTTTTATACACAAAATTTACTCAATTTAACCTAAAACCAAATGATTTACAAAATCCTCCCTTATCTCCCATTTTTACAAAAAAATCCCCCTTATATTTATTAATCCCCTTTTTATAGCATAAGAATCCCCTATTTAATCTTTGGTTTTAAGGAATTTTTGGCCTTAGTAGTTGTTTAAAAATAACCAATGTCCAATTCTTACAGCTGTTGATGGCATAGTGGTAAGCATTTCTTTTGGGGATGGAGAGGTTGATGGTTTGACCCCCCACCCCTCTATTTTTAAACACATTTACCAACTTTGAAATTAAAAAAAAACAACTATTGCTCCATATATGTTAAGCACGTATCGCGTAGTCTAGTGGGGGAACAAAGTTCTTGGAGGATGTAGGTGAGGGGTTCCAATCCCCTCATCTAATTTTGTAAATTAGTTGAACAACTATCCATCAGAGGAGTGCCAGGAATATGCCATGTGGCACAATTTGATTCGTTCATAGCTACCACGTGTCCACCTATGATAGGTCCAACTTGTTGTCATACTGTTGACTCACTTGCCCAGTCAAATACCACATGTCATAGTCTAATTTTTCCACATAATTGTACCATTGGTACAGACTACCACGTCAGCATGTTGACATCAACATCCACACAACCTTAGTCAACCCTAATTTTTGTGAACTTTGACTAAGCATAACTTGAGCGTATGAGCTCCTTTTGACTCTATTCAAGTTGCATTGGATTTTTTTTTGTGAGCTCTTCGACATGGTGCTAAATTATGGAGCATATGGAACACTTCAATTTTTGGTGTAAAGTATCCACCTAGATCAGTCCTCCCCATTGGAGAGCTTTTGGACCTCTGAAAGCTTGATTACTTGAAAAGTAAGTGAGGGTAAAGTTCCCTCACTTTACCATTCTCCATCCATTTTTCCTTGCTTGGATTCATCCCCTTCAATCCCACTTTGAGATATTCAACTACTCCTCTTTATTAAGTGATGAAATTCCTATCTAGGATGACATCCTTTGGCAGCTCTAACCTATACTCAACTAAAAGATCATCAACTGATGGAACTTGAACATCAACCTCCTCATCTAGTATCATCAGAGGTTCATACAATTTCAAGTTCTCTACATTTACAACTAAGTAGATGTGTATGTATGGAGAAAGATTAAGGTGAAAGGAATTGGTACCGATCTTTTGCAAGATCTCAAAAGGACCATACCTGATCGGCTTGAGATTCCTTTCCTTGCATTCTTTTCTTGCTAATGTGTAACCAAACTCTGTCTCCAACCTGAAAATGACGATCGATGCAATGCTTATATTGTTGAGCCTTGTATTTGACTTGGCTCTTCTCTAATTGTGCTTCCACTACCTAATGAATTGTTTGGAATTTCTAGATGAACTTCAAATCCTTTTCTACATCATGACATCCATCGTCAACATCGTCCTTCCCAAAAGAAAATTCCATCGATGTTTTTGGCAGATAACCAAAACAAGTCTCAAAAGGAGATCTTTTTGTAGAAGAATGTGTTGCATGGTTGTAAGCATGTTGCACATAGTGTAGATTCTCATCCCACAACTTAGGATGTTTACTGTAGTAACCTCTAAGAAGATGCACAATTGTCCTGTTCACTACCTCTATTTTTGCATCAGTTAGTGGATGGAAAGTTGTACTTTTCTTTAGTCTAGTGTCCATGAGTTCCCACAATTCTGACCAAAATTCCCCCAAGAATTGAGAATATTGATCCAATATAATAGAATTAGGGAGCTCAAAATGAACCCATACAAATTGAAAGTACAATTGTGTTGTCATTTCAGCTGTGACCTATTTCTTACAAGGAATTAGAGTACACATTTTCCTAGACATGGGTAGCCCCCTGACAAAATCCATTGAAACACTTTCCCATGGAAGAAATGGAATAGGTAGAGGTGTGTACAACCCTGATTTCCTATTGCTAGGTTTACTTGTTGCACACATTACACAACCTCTAATATAATTAGATACAATTTCTTGCATACAAGGCCAATAACAATATTTCTACAATTGAGTCATTGTTTTGCTTTCCCCAAAGTGTCTTGCAATCAATGACGTGTGTGCTTCTTTGATTACCTGTGTCTGTTCACCTTTTGGAATACATAGTTTTCCTAAATGATACAACAAGTTATCCTAGACATAGTAATCTTTCTCTTCTACATGTTTTCTTGCAATTAGAGATGAATAGATTTCCTTAAAGTCTTCATCGTTAGCATACTATTCTAAAAAAAATTGTGTACCATGGAACTACCTTTAAGGATAATCAAAGCATTCATAATAGGAGGCATAGACAACATACCTGCTACGTTGTTATGGGTATCTTTTTTATACTTAATAACCAAATGAAACTATTAAAGAAAACCCATCCACCTAAAGTGCCTACTTTGTTGTAGTTTGGATTGAGAGTGAAAATATTGAAGTGGCTGGTGATTAGTGTGGATTAAAGTTTCTTTCCCCATTAAGTAGTGTTTCCATTTTTTAACACTCTAAACTAAGGCTTAAAGTTCCTTATCATAAGTAGGATAGTTACTTACTACACCTGTAAAGGTTTCAAAGTGATAGAAGATTGGTTTAACTCCTTGCATTAGTACTGCTCCCATGGAAAACCCACCCGCATTTGTCTCGATCTCGAATGGTTGTTGTAAATCCAGTAAAGCCAAAACTGGTGCGGTGCTCAACTTTTCCTTCAAAGTGTTGAAGGAATTTTGTTGTGGACCTCCCCAATGGAAAGTTATCTTCGTATTGGTTAATGCGTGCAATGGTGATGCAATGTAGGAGAATTTTGCAATAAACTTCCTCCAGTATTGAACTGCACCTAAGAAACTTCTGACTTCTGTGATTGTACTTGGCTTAGGCCATTTTACAATAACTTCAACCTTCGCAGGATCTACTTTCAATTGACCAATTCCTACGACATAGCCTAAGTACACTAAGGATGTCTTAGTGAATTCACATTTTGACATCTTTACAAAAAAATTTCTTTCTCAAAACATCAAAAAATTTCTTTACATGAATTGCGTGATCTTCCCAAGTTTTGATTGAATACAAGTATATCATCTAAATAGACTATGAAAAACTCATCAATAAAAGGACGAAATACATCATTCATGACACACATGAAGGTAGTTGGTGCATTACAAAGACCAAAGTGCATGACCAACCACTCGTGCAATCCATATTTTGTCTTGAATGTAGTTTTCCAAATGTCATTTTCTGCAATCCTTATTTGATGATAGCCACTTCACAAGTCTAACTTAGTGAAATAAAGTACATGTGTTAACTGATCAAGTAAATCATCAATACGGGGAAGAGGATACATGTTCTTTACCATTATTTTATTTAGGGTTCAGTAGTCTATACACATCCTCCATGACCTATCCTTCTTTGGCACTAACACAATCAATGAGCCACAAGGAGAGGTACTTGGATGAATTACCCCTTTCTCAACCAAATCTTGAACCTACTTCTTAGTCTCTTCATTTTGTAGAATGGATAACAGGTACATGACGATGTTAGGAAGAGGCACACCCTACTGCAACTAGATCTCGTGTTGTATCTCTCTCTTGGGTGTCAATCCCTTTGGTTCATAAAAAAGGTCATCATAGGTAGATACAATTTTGACCAACTCAGACTTATGTTTTGGATCACACCCCTTAAATGCTTCATATTTTTCATCCTCTTTGGGTTTTACAAGCATTAATACAAATTTCTTACTAGAATTGACCAACCTTTTCATTTGACCAACATTGACTAGTGCAAGATTAGTCTTAATCTTATGTGCCTGTACAATATACTCTTTACCATCCTTAAGTAGATGATACTTATTCTCCCCCTTATAAAATATTGCTTTTCTATCATACAGATAAGGAATCCCTAACACAAGCCCACAAATATCCAAAGGAACTATGTGTACCTCTACCTCATTAACAAAGTTTGTAGTGATAGAAAATATCAATTTACAATGTTTCATTACCTACAGTTGAGCATCATTGCAAACTCATCCAAGAGGATATGAATTTGGATGAGGTTTTCTAGCTAGATTAAGTTTATTTACCACCTCTTCAGATATTAAGTTGACTTGAAAACACTTATCAAATAGTGTGTCAATCTTGGCATGCTTAGTTACAACTCAAATGTGAAATAGTTCATTCCATTGTTTATCAACTTTAGGAGGAGATAATTTACTTGTACTTACATTAGAAAAATTTGCACCAAAAGAGAGAGTTATACCTTTTCCTTTACCTTGGATCCTGACAAAAACAATTTTTATTTCATCTCCAAAGTCAAATCCAAGATCTTGTTGAATTGCCGCAGTAGTATTTTGCTTGCCTTTATTGCCTCCATATCTTTTTGGCCTTAATTCTAGATGCAAATTCCAGCACGTCGAATCATCATGCCCCTCTTTCTTGCAGTGAGAGAATGTGGGCTTAACACCCTCCTTCTTTATTGTAGTTGTCTCCTTCCCTTTTCCTTTGTCTTTGTCTTTTCCCTTAGGCTTAGCCTCAAACTTAGATGGTTTCTTTGAGAAATTATCACTAAAAGTGTTCTTACCCCTTGACTCTATATGAGTGGCTTGGACATATGCTTCATCTAAATTATTAGGACTCAACATTAGAATAGTATGTCTTAGGTAAGAATGCAAACCACCTATGTACTTAAGTGGTGTATCCTGAGTATACATTGAAACATTTAAAGCAATAGCCCATCTTCTAAAATCATGGGTGTAATCTTGGACAAACTGGCCCTTACCTTGCCTAAAGGTTTACCAATTTATTAATAATTGTTTCATATAACCTAAAGGGTAAAACTAATTTTTAAGGGTAGCAACAAATTCCATCCAAGTCATACTAACATTACCATAGCGAGCAATTTCTGCCCAAGTCCTACTCTCCCACCAAGTGATATTTGTACCTCCCAACCATAGAGTAGCTAACTAGATCTTAGAATCATCTTCTACTAGGTCTTGAATCTTGTAGTACACTTCTACTTGTTGGAACCAATCATCTAACTTTTCAGCATTTAACTCCCCACAATACTTAGGTAATTCAAATTTTACATCCAGTTTAATAATAGGCATAGATTTTATCTTAAAAGGATTAACAAAAGTAGAAGAAGAAGGAGAAGAAGGGGAAGAAGAATGAGGAGAAGATGGAGGGGATTTTGGAGGTTCTTCACCATCTCCTAATTGTTTCTTCTTGTCTTTGCAATCTCTAGATTCTTCCTGCTTTGATGAATTTCCTTCTTCAAATTTCTTATGATATTTCCTTTCTTTGTAGAGCACCTCCACCATGGCCTTCATGTCAAGGAAGGATTTCCAAAAAATTTCTTCATCAAGCTCTAGTTTCTCATGTTTAGTTGTAGTCTCTGAGATTTCGGTGGAAAGGTTCTTCACTTCCCAATCTCAGAATTATATTCTACAAGTGTACCTTCACCTTGTTGGCTCTTAGATCTCATTATCATCCACTTTTGTAATACTAGTCAAGCAAAGCTCTAATACCAACTTGATTTGTTGTTAGGATCTATGACAATTGCTAAGTGAATGTTTTAATGATCACAATGTTTGATTTAAAAGCCTTAAAACATAGTAGCGTAATTGAAATTCTTAAATGAACAAAGTAGCAATAAAGTGATGAAAAAAATAGAAGAGAGACATAAGATAGAAGACAAAACATAGTTTATAATGGAGTTTTCCAATATGGCTATGTCTTTGGGCCCCTCTCCAATAGAGTGACCAATCCTTGATTATGCTCCAAACATAACTACAAGGCTTCAACTAACAAGTTACAATTTCACCTCCTTCCATCACAATGACATAATGCTTTCCTATTGCACAGAAATGAACAATCAAGTCTTCAAGATCATTCTCTTCTTAGTCATCACACGGTTCCCAAAACTCCTAATCTCCCCCTTTTTATACACATAATTTACTTAGTTTGACCCTAAACCAAATGATTTACAAAATCCTCCCTTATCTTTATTAATCCCCTTTTTATGACATAAGAATCCCCTGTTTAATCTTTAAATATCTTTGAAACATTTATAAAATTCTTCTAAGCCATTTAAATTTCATATTCTAGGCTGTAGAAGATTTACCTTAAATCTCTTTCAAGTTTTAGGACATCTACCTTTTGATTATAGAAGTTAATTCTTTGGTTTTAAGGGATTTTTGGCCTTAGTAGTTGTTTAAAAACAATTGATGCCTGGTTTATTCTTACAACTATTGATGGCATAGTGGTAGGCATTATTTTGGGGACGAAGAGGTTGATGGTTCGACCCCCCACCCCTCTATTTTTAAACCCATTTACCAACTTTAAAATAACAAAAAAAACTTCCGCTCAATATATGGTAAGCGCGTATCGCGCAGTCTAGTGGTGGAGTGGAGTTCTTACAGGATGTAGGTGAGGGGTAATCCTCTCATCTAATTTTGTAAATTGGTTGAACAACTATCCACCTGAGGAGTTGTAGAATGTGCCACTTGGCACAATTTGATTCGTCCACAGCTACCACATGTCCACCTATGATAGGTCCAACTTGTTGTTGTACCGTTGACTCACTTGCTGAATCAAATGCCATGTGTCAAAGTCTGATTCATCCACTTCACTATATGGTTTGTATGTACTACCACGTCAATGTGTTGATGTCAACATCCACACGACCTTAGTCAACCCTAATTTTTGCAAACTTTGACTAAGCATAACTTGAGTGTACAAGCTCCTTTTGACTCCTTTCAAGTTGCATTGGATTCAGTTTTCTGAGCACTTTGACATGGTGCTGAATTTTGGAGCATGTGCAACACTTTAATTTTTGGTGTAAAGTACCCACCTGGATCACTACTCTGAGCACATTAAGATATATGACCTTCATTAAGAAAATAAGAGACAAATGAAAGTCAAACATGCTAAAGAAGACACTCATGCTATGACCCAAGATGTTCTTAGCACATTATGATAAGCTTTCATCAATAAAATGAGATAGAAAAGATAAAATCAAGAAACAAATAAAAGTAATTTAGAAACAAAAATCAACAGCCAACATACCTCTTTCCAAAAGATAAGCTTAAATTTGATAAGGTCCATTGTAGGAAGGATACATCTATTAAGACCTGAGATTTATTTTGATAATTCCCATCATAGGGAAGATAATTCTGTTAGGACATGAAAATGTTTTTAATAGTTATACAAAAGATAATAAATAAACTATGCAAGCCAATGATCTAGGTCAACAATTGACATTTGTTTTTCTCATGATTTTTATTAAAGCTCAATGCTTTTAATATTTGCATATGATCTCAAGATACAAGAATCCAACCCAAAACTAAGGTCAAGGCAAAGGGTGCCCCCATCTAGGCAATGGAAAATTAACATGGATAGAAGACATGATAGGATAGCCAAATGAAAATGATGGATACAACCAACCAAGCCACAACAAACAAGGAAAGGAACCTGCAAATGACTAAATAACAGGATAATTAAATACAAATAATTGAATGAGATTGAATGCAATAATGATGAAACTAGTATGTACAAACTAGTAGGATACCCAAGGGTTATGCATAAAACTTATTAAGATGAATGATATTTATAGGTTCTTCCAAAGGTTCTCCTTTAGGTGTAAAAAGTTTATAAGATTTAGAACCATAGTTTGCAATAATATCAAAGGGTCCCAACCAATTACGTTCAAACTTTTATTTCATGTCTCTATCTTGTTGATTCTTTTGATTCTCTTTTAGGACCAAGTCTCCAATCTCAAACCTTCAACTTTAGATATTTTTTATAGGTATGATGAAGGCATTTTTGGTAAGCTTGTAACTAATTTAATGTATTAAGATTCATTTCATCTAAGAACTCAAGCTCCTGCAATCTAGATACTCGATATTATTCATCATCAAGGACATGATTTAAAGAAACCCTTAAGGATGGGAGGTCAACCTCAATAGGAGAAACAACTTTGGTTCCAAAGACTAGGGAATATGGAGTGGCTCCTGTAGGTGTGCATATACTAGAGCAGTAGGCCCATAAAGCAAGATTAAGCTACAAATTCCAATCATGACCAACTTCATTAACTGTTTTCTTAAAGATTTTCAATATAGTTCTTTCTAGGCCTCATCTTGACCATTACCTTGTGGATAATAAGGAGTGAAAAATTGATGCTATATATGGAATTGACAACAAAGATCATGAATCTCTTGATTTTAAAAGTATTTCCATTATCTATATTGATAGACTAAGAGGGGGGGTGAATTAGTCTAAACAAAACTCAAAATCCTTTAGTAGATAAAGATAGAACTTTAAGTAGAGAAGTAACATGTAAGAATATAGAAATTTGAATCTTTAACACCTTCAAAAAAATTTACCAATGAAAGATATAGCAGTAATCAAATCAGCAACAAAGAGAATGAGATAGATAAAACACACATGCACAACACTACAACAAATCCCTATGATTAGCTCCCTTTTTTGCTCTGTTTTTCTCTTCCACCCATTGTTTTAATGTATTTTTCTCCAATTTTTTGAAAAAGTCAATGCTATTTATTGGGATGGCACTATTTTTGGCATTTTTTTCACTAATAAGAACAAGTATGCTCTAAATTAGGTGCAAATTAGCACCTAAATTAGTGCCCAAATTAGCACCCAAATTATAACCTAAATTAGCACCTACATTAGTACCTAATTTAATGCCTAATTTAGCGCCTACTTAGAGCCTACTTTAGTGCATAATTTAGCACCTAATTGAGCACCTATTTTTTCTGATCTAGCAAGGATTAAGGGTTAAGGGATTAGGGGTGTTGGAACAAAAAATCCTTCCCCAATATTCACTAGACTTCAATTGCTTGCCTACATTTCACTTGCATCAAAAGATCTACTGCCTTTGATTATTCATTGTATTTAACATGAAATGCAACAATTTGTGTGAAAAGATCCATACTGTCACCAACATTCCCTTTGTATATACCCATTTATTCCTCTAGATAATAATAAACAAAGAAAATTTCACCTTTATCGCAGTACTTTGTGCAGATTAAGGGTTGAGGGTTGAAAATTGAGGGTTGAGGGTTTAATGTATAGGGTAGAGGGTGTAAAGGTTTAGGGTTGAGTTTTTAAGGGTTGAGGGTATAAGGAGAGGGAGGGAGGGAGGGAGGGAGGTAGGGAGGGAGGGAGGGAGAGAGAGATGGAGGGAGAAGTGAGATAGAGAGAAGGAGAGAAGAGGAGGGAGGGACATAGATATATGGGGGTTGAGGATCCAATGTATAGGGTAGAGGGTTGAGAATTGAGGGTATAGGGTTGAGAACCTATAGGGTTGATGGTTTAGGGTATTAGGTAGAAGGTTTAAGGGTTTAGGGTTGAGGGTTAAGGGTTGAGGGTAGAGCATTTAGGGTATAGGTTTGAGGTTATATGGTTGAAGGATTAGGTTGAGGGTCCAATGTGAGAGGGTATAGGGGTTGAGGGTTTAGGGTTTAAGGGTTGAGGGTTGATGGATTAGGGTTGAGGGTTGATAATTGAGGGTTGAGGGTTTAATGTATAGGGTAGAGGTTATAGGGTAGAGGGTTTAAGGTTTGAGGGTTGAGGGTTTAAGGTTGAGGGTAGAGGGTTTAAGGTTTGAGGGTTGAGGGTTTAAGGTTGAGGGTAGAGGGTTGAGGGTATATGGTTGAGGGATTAGGGTTGAGGGTCCAATTTATAGGGTAAAGGGTATAGGGGTTGAGGGATTAGGGTTTAAGGGTTGAGGGTTGAGGGATTAAGGGTTGAGGGGTTGACTATGGATTAGGGTAGAGAGTTTACTTGGGTTTAAGGGTTGAGGGATTAGGGTCAAGGGTAGAGGGTAGAGGGCAGAGGCTTTAAGGGTTGAGGGTTGAGGGTTTAGGGTTGAGTACTATTTAAGGGTTTAAGAGTTGAGGGTATAAGGATGAGGGATAAGGGTGGAGAGGGAGGGGTGGATGGAGGGAGAGATGGAGGGGGAATTCAGATAGAGAGGAGAGAAGAGAAGGGAGGGACAAAGATATATGAGGGTTGAGGATCCAATGTACAGGGTAGAGGGTTGAGAATTGAGGGTATAAGGATGAGGACCTATAGGGTTTATGGTTTAGGGTATTGGCTTAAGGGTATAGGGTTGAGGGATTAGGGTTGAGGGTAGAGGGTAGAAGGTTTAAGTGTTTAGGGTTTAAGGGTTTAGAGTTGAGGGTTAAGGGTTGAGAGTTGAGGATAGAGGGTTTAGTGTATAGGTTTGAGGGTATATGGTTGAAGGATTAGGGTTGAGGGTCCAATGTAGAGGGTAGAGTGTTGGAACACAATGATCTAGTACTGAGAGGGGGTGAATTAGTAGATACTAAAACTTTTGTCTTCAAAACCTTTGTGCAAATTACTTTCTTAGCTCCAAATACTTTAGAGCCCGCTTTAGCGCCTAATTGAACACCTAATTGTTTAGATATAGCAAGGATTAAGGTTTAAGGGATTACGAGTGTTAGAACACAAAAATTTTCCCCATTATTCACTGGCCTTCAATTGATTTCCTATATTTCACTTGCATCAAAAGATCTACCTTTGATTTTTCATTGTATTTAACATGAAATGCAATAATTTGTGTGACAAGATCCATACTATCACGAGCATTCCCTTTGTATATACCCATTTATTCCTCTAGATAATCATAAACAAAGCAAATTTCACCTTTACCTCAATATTGTAACATTAAAATATAGGCATCACGAGATGGTGGCTTTTAAGTTAAGAAATAAGCATTTACTGCCATATAGCCAAGAGATTATATAGCTTCTGTGGCAAAATAGTACTCACTGCCACCTTGTGGGGAGAATTATAAGGAAATGCAGTAATGTGGTACCTACCGCCATCCCACATAAAGCAATTCAAAGGAGTGTGGTAAGGTGGTAAACAACAAGATGAAACATACACCACTATACCACTGGGAGGGTGAGCAACAATATGTGGTAGAGTGGTATACACTGCAACCCCACAACAAGAAGTCTTAAGCAAGGCGGTAGAATGGTAAGCATTGGAACAAAAGTGGACACCATAGTACCGCGTGAGGTGGATAATATGGTTGTGGTAGAGTGGTATACACCGTAACCCTACTATAAAAGATCTTAAGCAAGGCGGTAGTGTAGTAAAAAGCATAAGGGAAGGGAAAAACACCACCATATCACAAAGGGTATAATAATAGATGACCGTAGTATGGTAATCATGGGATCATTACAATTTACAACAATAAATGCAGAAAATCACATCAATTGCCTTGCCACCCCGACGCACGAATCCAACGGTGTAAAAATTAAATGCAAGGATTTGAGCTTGCTATGAAATTATTTTATGAAGAGTTGGCATTAAAACTGATATGACTGAATACCACACCATCCAAAGACAAGTGAGTTTTCCTAATATCACACTCAATTGCAGTGCACTAGCATGGAAGGAGCTAAGGATACAAGAAGAAGAATTCGTGCAAGTGTCAAATACTCGGGTAAGTGCACAAAAACTCTCTAAAAGAGATCTGTCAATATAAAAAATATTTTAAGGTTTTGTCATCTGAAGCCATAGTAGAGAAAATTGAAACATGCCTCCTAAAAGAAAACAATCAGAAGTAAAAGAAAGTCAGCCTAAAATTAAAGATGAAGTAAAGAAGAGACCACCCCATCAGTCCATATTAGATATATTTCTAGGATCTACTAAAGAGGGTAATAAGAAGTTTCTCGTGGACATCGCACAAATTTGTAGGGATTCCCTCATTCCCAAATCTTGATGGGACCTATTTTGATATTTTTATAGTAAGAGAAATGAGAAGATTCGAGTGTCAAACCCTTTGATGTTCGATTTAGCAAGGTTGATTGTCCCAAATGTGTTTGTTGATGTAGAATTTATTAGACTACTAGCCAAACACTATCACTCAACTACCAAAATAGTAAGGTTTCCAAATGACACAGTATTGGTAAAAGTAAGCAAAACAACCATCATTGAGTGTTTTGACTTAAACAGGCAGGCTTTGACCAAGATAAACCTGCAAAAAAGTGAGGATGGTTATGCTAGGTTAAGAAGGACTCATAGAAGTGATGAGCAACCCCTATATATGAAAAGAGGCATTGGTAACAGAATAATCCCCATCTCTACTACCATTGCTGAACCATTTACTATGACAAATTTTCATTATTACTTTGTGAATGCATATTTTTCTCTTTGCCAAGAGTTGGGGATGGATGCTCAAGATAAAATTCCAATAGGCCTAATGATGATGGCCATGAGAATTCAAAACCCTAAAACTAATATTGACTATGAATTTTCTTCATACCTTGAGAAGGTGTTAGATGATGAATTCTCCCAAGTTATAGAGGATAGAGCACCAATTACATTTAGACACTATTCCCTACTGTGTCATATGATATTGTACCAGAATAGGGACCATTAGAATAAAATAATGGACTTGGCTAGATTAGATGAGCAAACTAATCCCACACCTGTCTAGAAATGGTGCTATATTTGGGATAGTCGATGCAAGAATTCAAGCTTTGTTGTATTCTACGAATACTTTGTACACAAAATCCTTGGAGTTCTTGGGTATGCAATATCAATATTTTCAACCAAAATGTTGCAACTATTGAAACCTTTTGATTTAAGACTAGAGCAAGGTCATACACATAATTTTGGAGATTGGTTCTTCCTCCCATAAGTTACAGTAATAAGAGTTTATGGATTCTCTATTGCTCCACACGTACTACCAAAATTTGTGCCGATCAGATTAGAATTTCTTGAATTTATGTGGAAAATGATGTGGATGGAGAAAGATGTAATGAACAAGTAGAAGAAAGGCACTTTCCTTCCAAACCAAACCAAGTGTGAAGATTGGACTGTAGGCTTAGATACACTAGAGGAGTTACAATATTATTTGAAAACAAGATATGCATTGAATTCTAGAAAAGGAAGAGCCTTTGACCTTGAAACTCATATGAACAACATAAGGCACAATATTCTTACCAAAATGACAGTAGCACACCAAGTGGATTATGAAGAATATATCATAAGGAAATGCATAATGATGTATTTAGTAGAAGGAAAAAATGGGAATATATGAAGAAGCTTGAAGAAAGGAAGAAGCAGAGGTCCAAGGATTTCCTAGGATACCTTGTTGAGGAAAAGGACCCCATCAAGAGGGTAGATTTGATCATGGATAGATTTGAAGGCTTGTACAGTACGAAGGAGGCATATCTCTAAGAATATGATAGCGGTACAACTACAGAGCATACCCCAGGTGAAACCTCTAAACCTCCCATGTAGCAGTTACCTCCCAAAAGATAGAAGACATAAAGCATTGAGCAATTAGTACCTTATGAGGAGAGTGAAGAGGTGGGCGATACTGAGGGAGTGGCTACAGTAATGTAGTCATTGAAAGGTGATATTGAGGTTGATCATCCCATCCATGAGACTAGTTCCCATAAACATGAGGAAATGATGGGTGATGTAGAAAAAACATGTATAGAGGTACATGAAGATGAAAGGGAAATTGCAGCCAAGAGATTCATAGAAGATGATGAATTCATTAAGACTCTTGAGTTTAGGGATTTTTGGATGAAGATGAAGATAAAATAATTTGAAGAGAGGATCAAATCAATTGAAGTGAGAATTGAAGAATCAAAGAAAAATCAAATGGTAGCACAGACTTTCCATGAATTAAGAGTTGACAACATTGACGTTAGCCCCTAGAAGGCTAGAGAAATGGTCTTGAAGAGCAATATGCTCATTTTCCCTGGCTTGGAATTAAAGAAAATGCTTATGCTTGATCAAGTGTAGGCTTAGGAAGATCCGATGCTAGTTGCAAAATTTGATTCCGATGAAGGAATGAGTGGAACTATGTATAACCCAAAGATTGAAACCCTGGCCATATGGATCAAACAAAAAAATACATAGAAGCCACAATTATTGGATGTAAGTCAAGGGATGAAAGGGGAAATGATGGCAAGGACAATACAAGATATCATCCCTTTGGAGCCAGCCACAATGACAATGCAATCGGCCATGTTCACTCGAACAAATGTTAAGGGATTAGAAGATAGATTGAAGGAGTATGAAAAGAAACAAAGGTTCCTAAATGATGGAGTTAATAAAATGTTCATGGATAATGTAAAATTGGAAGAAAAATTAAGAGGAGTAGGACCATCACAAAGCAAGGAGATGGTGTTAAACAGGCCTCCTATTGCTCCAATGGATATTGTGAAGAAAATTTCTGCAGAACAAGTAAAAAATATAGAGAAGGAAGTGGATGATGTAAAGAAGGCTGACAATCAAACCCAGGATGAAGTGAAAAGGAAAATTTGTGAATTTATGGAAAAAATTCTTGAGCATAGGATAAAATTAGTTATGGATAAACTAGAGAATGTCCATGATAGTTATAAAATAGTTCAACAGGAAATGGATCAAATAAAGACACATATGCTTGTATTAGATGCTTTGTTGAAAAGGTGGCAACCTATTCACCACACTTTGGCTAATTTATGCAAAGTTCTACAAAGAATTCCTAATGCTCCCATAGTATTAAATCCAATTGAACAAACTATGAAGATATTATTGATGAATTTCAATATATACAAGGGGAAGATAAAAATATTGTAACACGAATGGATTTATTCCATACCTTGAAACAATGGTATATACCTAAAATCGTGAGAGATGGTGATCATTTGAAGGACTTGGATAAGTGGAAGAAAGAATTCAGTTAGGTTATTCATAAGCGCATAACTCATATACAAGAGGATGATGATACTAGTCTTCACAGGCTAAATTAGATCGTGGATGGGTTGATTGTTCTTGATGTGGGATACCTAATTTTTTTCAATAATACAAAGGAATTACTAGATATTCGATGGAAAACCCATCTTGCAAACATGCCAAATATTCAGGAATATAAGTGGCCATAAGATTTTATGGTGTATCAACGGGAGGAAAAGTATTTGGTTTCAGAAGAATAGGACACTGAGACAAGAACATTTGGACGTTCATCATGGAGAGGAAGACTTTTCTAGATCAATGATCATGTGCCTTCTACGTTGAATAATGGAACCATATGTCAAAATGTCTTAAGTCTTGTTATTTGCTTAATTATGCTAATTAAATAGTTGTTAGTAAAAGTAGTTATAAAAGGTCATCTCTTTTTGTAAAAGGCCTATAGCTTGTTGCTTCCTATATAAATAGGAAACCAAGGCCTAGTTTTAAATCATCATCATCATATATCATTTCCATCGCCACCATTAGAAGTAGATAGCTTTCATATTCCACTCATCAACCTTCACATTTTGAAGACTTTTGTTATTAGTGTATATCAATTGAAGCAATATAATGTAGAACATCTTATTATCAAAGATTCTCCATAACTATGTTATCATTCTATATTTTTCTTATGTTTTCCATACTTATTTCTTCTTATATTTGAATGAATATCAGTTATTGAGCCTCCATATTGTGCTTATGTGAATGAATATGCTGATACAATAAAGCATTTGTTGTGGATGTTTTCAATTACATGTTCAAAATTATGTTCAACATAAAAATGGAAACTATTGAAAAATAATAAGGTTAACAAAGTTTCTTATTTAAATAATTGTGAGTTATGTGCATTAATATTTTATTAACTTTTGTGTCTTCGTGAACATAGTTTGATACAAAATGAATGGAAGAAACATCCAAGTAATCCTAATTTTTTCTGCCAACAATTCATACCAAAGATTGAACAATTTAAGGATATTGGAATAGGCAATTTGTATTGACACAAATAATATTGTTGAAGCATTTCAAAGTTCAGGCCATAAGAATCATCCTTTTTTAAACATGGATTGCTTGAATAATTCTGAAAATTCAGAAGGCTTGGTCATTAACATTATTGTCTACTACAATGTCATCCATTGCATCATTGTCAATGTTCATATGTTCTTTCAAGTATTTAATATTATCCTCATCCTCATCTTGACGTGCATCATCTTCATCGTCATTGAAATTTGACTGCAAACCATCTATATTGTTTCCAGATGTATTTGGATCATCATTTTCTATACATCCATATTGTTGTCTTCGATAACATCATCTAACTCTAGATTGTTTTCTTCTTGTACTTGAACATAACCATCTACAACATCATCAAGGATGTCAATTTCTTTGATGTTTTCTAATCCCTCTCTCTCATTTTGTTGGCCATCATTGTTTTTCTCAGTATCCACTAATGCATTGTGAAATACATTCCTTAATCTTGGATCATAATGTATGACAAATATTGATTTCGAGTCCAAAATATCTTCATAGAAAAATACCTACACATGAACAACATATATATATTAGATGTATGCTATAACAATTTTATTGATTAATAAACACATGTATATATTTGCAATAAACTATGAATTAATAGATTAATGAACACTACCACTTCTTGTTTGAGTTAAAGAAATACCTGCTCTCAATGAATTGGTAGAACATAAGGCTCCTTATCCTCAGGTAGGAACCATGAGGAATCTATAGAAAACAATCCACTATGGGTTTCATGTCTTCGTGTCCTCTCAAATGATTCACACCATCTAAACTTAAAAATACAACATTTACAAGAGTGGTAATCCAACTCAATAATTTCTTGTATTTTCCCAACATATTGTAGATTCCCTTCAATTATATTCTTATCTTTTGAGCTTGATCGACTAGATTGCTTGAAGTTAACCATGATGCGACAATTGAAGGATTGCCTCTTTACATCTATAATTCATACAAAATAATGTCGACCATATGCCCACATTGATGGATATTTCCTCGTTTGTGAAAGACAATTTATTTTAGTAAAAATAAAAATAATGATGAATATTAAAATAGTTAATAGTGTCAAAATTGTAAGGAAACAACATTTTGTAAAATTCCAATGTGCTTTTCTTTCACATCTTCTAGAGACATGTTGATTTCATCTTTTGTTGTGTTTGAATCTATACCTGCATCTTCTATTTGATTTTGAATTTGTTTAGTAACCCATTCTAGTGTGCAATATTTTCCCCATTCCCCAAGAAGATCAATGGGAAGTGATGTATTCCTTGGGTTAGATCTATTAAACTATCTCCTTGCTTCTAACACTTGTTCTTTCTTTTTATCATATATATCAATCCATTTGTTCATAAATTCCATGTGGTACAAAATGAACTTGTCGAGTATAGCACTTTCATCTAACCTATTACATGTCAACATGTTTATTTCAAACTCCAAATGTCATGCTGTTAATTTGAAAAATAAAGTACAAAGTAAATTAATGATTGCAAGAAAAACAACCACACTAATCATGAATTTACTTACTAATTTCTACTTGAACACCATTCGATTGTGGTTTTTCTCCATCAATAATATTTTATGCTCATTCTTCATCCCAGAAGCATGGACCATCTTCAAAATACTTACCAAGGAATTCACATAGGAAGAAAATGCTTCATTCAATGCATACCATTCAACCATGCAACCCTCTAGATGTGCCTTTTGTCAGACATATTTTTTTAGAGTTTTCATATACCTCTCAAAGAAAAACATCTACCTCATTGATACAACACCCGCCAATTCAATGTCATCAACTAGGTGTAAAAGTAAATGGACCTGTAGGTCCTTGAAACTTGTATGGAGCTCCTTCTCAAATACACATACAATTTCTGCAATTTCCTTCTTCCATTTTGGTGCTTCACATTCGTGGATCTCCTTGGAGGTCACCCACCTAATATAAGAAAAGTAAATTAGTATGAACCTTTAGTCAAAAATTAAAATGCAATATAATATCTCTATGTCTCTCACACATGAACATTTCATATAACCACATACCTTATAAATGCTGAAAATCAACTTATGGCATTCCTTAAGTCAACTGTAAGACAATAATCCCCCCTAATTTCCAATGACATGATATGCTATCAAACACATTTATGAAAAGGTCACTAGTAATTTTTTCTCACACAACAAAATATCAAATTATATTTAGTACTTAATCAATGTCACCAATAAATGTTAAATGATGATATATATTACCTTCATAAAATTATGAAAATCATGTGTTTTAAATCTTGTGATATTTCCATCAACTGTAAAAGCTTTAGCCAATGATGACCCATAGCCAGTAGTTGTCTTTATTGAACGGATGACATTTTTTAGTTGGTCTAGCTCTTTTTTTTTTCAAAATCCATGGAGCTTCTGCATATGTTTCATTTTCCCTATTTGGCCACAAATTTTTTTCTATCAATTTTAGTATGTGAAAGAGCAATATCTCTCCTCAAAGACAAGGTGTCCTTCTCTTTGCCTAATATATGTCAAAATATAGAATTTGGGATATTTTGGAAGATGTGCATAGGATCTAATAGGTGAGATATTAATAGATACTTCCAATAAGGGAGCTCATAAAATATGGATTTCCTTTTCATTCCTTTTGGCATATTAACTATAACTTGTTTTGGTTCTTCAATTGAATCACCCTAATAAAAAAAATCCTCCCAACCTTTCAATTCAACTTCTTGATAATTCTTAAGCCAATCACCTGGACCCATAATCATGGGAGGGCCTTTATTTTCAAATTTTCCATCAAATTGATTCTTCAAGCGATTTCTAAACTTATGATCTAGTGGTAGAAAAACCCTATTGTTGGCGTAAATAAATTTATGTAGATTGTTAGCCTCCTACAATGATTTAATAAGTAAGCCCTTACAACCATGATTCAGAGATTGGACATCTAATTTGAATATCTATTTCAATCATCATGAAGGTGCATTTAACTTGTCAACCTAGAGATGTGAACTTGAAATGGGACAACATAGTATGTGAACTAGGAACCCAAAGTAGCCATTTTCATTCTACAGCTAAAGAACTCACAATACTGAAAGAAAATTGCTTAGAAGGGAATACTATAAATTTCAATCATCAATCAACAACTACATCAAACTAAAATCTATAATAGAAATGAAAATATGAGCAAAAAATAGGGAACTACTATGTCTTCTTTGGCTGTAGGAACAAGCACATAATGGAATTCTAGTGGTTGTAGGAATAGTCAGTGTCAGATTTCTAATTAATTACCAAACAATAAGTAATACTAAACTAGTAGGATGGATTACTCACCAAGTGGCCCCCCTTGGATAAGTATCCTCTAAAACTAATGAGAAATCATATGCTTGAACTCAAAACTTTATTTTATTCATTGTAAATCATGAGTACAAAAGAGTAATGTATCTGTATTATTGAAAACTTGAGAGTGCAAATACAATATCAAATCATGCAACCTCTTAAGAAGGAGCATCATATCTTTATTTATACTATCAATTAGACAAGGCAGTCAACTCCACATCTGGGAGGACACCATTTAGGGAAAACAGAGAAAGTGGAGTGGTAGTGGTAGTGGTTACCCATGCATGGAATCTAGTCAGACATGTAGGTCCAAACATAGATTTAGCACAACAATAACACCCATGTCTGCTTAATCATTAAAGTCCAGTACA
Source organism: Sequoia sempervirens (assembly GCA_007258455.2). Lineage (NCBI taxonomy): Eukaryota > Viridiplantae > Streptophyta > Pinopsida > Cupressales > Cupressaceae > Sequoia > Sequoia sempervirens. Next base: position 914,579,587 of record VDFB02271358.1, read on the forward strand.
AGGCAATTACATTTGATTTTCATGAGGAATCTTCTACCGTCAACCTCCTTTGACCTTGAGTGATTCATTTGTTGGACATTACGGTGCATGCCCAACTAGTGGTGTCTCCCTCAACTTAGCATCCTAAAATTAAATATGCATGGCAACGTCAGTACACACAATAACTACATATTTATAACCACCTTAAGGAACATTCATTAACCACATGCAAAATAAATATAGATAATCCACATAATATGCCAATGTCATTAAAACTTGTAGAAATAGGATTAAGCCCAATGCCTATGGTTTGAGGGAAACATAATGAAAATATCAATGTTTAACATCAAATTCCATGACAATTGCCATCAGATAAACTATAGATTCTACCCAAAATTGGACCAAAAATTAGGTTGATCACTCCCCCAACCTAACATTTTGTTGGTCCTTTAGCAGGGGAAGGGTTGTTCTTTTGCTTGGTCAAAGCTCTAAAATTTGTAACTAATAGCTATCCAATGTCAGTGTTTGTTGAGTGTGAATTAGGGTCCTAATAGAATCCTCCCAATTTGTCCAATCTACTCCATCTATGTCTCTCTATAGCAATGCCATACTAGTAGAACCTGAAGTTTAACACAAGCCACATGAGAATGGCTGGCTGGAAAGTCAAGGGAAGCCAAAATCACCCCTTCGTTCCCCCAATCTGAATATACCTATCAATCCTTTCTAGTGTTGTAGCATAATTATGGATGGAATGAGGTTCAACCTATTTCAGCTCATAAGTTAGGTTATTCCATCTTTGTGATAGGTATCTTCTCATAATTTCCTCCTTTGTTGCTGCCTTTACCTCATACTCACTATAAACTACCTCTATCCAAGGCATAATCATGTTTCCATAACTAGGTTTGAGAAGCATTTTGTGCCATTCTCTGTAAATATGCTTTGTGTTGCTTGATTCAACCCTAATGGTCAAAGGGATGTTAGACTCCAATTGCTTATAAGCCCCTTGTTGTTGTCCCCAACTAATCTCATTTTGTACCCAAGACATAAATTCCCTTAATTGGACATCCACAACATACAACAAAAGATTCCAATCATGGTCTTGATTTACAACATAATTATGCAAATAAAACTCACACAACAAATTCTTCATTTTAGGGGAGGCAATTCAATAAGCATTGAAAAATTCATTAGGAGTGTCAATAGAAGGATTCAAACTTGAGACAATCATTGACAGCTTAAAAGAGAGATATTTCTTTCAGGTGCAAAGTATAGACCCTTGGAGGGATTATGCATTCCAAAATATGTGGTACCAAGGCTGCCATATCATCCACCCTCTTCTTGAAGGTGGCAATTTCTGCATCTTTATCTTCAATTTCCTAATCTCTCTTTTGAATTTCCTTCTTCAATTTCTATTTTTCCTTTTTCCATTCTTCCTCCCTCCTTTTTATTTATTTCCATAAATTAAAAATTGTCGCATGTACTGTAAAATCATGAGGATTATGAATTCCTACCAGTCTTTTTGTTGATGGTTCTCCCCATATAGTACTATCTGCATGGACTCAGGTTGTCCAGTTGTCTCTGGCTGCAGGGGTACTATTTCTTCTCCCACTTCTTATTGTAGGATCTCCTATTCTTGTTCTTGCTATGGCTACAGGAACTCCTACTCTGATGTAGAACCCAAAGGAAGAAAATTCACCTTCACAAACTCATTTAACAAAACTCAAAACAATCTCATTTGATTACCCTTCATTAGTTCACCTTTCCCTTTATCAATTACTCATTTCAAATACTCAAATGTGTAAGTAAGAGTCCAAATCTCAGAATAACCTTCAACACACTTTAGTAATCTCCACATGACAAAAAAACAAATACAAGGTCTGCCCATTCACATTTTTATTTTATTATGACTGTCCTTAATTCAACATTTAGGTCCTTCTAGACCACACAAACAATCAAATTCACCTTCCCAAGCCCAAATCACTTTAAAAACACCACCAAAAGTTGTGATAATATCTGTTCAAACACACTAAACCATTCCTCATTCAGTATTCTAGGTATTTCATAAGACATGTATACAAAATCATCAATTTCTGACTTCAAAGTTGGCTGTGATAACTTTGTGAGGATAGTTAATAATCATTTGCCTCAAACCCTTCAATACATCAAAAAAAATCAAGAAATAGTATCACATGCCCCTTTGCACCTTTTTTTCAACTATAACACTATTGAAGGATTCAAAATCCAAAATTAAAGCACATGAAATTCCCCTATATTCTGGAATTACCAATTTTCTTCCACTATAGTAGACTTAGGGCTTATTGAATAAATCATCTCCAAAATCAATTTCTCCTGTCCAAAACTTAAAACATGTTAAATTAAGTCAGCATGTGCTTTTAGAAACTCCAAAATTCCATTCCTCGAGATATTTTCTCAATCCCTAAATGTTAGCCCTCTTAAACTCCTTTTTTCCAGATTTATAGTCATGTTCTTCAATCTCTCAGACATTTTTCCTCATTATTTGGTTTGAAAATTTTAAGAATAAGAGAGTAGATGTTATGAGGATTCCTTCCACTGAAAATTAGAGTTTTTCCACTTTTGAATTAAGAGAAACACAAATTCTTCAGTCTTTGGTTACCCTAAATCAGGGTTTCAGTGTTTTTAGAAAAAACTCCACATCTCTCACAAAATTCCACCAATTTACATGAAACAAAGTGAAAATGGAAGATTATTGAATATTATAACACTTAAAATCATTTATACACCCATTCATGGCCATACAAAACTGTACCAAGGCCTAAAACAATAATTTTCTATAGAAAAATGCATAAAATAGTGCCTTTATTGATTCTATTTCAAAACTTCAACCACCAATGAGTTCCCAAATGATTCCAAAGCCTTTTTAAAGGAAATACAACATGAATAATCAGTTTCTAACTGATTTCCAACTTCCTACCCATGTTTAGTCCCTAATGATCTTTTAACTCCCTAATGTTGCTTTTATGCAACTTCTACACTTTTTGCAATTTTGACACTATTTGTTGACAACTTTGCATTTTACACATTTGTTTGCTAAATGAATTTAATACATTAGAAATGACTTAAATGATCCTTATTACAAGGTGGAACATCAAATTGAATCAATTTCTCAAACTTTCCACAAGGAATCAAAATTGTGTCAAGGTGTTCCTGCACCATACTCATGCTATAGGAAATCCTATTTTTCCTCAAACTCTTTTGCAATGTTAGCAAGATCGGCTAGTGTTATATTTGTTTCTCTCTCAAATATGTCTTCTTCAACATTCTCCTCCCCCGTTGGAGCCTCTATGTCCTCCTGTGGTATTTATTTAGTGCTTTCCTATGGAGGCGTACCAAACGCCGACCCAACTGGTCTTGATTTCCTGGGAAGGCTCTCACATTTTTCTTTGGCTATAGGATGAATAGTGCCAACCTTCCTCTTCTTAGAGCTTGGCACCTATTTTCTACCAGCTATCTTTTTTCCTTTCCATTTCTCTTTTTTACTTCTTAGTTTTGTGCCCTAGTTTTCATCAGGGTTCCAAGTGGAATGTCGTAATCAGAATCTGAGGAGGAGCTTTCTTTTTCTGAGTGCTTTGTTCCAGAAGAACTAATTTCTATGGTTTCTTCTATTGCAGGAAGTTTTACATTAGGGCCTGTGCCAGAGGTTGAAGCAGCATGAGTGGCTTCCACCATGCTCAATCTCCTACTAGACCTACGAGGTTGAGGCAAAACCCTAGGTTGCAAGTTTTTAGGTCTAATTTGAACAACATTTATAAATTCTTCCCAAGTCATTCCAAACACATCATGCAAAGACTTCTCAACTAGCAATTTAATCAGAAAATGGTGGGAAACATAATTGTCCCTACCTTTTTGGGTCTCAGATGCCATGATTGAGAGAATATTATATAGCACATTAGGCACATTCATCCTCCTCCCGTGCCTCATGTGACTCAAGAATTTGAAATGTACTGAATGCAGGTTCGATAAACAACCTTCATAGGTGAGATACCTTATAATGTAGATGGCTACTTGCTTCCATGGTTTAGGCAGAGAGGTTCTTTTTGCACTCTTTTTATCCATGTTGATTGAAGGGTCACCATGTACTATAAATTTGGCCCTAGCTGACTTGGAATCTCTAGAGGCAGGGTAATGTTCGCCATCAACAGGTAACCCTGTAACCTCTACAATTCTTTCCTTAGTTGCCACAACCTCCAACCCTTTTACTGTGGATTTTCTCTAAACAAATTCTAGTGCAATGCTTTCATCAAATCCATCCAACTTCAGGGAGTAATTTAACCATCCACAGTTTCTAAATTCATCCAGGCATTATGCATTCTACAATAAAACATCATGAATCGAGAGCTCATTTAGAATTATCCCTCCTCCCATTTTATGCAATCAACTATCACTCTACAAAATTTCCTTCTTACAATTCCTATTTGAAATACCCGCTAAATTTCCAGTGCCAATATTAGCAGAATTTTCCCTTTCTTTTGTTTTACCTTTTTGGTTGCAACTCAAGATTATGACAGGGTCAATAATGGCAAGAAAAAGAGTGATAAAGGATAATTATGATAGGAAGAAATGGTGGTTGCAGTTAGTGTCACTTCACACATGCAATCCATCCTCACTCAGATTTCAAATCAGATCATTTTAATTTTTTTGACATAGCCTAGCATAAATTGAAACATGGGCAATATATTTGCATCTTTTTCTTTCCCCCCCAACCTAAATTTGGACATGTGTCTGCACATGCAAGATGGGAGTGGTGATTTGATAGGGAATAATGACATGTTAAGTGAACATCTATACTAAAGTACAGTAATTAAATGAATGAACTTAAAAGATGATTAAAAGATAACAATTAACGCACACATACTTGAATGTGTGGAGGATTTGTTGTAAATATCGTGGAGAAAGTACCGTTCATCTTTTTAGGGAATAAATTGAGCAATTAATGAAAATGAAGTAGAATGAGGTGAGGTGGAATGAAGTGATGGAAGAGAGAGAAAGGTAGTGATGGATGGGTGAAGAAATGGACTTCCACAAGAGAAAAAGTCTTTATTATGACAAGTACATACCTTAATTAGCTAGAAGGAGGGACACTAGGTCCACTTCCTTCAGCTGCAGGAAGCTCGGGTGATGAATGTTGGGTGAATTGTTGTAGGAACTCTTCTTTGGAAGATGGCTTGTGATACAATTGGAGGCAATGACCATTGGCAAGTAACTTGAATCTGAACAACCCCATTATGAAAGACCTCTGTGACTTCATATGGTCCTAGCCACCTTGTCTGTAATTTTCCTACACTGTCCTGATATCTTGAGTCATAGAGCAGGTCCCAATCTCTTGGTTGGAATTTCTTGTCCTTGATAAATTTGTCATGCCACTTTATTCTTTGATTTTGCACTACCTCTGTATGATGCAGGGTTTCTCTCCTTATCTCATCCAAAGCATTTAGTTTTATGATTCTTCCTCTTTGTGCCTTAGAAATATCCATCCCCAAATCTACTACAGTCTAAAGAGTCTTATATTCAAATTCAATGGGAATCATGGTTGTCTTTCCATACAACAACTCAAATGGAGTGAATCCTGTGATTGTTTTCCAGGTTGTCCTATAGGCCCAAACAACTTATGGTAATCTATTTTCCCAATCCTTTCTATGAATAGCTACCATTTTTTGTTAGAATGGCTTCAATTTCTCTATTGGTCACCTCAACTTGGCCATTAGTCTGAGGGTGATAAGGAGTAGACTTCCTATGCCTTATGTTGTACTCATGAACTAGTGCTGCAATAAGGGTTGATGTGAATTGAGCCCCTTGATTAGTCACTATTTCTCTTGGAACTCCATATCTTGTGAAAATATCCTCATAATGAAATTCTGCAACATTGTTATCTCTTTTGCATGCTTCATGGTCTTAACTTCTACCCACTTTGTCACATAAATAGTGCATACCAAGATATAAGACTTATCATTTGATGGAGGGTCAATCGGTCCCACAAAATCCAATCCCCACTTGTTAAAGGGAGTGATTACTACTTGAGGGAAAAAGTGGCATTTCTTCAGATCTGGTTGGTATTCCCATTCTTTGACATCTATCACATTTTTTGGTATACCTTCTTGCATCCTTGTGGAGTGTTGGCCAGTAATATCTTGTGTTTAAAATATTCATTATTGTCCTCTTGGATGAATAGTTTCCTTCACATGGTTCATTGTGGCATGCATGAAAAATTTCATATGTCTCATCTTCTATCACACATCTCCTCATGACATGGTATGGTCTAGTATAAAACAAACATCCAACAATCCAAGAGAAAGGAAAATATTTTTCAATTAGTGCCCTTTTCTCTTTTGGAGAGAAGTGAAAAGGAACTCTACATGTGACCAAATAATTGGCTATGTCAACATAGCAGGGTGTTTGTATATTGAGGGAGAATAGATGCTCATCAGAAAAAGAGTCATCTATGAGTTGATTGTCTTTTGATGTAGTTAGCCTTGAAAGAAAATTTGCAACAACATTGGCCTTCCCCGACTTATCCACAATGGTTATATCAAGCTCCTGCATCAACAATAACCATCCTGCCAACCTACCTGTCATCAAAGGTTTATTCATGAGATATCTAATGGTTGCATGATCAGTGTGCATAAATATTTGGTAACCTATTATGTAATGTATGAATTTGTTCAGTGCATAGATTATTGCCAACATTTCTTTCTTTATCATTGTATAATTGAATTCAACTCCTTGTAAATTTTTGTTGACAAAGTAAATAAAATTTTCAATAGATCCTTCTTTTTGTCCTAAGACTGCTCTTATGGCATAATTTGATGCATCAGTATGGATGTGGAAAGGAAGTTCCCAATTAGGCCATTTGAGTACAGAAGCATGAGTCAAAGCTACCTTCAAGTCAGAAAACACCTTGTCATAAGCTTCAGTCCACTGGAATTAACATCTTTAGTGAGAAAAGTATACAATGGTCCTGCTACCTTGCTGAAATCCTTGATGAAATGCCTATAATATCCTGCATGACCCAAGAAAATCCTAACATCCTTCTGTTTTGTAAGTGTGGGAAGATTTGTGATTACCTCAATTTTTGTAGGATCTACTTGAATTCCCTTGTGGGAGATGTAGTGGCCAAGAACTACACCTTCCTACATCATCATGAAGCACTTTTCACTATTTAAGGACAAGTTTTGGTCTTCACATTTTTGTAGGAATATCCTAAGATTTTCCAATGCTTGATTAAAATCAACACCATAAGTGGTAAAGTCATCCATATAAATTTCCATGCAATCATGAGAAATGTTTGAGAATAGGTTGCAAGTGCATTGCATAATCCAAATGGGAGTACTCAATAGGCATAGGTCCCCCATGGATAGGTAAATGTGGTCTTCTATTGGTCCTATGGTGCAATTTGGATCTAGTTGTAGCCATTGAATCCATATGGAAAAGAAAATTATCGCTTTCCTGCAAGTGTATCCAAAACTTGATCAATGAAGGGTAAGGGAAAGTGGTCCTTTTTGGTGGTAGCATTAAGTTCCCTGTAATCAACAAAAACTCACCATTTCCATCCTTTCTTGGGAACAATCACTAATGGAGACACCCAATGGCTATCTGAAATAGGGTAGATAAATCCTCCATCTAGTAATTTTTGCATTTCCCCTTTTACAATTTCTCTTAGTGTAGGGTTAATTCTTCTTTGTGGCTATCTTACTGGGGTGCAATCATCTCTAATTTAAATTCTATGTGTGCAAATTTTAGAGTCCAATCCCTTCATATCATGATAATCCTAGGAAAATGCATGTTGATGGTTCCTTAATAAGTTTTCCAACAACAATTGTTGTTCTTCACTTAGTTTACTGTTAACATTCAAAAAATTTCCTTTTGACACTTGTACTTGTATAGTTAACTCTATCATGACTACTTCATTAACACATGGTACATTTAGTTCATATGGAAGTAATGTATGTGACATGCCTGTTGTTGTAGGAAGTTTGTTTGCAAAAATAGTGGCTGCAGGAAGAACATTTGCAGGAAGAGCAAGTAGAAGTGTCTTGGCTGGAGTAGAAGAATGAGAAGATGATGATTCCTCCACTTTACAATGGTTGTGAATAATGTTATCAATGCTTCATCCTCATCTTGGAGCTGCATGCAAGATATTTTTCCTAGCATCATAAGTTGTGCCATAAAATTAACTTCCTCAGCCTCTTCACCAACATGTGGCCATATGGGATTATCTTCATCATGGGATGGCTGAGTAGGAGGATAAAGAAGAAAAAATTTCATGCTCTTCCCATCTAAAATGGTCATGTCACCTGACTAAAATCCAATGTATGCATCTGTAGTTGCTAACCATGGCCTTCCAAGAATAATGGGATACTCACCTAGTGTAGCTTTAGGAGAAAGAATCATAAAGTATGTTGGGTACTTCCAGGAGTCTAAGACTACCACAGGATCCTCCACTACACCATCAGGCTTTGTAGTAGAGCTATCAGCAAGCTGCAGGATAGTAGGAGTAGATCTCATGCTTGCAATGTTTAGTTGCTGTAAGATGTCCTTGATCATTACATTTATTGCTGCCCCTAAATCAATCAAAGCATTATTTGCTTGGATTCTGTTTATAACGAGTGCTACCATAGGACTACCTAGGTCATTATACTTAGGGACAGTTACTTTTCCCAACATGATTCCAGCTAGTTGTCCCACCACATGATCTGTAGTTGGGTCTTTCTTTTTCCTACCTGGCTTCTTGAGGCATGCTTCCTTGATTTCCTTTCCATAAATTGGGACATCCTTTATGGCCTTAAATAGAGGTATCTAGACACATATATGCTTCAACTAATCCAAGATGTCAAAATTTGTATCCTCCTTTTCTTCCTTCTTCTTGGAAACTTCTAATCTTTGAGGAAATGATGGTTCTTGTTTAGTCTCCTTGACTTAGACTGGTTCAAGATTTTTAGGTACACTTGGCTTAAGGGGATCATTCAAAGGTTCCTCCTCCTCTTCCACAAGAAGCTCAGTGATAATGGGCTTGGAAGGGGCTAGTAGAGTAGTTCCTAAATGCAAGTGGATGTTAATTACATTAATAATATATGTAGGGAATTGGTTTGAATTAACAGAGTATGTAGGCCACTACTGTGGTTTGTTATTTGGATTGGGTGTGGGATGAGCTGGTAGTTGAGTAGGTTTAGGTGCATTTGAACTTGGATTAGTAGGTGGAGGAATTATAGTAGGTTGTTGGGGCTGAGAAGATGGCTGCATGTAACTGGTTGTCTGGGTAGGCCATTTTTGTCCTCCCCTCCAATGATTTATTTGCTTCCAACTCCCCTGAGGTTGCTACCACTGGGGTGGAGAGTTTTGATGATTGGGTCAAGCATTTGGAGGGTTACTTCAAGGTTGTGTTGGATATCCTCCATAGCTAGAAGTATATGGAGGCTACCATTAGTTAGTAGATGAATAGGAATTAAATTATAGCCCAACATAAGATAGTGGATCTGGTGGCATACCTTGTCTTGAAGCCCAAGGCTTCCTTTGTGCAACATAGTAGACTTGGTCTTCTTCAATCTAGATTGGTTTGAACTTAGGTGGAATCTGCTTGCTTTCAAGATTAACTACCATCTTGCATCTACAATCCCTCTTCTTTTTTCTGTAGTGGGGGCAATACTCTATCAACATTGCCTATGCCTCCTCTTGCTTCTTCTTGGCCTGAAGTGTATCTAGTTGAGTAGCTAGATAATTTATAATGTCTTTCTTGAAGTCTACCAGCAAATGAGTAATCTTCATTCTTTAAACTCCACTAGTAGTTGACTTACCCATGGAAGATTGGTAAGCTCTCCCTTTCTTTGAAGCTTCCCTAAAGTATTTTTGGCATATTTTCTTGATATCTTCCCATGGAAATTGGGATATATCTCCTCCTCCCATGAGGTCCAAAGCATCAGTGTAGTTTTCATTGATTCCTCTTAGGAAAAGAAACTTTTGTGAGTCTTCATTGAGTGTATGGTGTGGATATTTTTGTAGGAAAAACAAAAAAATTGCAATATAATCTTCAAGGCTATCATCTTCCTTTTGCTACATCCATAAAATTTCACCTCCTCCCATGTCGCTACCCTTGCAATATTCCTTGTATTTCTCAAGGAATTTTGTCTTCATGTCTTCCCAAGTTTCCACAGTACCTTTTCCTAGGCTCATTAACCATCTTAATGTAGCCTCTTTCAGAGTGGTAGGAAGTAGATTAATCCTATGGGCATTAATAGTATAATCATAACTCCTACAGAGTATGTCAAACTCAAACAAAAAGTTATTAGGATCTTCTATGACAAGTCCATAAAACTTGGGGAGTGTTGAATTAGGGATGTTCTTGATGTTGTCAACTTCATTATGATGGGCAATGGGGAAAGGAAAATATGGTTGCTTAGGTCTATTCCTATTTGCATCAACCATGTCTACTTGATGTAGTTCCAAAGCAAAGGGGTTCTCAAGCTGATTTTGGTCTTTAGAGGAGACTTCAAAGCTAGTCAGATCAAGAAATGCATCAACAAAGGGGTGTGGATCTTCTTCTTCTTCTCTTGGTAGGTTCTGATATTCAACTAGCTAGAATGGATTAGGATTGTTAGGAAGGAATTTCCCATAAGCATCCCTTCTCCTTCCTCTATGCATGCAGTATCACTCACTATCAACCAACTCACACAAAGAATTGGTAAAGAATAAGGGGGGTCATTACTTCCTAAATGAGGATATACTAAGAACAACCTTCCAAAAAAACTACAACAAGAAAAACTACCAATGACTCCAAAGAACTTCCTAGTTTGACACCATCCTTGGCAACGACGCCAAAAATGTTGACCTCCTACAATGATTTAATAACTAAGCCCTTACAACCATGATTCAAAGATTGGACATCTAACCTGAATAGCTATTTCAATCATCATGAAGGTGCATTTAACTTATCAGCCCAAGGACGTGAACTTGAAATGGGTTAGCATAGTATGTGCACTAGGAACCCCAAGTAGCCATTTTCATTCTATAGTTAAAGAACTCAAAATTTTGAAAGTAAATTGCTTAGAAGGGAATACCATAAATTCCAATCATCAATCAAAAACCACATCAAACTAAAATTCATAATAGAAATAAAAATTTGAGGAACAAACAGGGCACTACTCTATCTACTTTGGCTGCAGGAACAGTCGGTGCCAGATTTCTAAGTAATTACCAAACAACAAGTAATACTAAACTAAGACTAAAATAAGAGGACATATTACTCACCAAGTGGCCCCCCTTAGATAAGTATCCTCTAAAAATAATGAGAACTTAGATGCTCAAACTTAAAATTTTATTTTATTCTCTGTAAATCATGAGTACAAAAGAGTAATGTATCTATATTACTGAAAACTTGAGAGTACAAGTACAATATCAAATTGTGCAACCTCTTAAGAAGGAGAATCATATCTTTATTTATACTATCAACTAGACAAGGCAGTCAACTCCACGACTGGGAGGACACCATTTAGGGAAAATAGAGAAATTGGAGTGGCGGTAGTTACACATGCATGGAATCTAGTCAGACATGTAGGTCCAAACACAAATTTAGCACAACAGTAACACTCACGTATACTCAATCATTAAAGTCCACTATAAGGTGGTTACATTAAATTTGTATGAGGAATCTTCTACTATCGACCTCCTTTGACCTTGAGTGATTCCTTTGTTGGACGTTATAGTGCATGCCTAACTGGCGGTGTCCCTCAACTTAGTATCCTCAAATTAAATTTGCATGGCAATGCCAATACACATAATAACTGCATATCTATAACCACCTTAAGGAACATTCATTAACCACATGCAAAATCAATATAGATAATCCACATAATATGCCAATGTTAATAAAACTTGCAAAAATAGGATTAAGCCCAATGTCTATGGTTTGAGGGAAACATTATGAAAATATCAACATTTAACATCAAAGTCCATGACAATTGCCATCAAATAAACTATAGATTCTACCCAAAATTGGACCAAAAACTAGGCTCATCATAGATCTTTAGAATATCACCCTTGAAATTGTTCTACACATCTTGGACATACAAATATCCCCTTTTTTTGAATCCTTGCAATTCATTAGGTAATGTTAATAACATCAAAAAAATAGTATAAAAATAAGAATGAAAGTTGGGATGAAAATAAATTATGAGTGTAAATACATAAATATTTTATCTTACCAAAATAAACACCAAGTCCTGGGAAATCATGAATAGTTCAACATAGCACACCATACAACATGAAGGACCTATTTGATGGAGGACGTGATATGTCATACATTCTTATTCATTTTCATAGCAATTGCATCTCATCAATAAAAGGCGCAAGATAAACGTCCATGCTTTTAACTTGATGTTTTCCTGGAACAATGAGATTTAGCATAAGGTGCTCCTTTGTAACACTCATCCATGGGGGAATATTGTATACTATCAATATAGCTAGCCAAACACTATAATTTGAGCTTAGGAAAGATAATGGGCACACTCCATCAATTGCAGGACCAAACCTGATACTACGGTGTTCATCTTTGAATTTTCTTAGCCATTTTTCCTCTATGTGCTTCATTGCCTTGGAGTTAGCCAAAATTCGCATGAATCAATCTTTACTCCTATTCTTTGCATGCTAGTCCATCAATTGTGCAAGTGACTTGCAATGAAACATTCGTTGAAGTCTATGTATAATTGGCATATGATGTAAAACCTTCTTTAGAATTGTAGTACCTTGTACATCTGTACAATATCTCCTCTCTTTGTGGTGGAGCACCTATTTGATCACATGCCTCCATGAGGCCTTATTGGGTTTAGTATTCATTTTTGATGTCTTAATATTTTAATAAGGCTTAATGATCCATTTTTGATATGTATAAGGTCATTTGAGTCCTAGGAAATCATATTTTAGGTTATTGGTTCCATAATGTTCAAAGTTACTCCTCATTGTAAACATTGTCAAGAGAGCAAAAAAATTAAATAAATGTTAAGTCCATTAGTTAAATGGAGATTGGAATTAGTTATAGTCAGTTGATATGAGTTAGTTTTAGTCCTCAATGTATAAAAACCCTCCACAGGTCGAAAACAGGGAGAGAAAATTGATTTGTAATGGAAGAATATCAATGGAATTCTTATTTTTTCTCAGAAAACACTGTAAAAACGTGATTCTTTGCTCTTGTACGGAAATGTACGGCCTGATACTGAAGGGGCAATAATTGGAGAAGGTATTAATATGTTTCTACATCATTTTGAACTTTGTCTCATTTGATTTCATGAAGGTATGAGAAAGATATGGCATTTTTTGTAAAACCAGCCTGGAACCCTACCAAGGGTTACCCGTTTTGGTAAAAGCCTCATAACTTTTGTTTTAACCGTTGGATCTGTCTAAAAATTGGATGAAATTTCTGTAACTAAGTAATCTACAAACTGACTGGAGCGATTGGCTTAATGATTATCAATGTAAAATTTATTAATGACAGTTTTATGCACTTTATAGTGAAGATCAGACTATGTATTCTTAGGAGAGCAGAGACAAACAATTTTTGGAATTGATGTTTGCTGTGAGTGGAATTGTTTGTGGGCCTGTCATGTGAATATTGAACATGGTTTTTAGTGAAACAACAAAAAAATATTGGGAGTCTTGTTTTTAGTTTGGTTTCTTTGAACAAGGATGTTTATGAAGGAAATTATCTTATAAAGAACAGTTTTTTGAATTGTGAATCCACTTGCTCATCACTTTGCATACAGGGCATTCTACCTTATTTTGATATTCATCTCTATATAAAATGCAACCATTTTTACATGAATGAATTTGTTATATTCAATCCCCAACTCAACCAACAATAGACACGCCTCTTTGCAAGTTGATGGCAACACATTATCTTCAAGGGATATTTTAGTTTTTAGTACCTTCAAAGATTGCTAGAGATTAAATCAATTGAATTTTTTACTTATGATGAGCATGTTTGATATGCCAATCTATACTAGGACTATTTATATACAATATATGGTTTTAAAATAACCTTAAAGAAATATAAACAAAGTTGATGAATGTTTACGAATTATGTACACCAATTGACAATGCAAAGTAAGAAATAGATTTCAACTCACTTCAGTAGGGTAGTGAATCCTTTGTCTGACCAACCAAATAGTGACTTGATTTCTAATAATATTAATGTGCATATCAATTTTGAGGTTCTACTTGCACCTTATTTGAACACAAGTATCTTCGCTACTTGATTGATGGATTTTTCAGGTTGTTATCATCAACATTACGTTGGTGATAATTACCTCAGCTATTATTGTTACTATCAACCATATGATCATTATTGTCATCATTGTTTCCATTCCAAAAGAAACATGTAAGAATTTCATTCAATCCTTCTTCATGCACTACATTTTCACTATCATCGTCGTCATCATTAAGGCTAGGTGGCATGTCATCAATTTATGCAGATCTCATCAGCTCTTCAAATTTCTCAGCTAGTAGTATTCTCTTCAATGTTGCTCTTTTCACCCTGGTATTGTTTAAAGGATGGTTTGGATCATCTCGTCCAAATCTTAATAACCCAGTTGGATCTTGGGTATTAGTATGTGTTTCATCAACATCTTCTAGCTATCAAAAAACACAAGCATTATTTAATGTTTGGAAACAATTGGTTAAATCATAAATGTATCACTTTCAAAAAAATACAATCAAATATGGCTTAAAAAATAAAAATAAAAATTGTATGAAAATATATACATCAATTGAATAATGGAACATTATTTTATAGACTACCTTTTTTATACAATAATTTAAATAAAACACAATTTTGACAACAAAGTTTATAAAACATTAGTCCACACTCATTTTTTATTCTTTGGTTTTTTCCCCTTAAGAACGTCCTTAGGGAGACCTTGTTCTTCCCTTTTCTTTCACGCAAGAGTGCGTTTTAAGAAGGCGCAATCAATCAATAACTCATCCCCAATGGTAAGGTCCATAATAGCCTGAGCCATTATCAATCTATCAACCTCTCTTTCCATATCTCCATCTTTATCATTTATAACCTCAACAAATTGACAATTTGGTCTTACAGTAGGGTCCCTTCCCTTGCTACTATTTATAAATCTTGCAATATTTTTGTGTGTATGCACATCCATCTATATACATAAGATGGCCTCTATTCATTTATTTTCCACTTTCCAATTGGAGATGATGTGTATACATATTCAAATGTAGACCATATGCTAACATGCTAGGCTTATATTTTGCTAACCTTCTCCATTCACCACTGTAATATGATGGACCATAAAATGGCATTAATCTCCTAGTGGTTTATTCTGAATTGTTTCTATGTTTAGATAGCACATGCAAATTTTGGACAATAAAGAGGCCTAGATTTGCATCATGAATATTGGAGGGTCGTATCATGTAGATGTATCCCCAAAATTGAAACACCTCGTACACTCTAGGTAGTTGTTGATCACCAGGCCAACCACAATATAGTCGACGATAAAATGTATCTATGTAAATTGATCTCAAACTCAGGGGCAAGTCATCATCTTCATCACATTCATTCTCATAGGGTATGTAGTCCACCTTCCCCTTGTATTTAAGCAAATTATGCATCTTTAAACCAATTATTGTTCTGTTACTTATTTTCATCAATTCCTCATCTCCGAGCTGGTATATTGGCACACATTTTTGTTAGATGTATCATCTGGTAAATGATCATTTCCCTCTAGGATGGAAGTTGGTGATCCGGGAAAATTTAAACCAAGAACTTTATCCTGCAAGTATCCATTAAGAAAAAAAAGAGTTATTTAAATAATATAAAACAATGTTTAAATGAAGTATACATGTTTATATCAAATTGGAAAATTCCTTACCACAATTCCTATTGGATTTGAATCGATTGTAGGAGGCATACTACCAACTAGAAGCTCATCATATATGTAATGTATTTTTACCATCGCTCATTTGAATTGTTTCTTTCCACGACATACATAACATCCACAAACAACAATTTTCTCAAAGTATTCATCCCATGTACTATAGTCTTGACCAACCTCTTGTTCAGTGCAATCATTTGTTGTGTCTGTAGGATCCATTGTAATATCCTCTCCCACCCACTGTCCTCTATGTTATTTAATAGTTTTAGGTCCATGTCCATGTACATATCTTGTTCTTTTGCTAGTTGAACTCTCAATCTTTGCATTTGCTCCAATTTCCATCTAAAATAATCAACAACATTCATTAATTTATGTCAAGATTGGATAATACATTATAAATTTTAATAATACTGTGAAAAAAGATGGACGTATCACAAAATGCCATTGTATCATTTTTTCCTAAGTCAAAATTTAAGTACCTGATGTCCTCTGTTGTGTCCTCATTTGATATGACATGATCTATTTCCATGGCCTCATCTCACCCCTATAATACACAATATAGTAAATAATGTTTAGTACACCAATTATATCATTTCAACAGACTTGCTATCCAACACAAAACCTCACTTAAGTCATATATTTGACATATTGATATCATGTTCAACCAATAAGTTTGACCTCAAAGGCCTCATGGACAAAAAAAATGACTTTATCTCCTCTATGCTGTAGCATTTGTGAATTCATAAACACCTTCCTCCTTTGGTTGAGGTTGCTTTCTCTTCTTACCTCTATTGTATCTACAGATTTTGTTATCATATCTATTTCCACCCACTTTTGTCTTTGCAATTTAGTAGTTTTACTCCATCCATGTCCTCTATCTTGTAATACACAACAATGACAATAGTCACATAATAGTTGTACACCAAGAGAATATTGTTGAAATTATCTTGTTAATATGCTCACTTTTCATTAAGACACACTATGAAAAAAAAAAATAGGACATTGCAACATTTTTCTCTTCACAAAAAGTTTACATGCGGAATCTTGACAACTACAGATCAAATATTATGATTACAATATGACTACAAATTCACATCAAAAATACATTTATTTACAAGTTGACTACAAATAAAACCTATTACTAATAATTTTAGTTGAACATCCCTTCCATGGTCCCTTGTTATCCTAGATGAAAGAAAACCTATTACTAATAATTTTAGCTAGTTCCCTACCTTACACTTCTTCCACAAATTCATTAAAACCATAGATATTTTCTCTTTGAAAACTAGAGATTGGATTCCTTATTCTTAATTGAAACCTACTTTACATTGGATAGTGTGAGAATATTTATCTTAGATAAGATCCAAAACTTTAATTCTTGATTTTTTATTTTTCACGATTGGTGTTTATCCTCCATAGAGGTCATGGTGAAAGTAGTTGGCTTGGTTATGTAGAAATCCCCTCATCAAATAAAATCCAACAAATATTTAAAAATGGATCAAGCCATATAACACTTAACAATTTACTACAACTTTAATGAGATTGATATATTGCATGACCCACTTTATGTTGTATGGAAATCAAATTTGCAGCCTACTATGTTATGTTTTCATAATTAGTATTGCATGGAAGTCTAGCCACTAGCTAAAACCTTTGACATCTTGATTGATTTAGCTAGCATGTATATCTTCATTAAACATGAGAAGGTATGAGATCTGAATTTATTTTTTTGATAGGTAAAAGAGTTTGGTTTTCAAGTTACTAAAACACAATACAACTTTTTTTAAGTTCCATCAAATTATGTTTTTATTATGTAAAGTTTCTAGGATGTATCCATTTTTTTCCAAGATAGTTGGTGGTATGTTGTTGTCACACTAGATTCCAATGTTATAAAACCCTTAATACTTAAAGATTTACCTAGGTTCCAAATGTCTGCATGAGGAACATTTTGGTTTGGCACAACTAGGCACTAAATTAGGTGCACTTTACACCACCTTTGGCACCCCAAAGAGATTACATTTAGGGCTGAAATTTGGCACTAAATTTGGCATTAAAACATACCACACAAAAAAAACACAAAACAAAACTTTCATAACTTGATGAAAATTAAAAATTCCCGCCTGTACTAGAGTTTTATTTTGTTTGCTCGGTTTAACTTTCATATTGGGTCTTTTATGAACTCTGTCACATAGAATTTTACATGATCCATTAGATATCTAGTTCCAAATACATTGGATAAAAAACCCTATCAAATGACATGCTTATCTACCATGTACATTGGTTTAGGGCTTCAAAATGGGTCATATCTAGTAAAACTACATTTTGCTGAAATAGATATTCCAAATGTAATTGGTCTAGACACAAAAAGCTAGAATATTCTTGGAAAACACATTTTTGATGTTTTTGTTCAGGTATGTGTAACCCACTTTCTAACGGTTTGATTTCTATTTCCTTTTATGCATTATTTACTTTCTAATGGGTTATAAATTATTTTATGGTCCTTTGCTTTTTGAAAATGGTAAATTTTGTACAACATCAAATACATTAGTCTAACAATCATAATGCATGCAATCTCAATCAAAAATTTTATTTTCTTCTTGGATAAATACTAGGTTTGCATGTAATACCTTGGTTCTGCATAAATTGAGTTTTATTTTTTTGGTGGCTTGCTTTCATACCACAAAACAAAACTTCCATACCACAAATTGGACAAAAACTTTCATAGTTGGTAGTGTGTACTTTGTTTTCCTCCATAGTATGGATGAAAACAATTTACCCTAGGTTACATCAAAATGTCAAGCAATAGAGGGAAGGGAGCAAAGGGAGCAGACTCTGGCCACAATGAGGTAATTCATTGTCAATTTATAGATTTGTTAATGTTTCCATTGTTTCTTTGATTTTTAGTTTTTAGTTTTTTATTTCTAAATTTAAAAGAATAAATTTATTATATATATATAGGGACATGAGACTAACAAAGATAAAGAGGCATTGGATTCCATATTGGGGGTAGAGGCAGTGAACAAATTGGATAGTGTGGACTTGACAATGTTTGCTACATGTACATAGAAAAATGATCTAGTAAAGCCCCTAAAACATTGCAACCAAATCAACCATGTCAAAGGGAATCAATTGATTCCCCAACCAGTCTTGGATCAAGCAAAAGATCCAGGAGGAAGTCAATAAAAATAAGCTCTAAAAATGTGGAATAGGGAGTAGAGACTTCCAATGTCCCACCCACTCCTAGGACACAAACTTCTTCCACCACACCATGTTTTGCACCTTGCATTGGTAGCTACGATACCAAGATAGAATATGATGTGATTTCAGGGGAAGTCTGAATGACAAATGTTGGAAAAATGTTTGTGAATAGGTTGAAGGAATCATGCCTTCAATGGTTTAAAGACCATCTACATTTTCCATTCTCAAAGATGCCTATGCACCTGTAAAAAGCAATTATCCATGACATGGAGACTGAATTGCTTTCAAGTTAGTGCTGTAAAGAGATAAAGCTACAAATGTCTCAAAAGAATTGCAAGAGATTTTGAAGATTGCAGCAAACAAAGAAGATAAAAACTCCTCCTGAAGTGGAGCTTAAAAAAGGCCAATTGATGTAAGTGTCAAAGTATGGAAAGAGCTTGTAAAAGCATATGAGAAGTCTAAAGCACGGAGGAAGTTTGGTGAGGAGAGTACGCAAGTATTTGAATTTGCTCATAAGATTATATCAAATTTATTAAACGATTTTTAAATTTTATTTGTGCATAGTTAAATTGAATTAGTATATGTTTTAGGACAAGGCCTCTAAGGCTAGGCTTGACAAACTTCGTACCATGCATCACAGTGGCCAGAAAGGTTTACAAGCCTTGATCTGTAAATTTGTAAGTATATTTAATATGTTAAATTATAGTTTTTTATTTCCTAGGAAAAAATTAAATAATGCATATTAGTAGAGTTTAACTAGTCCATGTGCCATGTTTGACACGAGGAGAAATATAGTGGAAACATCCAAAGCAATTTGAAGAAATGTTACAAAAGAAAAAAGTGGACCCGATTTTATGTCGGATGGAGAATGAGGTATCAATAGTTACTCAATGCTTAGTTGGATATTGTTGTGTTAATATATGTCAATTTGCATTTCTTGTGTTGAGTTGTTTATTAATGTGTAGGATGAGTTCTAAAGTGCTTCTCTGTTGGCCCTAGATCCCACTCAATTGTCCCATTATTTCATGTTGAGGAAAAAAATATTGTTTGCCTTAAAGGGCAGTGGGTGACATTCATGTTTTATTTTCATTGCATCTTTTAATTAATGACCATGGTCTTTTAATATCTCTTAAGTGTCCTCATTTAAATTATGAGTTGTATCATTTGAGTAACTTAGTCCCATGTTGATTTGATTTATCTTCTTTTCTCTCAAACATGGTATCTCAAGGAGTGCTTCCTTGAATTCATGTTGCCATTCTACTAAGTGATCCACATGCATCTTTTCCATCCTTCCTCACGATGCTACCATTCTTTTAACATGTAAGAATGTTTTGATGCATCTTGGTAGGCATCCTATAGATCTAACACATCCTTGTAGAACTCCTTTTGCACCAAGGTCAAGTCATCATGGATTTTTAATGTATATTCCATGAAATCACCTATGTCATACCTTGTAGACTTGTAGTATACCACTTGATGTTTCAAGTGCTCAATTTCCTTCTTGTGCCCTTCCATTTCTCATGTCATTTTAAGGATGTTTGATTCATTTGCTTGTGTTGTGGTGACCTTAGTCATAGCCCTAGTTGCTAGATCCATATCATCTACATCACTTGGCGTAGCTAACCAACCACTTAATTTGTCCATCTAGTTAAATAAAAGGTAGTAAATTCTTGTCTTCCAAGTTAAAAAAACTCCATAAATAAAGAAATTAGTAGTAAAAAATATGGAACCTGATTTGATCAACATAGAGAAGCGTGTAATAATAGACTTCTTAACATTCAAAATATAAATGGAATGTCCTCAACACCCAATAGAGATATCCAAAAAAGCTAACTAAAAACATAGACATGCTCTTGCACACAATGGCCTACTGGTTGGTTGTAATAGAAGTCAAACTATTGAAGTAACAAATCAAGTTAACGTATATGCATCATTTGCATAAAAAACTGAACCATTTATGTGCATGAATAAATAGTAGAAGGATATAGATGAACTCAATTCATCTGAATTTATGCCTCTTGGTAGGCATCCCTATAGCTTTTACCTTTCATTGTTGCCTTTCCTCTTCACTGTCAAACTCGTCTCCTTTTTCCTTATCTGCATTTTTGGCTTTGGCTTCTAATCCATCCAATGTTTTACCTTTCTCCTCTTTAGAATCTTCTTCTTTTTTTCCTCATCTGACTCCACAAGAGATTCATCTTTTGTACCTTCCTCATCCGATTTTGATTCCTCTTCTACATCAGATGGTTCATATCCTTGATCTAACTCTTCTGAATTATCAGAATCAGAATCACTAGCTTCCATATTCAAAAATTCCCAAACACTATCTTCAATAAGTTTATCTGGATCGTTAGTAATAGTCTTCAAAATTGGCTGCCAGTTCAAGTTCATTATGCTTTCATAATACTTTATATCCATCGATTTTGGCCATTCCTTGATGCCATCAAGAAAATATTGATGAATGTCATCAATGCAGAGTACATCCCACTTGAAGTCTTTGAAAACAATAGCCATATCAAATTCCTTTTGCCCAAGTCCTACTCTCTCAAGGTTAACAATATCAATCTCACTAATAGTGATTACTAAGAAAGGTAATTCCACCAACTCTACCAAATAGTTTACCATAGGAACAATAAAAGAAAAGGCTTTGAAAGGAATTCCATGAAAATTGAGCTCTCTAAATGATATATCAAACTCTAGTTTAAAATATTTTAGATGAGGCTGCTCCCATAGCTCTGTTACTTGCTTGACAAAACCTTGAAACTCTGCATTGATTTTATTTTTCTTGTTCCTCTCTTGTTGTTCTTCCTCAATTTCATTAGGATCATACATTGACCTTCTTTCCCCTCCTAAATTTTGGACAACATCCATTACCTCCACATAAAACTGGACATCCTTGGTCTTCTTGGTTCCCACCATGATATGGTTATGCAAATAAAATTAAAGAAAAGTAATCATCTCCTTCTCCATTGGCTGGAAGAATGCATGCTTAATGTTTTGATACATGATATCATCTCTCTCTTCTACTCTAATGGTTGAATACTAAAATACATTATGGTGGGCCTCCAGAGTTCCAATCGTATTTCTTCCTCTTCCACCAAATGTTGGTCTAATCCACAAGTCTACCACCCTAATTGGCTTTGTTTTTGAAAGCTAAAGTTTCTCTTGAGTCACCAGTGTAGCTCTCTCTACCTTTTTAGACTCTTTCATTGCTATAGATTGTCTATGGTATTTAATCATTTTTACCACATGGTTGATGTGCTTTGAATCCTTGTATCTAAAGTAAATTTCCTTAACATAAATAATGTTAGGGAATTTCAATGTCGGCATGTAGTTGGCATTAAAGCCGATACCTGGAACATTGAAAATTATCCTTATATAAGAATTACCTCCATCTTGTTGGCTTGTAACACTCTTGATGGTGGCTACAAGAAATGGAACCATGATGCCATATATGGGTACCCGAAAAACATCATTTTTCATATCAACCTGAATCATGAGCTCTCTAGAAATGGGGATATTATCCACATTTTTGTAGGAAACCATCTTAGTGGATGGATTGGAAGAGCCAAATCTATCTCATGTACTAATTCCCCCTACAACCAATCTTCTTGCAGTCTCTTCATTCTTTTTCCTTGCAAGTTTTGCTTGGTGTTGTCGGCACTTCTCTTCTTTAGTCATCTCCCGAAAATCAGATCATAAGGTTGCCTTGGAGATGCCTGATTCTCCTCCATTTACCTTAGCCTTGGTTTTTTGTTTCACTTCCTCATCTTCATCATCATTGTTAAATGAGCATGTAACATAAAATTGTATACTTTGGAGCTAACCCCAGTTGCGATTTCAAGCCCTTTATCCTTAACAACCACAGTGTCAGCAAGGAGCAATGAATAATTTTCATGTTTTGGGGTTACCAGTCTGTAACTGCAAATCTGAAACACAAGTGACACATTAAAATCAATTCCAGTCTTCACAATTTTGTCATTTCTTAAATTCAAACTTAAACCAAACTCTCAAAATTTTATCCCTATTCATGTTCCTGCAAACTTTGTAAGATGAGGAAAAAGTTCAGGGCCATATCTTTGAACTACCTCCATAACTACCTTATATTAACATACATGAACACGATATGATTATATACATGAAAAGGTCACTTAAAAATAGTATAATCAAAGTACAAAATGTCTTGAAGAACTATTCTCTGTATGCTCAAGTATTGTTGCTTGTCATAGCTTGCTTAGAAATAAAAAACTAAACCATAAATGTAAAATAGAGTTGTGCTTCAACCATCCCCATAGTACCATTTATACAAATACATTCAGAGAATGAAGGAAAAAAGAATATTACATCCTAAGATCATAGTGATATTAAGAAATGGAAAGAAAAAATGAGAGCACAGAGTTCTCATGCCATGGTAACTTTAATAAATGTCATACATGACTGGATTGGATTTAAACAACGCTAAATATACATCTTGTTAATATGACCTAAAGCCTCAGGAATGTGTGCCCAAATGCTAGATCAACCCCACACCCGTGGAAGATGAAGGGCCACTCCACATAGAAGAGTAATAAAGTATCTCGTGTGGGTCAAGTAGACCAAATAATCCATGCATGAACCAATAAAAAACCTCCATGATGCCTCAACATGTGTGCAAGGGTGCTATGTCATCTCTATCATGCCTCAACATATGTGCCAATGCCAAATCAAGTCCCACATGTGGTGATGAGAAGGTCGATCTATGTCAAAAAGTGATGAACGAACATGTTTGAGCCAATGGAGACCAAGTGCTCCATGAAATAATCTCATATAATTTGCAGTAGAAACTTATACATAATATGTCAATGTCTTAAGAAAATAGGCATCAAAATATATCACCATGGATCTTGTAATGATTCTATGGTTCATAAAAATAGTAAATCGCATTCACTGTATACATAATCTCTAGTTAAAAGCTCAATATCCTTGATCTAATCTCTAGTTAAAATCATAATAAAATTTGACTTTCAATATTGACTCTAAAATATGGGGACATATAGACTAGTTAATTCTCAAGAACCTTTGAAGCATATTACAGTGCCAAAATGTCCTAGAAAAATATCCATTTCTGAAATATAGGAGAAGAAGATATATAGACCAGTTAACTCTCAAAGGATCTTCAAGGAAAACATAATCATATATAGCAAAAAATGTAGAGGGTTGGCACTTAATGTTATGTAATAGAATTTACAATTGATAGTTAAATTGTATAACAATTTTTTTTATGATTTTACTAACGTTTATTAGAATTGTTGCAAGTTTTACATCATTTGAATGACATATTAGCTGTAAATTTCTTGAAATTTTATTATGGTATGTGCACTTTGATATGATGTAATATTATTATGGTTTTGTTTAATATGTTGTAATATTAGATATACAACAGAAAAATAAATTGTTGCATGAAATAAATAACTTTTTATTTTATTTTAATTTTTGCAGAACATGAGTCTTCTAGAAGATCGAGATGATCCTCATGATATAGATCCAGAATATGTTGGTTCTGGTACAAATCACATGGTAGAGGATGTTGATGATGCAGATATAGAAGACACTGAGGTTGATGATAATGATGATGATGATCACAATGGTGATGATGATGATGAGGCAGTTGATGGTAGTAGCCAGTGACACTCATGATCATATAGACTACATCATGGATCATTATTGATATATCTTTATGATGCCTCTTTTCACAGTTACTATCATATGTATCATTTTCATAGCCTGTAGTACCATATTATTGAGTTGTATCATTTTGACTTATATCATTTGGACATGTGTCATCTTGACTTGTATCCTTTTGAGTTACATAATTTATCATTGTTACTTATATCATTTGGACATGTATCATCTTGACTTGTATCATTTTGAGTTACATAATTTATCATTTTTACTTATATCATTTATACATGTATCATTTTGACTTATGTCGACTGTTGGACATGTATCATTTTGACATGTTATTAATCTACTAGCATATTTTACTTTCACTTGTTTTAGTTATATATGACATGATAATCTTATCAGTATTGACTTGTCAATTTATATATATATATATATATATATTGAAAGTGGTAGATTATTTTTGGATGGATATTTATTATGTATGATGATTTTAATTTACTGCTCAAGATAAATATTGTTAAATTCAATTAAATTATAGATATTTGACTCACTTGTTTTAATTATAGATGATGATCACGTTATAATAATTATCTTGTTATTTGATCATATGAGTTAAATAATTAAATTACTTACTCTATAATCATATGAGTTATTTAAGAGGCATGATATATTTAACTAATGAAATTGAAATAAAACATATTAAATTAATAAATGGAAGCAAAACAAGAAGCATTTTTAGAAGCAAAAAAGGAAGCAACAATGGAAGCCAAACTAGAAGCAAACCAGAAAGCAATCTTGGAAGCAAAACTTGGCATTATCTAGGAAGCAAAAAAAAGCAATTTAGGTAGTAAACAAAGAAGTAATAATGGAAGCAATTTTAGAAGCAACAAAAGATGCAATAATAGAAGCCATATTAGAAGCAACAAAAGACACAAAAATGGAAGAAAAACTAGAAACTAAGAATTAGGAAAAACAAAAAACGGAAGCAAATTACAAGCAAAACCAAAAACAGAAGAAAAACTAGAAGCAAACCTGGAAGCAACACAAGTTGCAAAACCAAAAGCAAAATAGAAGCCAAATTGGAAGCAACAAAGGATGTCATAATGGAAGCAAAATTGGAAGCAACAAAGGATGTCATAATGGAATCAAAACTTGGTGTCAATTAGGAAGCCAAAAAAGAAGCTATTTTTGACGCCATACCAAAAGAAAAATAGGAAGCACAACTGGGAGCAAAACTAGAAGCAACAATGGGAGTAGATATGGAAGCAAAATTGGAAGCAAAATTGGGTGCTGATTTAGGAACTATTTCTGACATTAAATTGGTCTCACTTCCTAGCGTTATTCCTGGCACTAAAGGAGGCGCTATTGCTTGAGCTACTTTTCTAGCATGAAATTTGGCGCCAAAGTGAACATGTAGTTTGGTGTCAAGTTTTGCATCAGTAGAATTTTCCAATTCATGAACTCAAATTCACTAAATTTTGGTGCTATTTTCAGTGCTAATTTCCTATTTTGTTGTAGTGACAAGGAGAAACTAGATTTACATGGAAAATCCAATTAGGGAAAAACTACAATGAGAGTTAACTCACAATATAAGGCTCATTTCCAAAAGAATTGCAAGAAGACTCACTCCCTTAGAGAAAGATACAAAAAGGACTTGCAACATTGAAGTACCAACCAAATCCAAGAGAAAGATACAAAGGATCTGATGAGATTTAATATCTTGGATAAGGATACACAAGATTATAAGAGAATTACAAAGATTGCCAACACAACTCTCTGTTGACTGAGGCGTTCAAGCTCAATTGATCTTTCCTTTCAAAATGTTTATCACTATCTCTGATGGATATTCAATATAGATCTCACACACACTTTTTATCACTTGTACACTTCTCCTTCATGTTGTATTTGAAATGATTTTTCATTTATATCCACTGTAACACTTTAATTCTTTAATTAGGTCAGCTAGGAAGAGAATAAACAATGAATTCAACTGGTTAGCCACCAAAGCATAATGTGATCATATCTCAAGGATAGAGAAGAATAAAAATAATGTTAACACTTCTTTATATGTGATCCAAAATGATTTACATGCAAGCGTACATCAATTTGACCTAAGTTAGCATCAAGGAAACATGTAGATGAGATATTGAAGTACATAACTAGTCAACCCATAACCACTCTTTCAATTGAATTTACTTGATGCGTTCCTAAACAGGATAGGTTAGGACCCAATTGTATCATGACACACCTTTCATTGCTAGCACAACCCCCCAAGCAAAGGAACAAGCCCTTCCAACCAAATATCCACTTATAACCTAGAATTCCAACTCAAGACACAATTTGGCACCAAAGTGGCCAATTAGAAACATACAAATCACATAGGGATGTTCCTTGAACATCAAATGCCACTTCCATACTCTACTTTCATACTGGCATGCCATCAAAAACCACCGTAGACCAAACAGGTACAAAAAACTTTGTTTGGAAAACATATAATACATAATTGAATGATGTAACATTTGTAGAACAACTTGCGGACCACTTCAACATATGAGATTGGAACTGAGACATTGCAAAAACATTGTGAGCACATTCACCAAGCTATAGGAGTAGAGACCTCAATACAGAGAAATGTGGAGCATTTATCATACTAGTACAAACAACTAGCAACATTTTCAACCTTCTACAATTCACAGGAACCTCCTTGACAACACATGACTTGAAAAATAGGAGTGCAATGTACAAAAAGAACTGAAATTGAATACCAAATAGCAAGAAAAAAATTGCAACAATGGAGGAGTGTGAAACATTCTCTTGGATAGACTTCAATGCAACTTCCTAAACCAAAATCATTTGAGAAACTTGTGGAGACCAAAACTTCCTTTTAGTAGCACATATATTATCATGAACATCAAAAGAGAGCACGAGACACACAATATACCTTCAACAATATCTCTCAAACATCAATCATTCTTCTAATCCTCATCTTAATTCTTCTAATCCTCATATGAATATATTATCATGAAAACAACTCTACTGACAGTAATAACACATTATATGAACATCAATAATGAACTTCTTTGATTCTTCTTTGATAAGGAATGACATTCAACCATGAACTTCTTCAACTCTTCTCTTCTTTGATAATGCATGCCATCCAACCAATGTTATCCCAAACTAAATATAACAAAGACAACCAATGCCAAGGGCTGACAACATATTACTCAGGTGTTGACATCAATTACAACTAATAGTCAATGCTGACAATAGTTGCCAACAGTCTCCTTAGTGATAACATCATTGACAATTATTATTGTTAACATCAATGAAAATAACTCCCAACAATCTCCCCCTTTGCATTGATGGAAAGACATTGCTCACTCTCCCCTTTGACATCAAGTATAAAGGGCCAAAAACTTTTGCACAAGGAAGCAAGAATTTTTTTGTCTTTAGGAGTTGTTGATGCCAAAAATTGACAAGCTAGCAGTGTCTTATGGGAAACTCAGTTTATGGGGGACCTTTTGTGCTAAACTAAGTGACCTCTAGATTTTTAAAGAAGTCGACTTCTTTTATAATGGGGATTTGGAAAGGGAAGAGGAAGTAGATATATAAAGATAAAGTCTAATCTAAAGTGATGCACCAAGACTTAATAATAGGCATGATAAATCATAGATCTAAGGGCCTGAGTGGTATTTGTAATGTCTCAGAAAGGCAGAAACTAAAGATTAAAGTATAGATAATCCATTCATTGACATAAAATAACATTGCATACATTCCTACTACCAAGAAGAGTCATAAGACATGATCTAGACCAACAAACTTGCATTCAATTTATAGAAGTTCTCAAATGAAATATCTAAACAATAGTAGCACAGTCTAAAGTTAATCAAATAGCATAAAAAGAGCCGAAGGATGAACAATTGCCACATTACGAGGAGTCTTTTCAATAATCAGTGTTCTTTTAAAAATTTGGACCCTTCCCTCAAAACAAGAGAAGTATATATAGCTGAAACTCCCACTGCCTTGGCGAGCAATAACAATAAAAGATTTCAGATCCCTGGAAATGATGTAGAATTGAGTATTCCTCCAGGCCATTACAACAAAAAAATATTTGAAACCAAGCATTCGATCATTCCAAGCTTAGGTGCATCCCCTGTAAATGATGGCAATGGTCTCGACAAGGTCAAGCAAGCAAGTGTCATCACCCTGTAAAGAGAAAGCAATTATGACACATGGTAGCTAGTCGTGGTGTTTGATTTGTTTCATCCATCACCCAAATACAAAACCCGCTGAAGAAACACGTGGCAGTATAGCACAACCTGTGTGAGTCTTTATCTTTTTCCATCGAAAGCTTGTGCTAAGGTGACATGTGGCATGTGGGAAAAGCTCTACTTAAAAGTGAAGGGAAGCAATCATCAATTGTGTGCAACAATGATACATGGCAGCATAGCGGGGCCTCTTTTAAATGTGAAGGAAGGAAAACTTTCAAGGAGCGCAGAGCAGACATGTGGAGGGGGTAGTGGAGTTTGACAAAAAAGGCTGAGTGGCTCATTTGCGATGCACAGGCTGATACTTAACCCAAAAAAATACCTGAAGGGAGCTTGCTAAATATTTATTCACAACTTTTGGTGACTACCAGGGGTGTTTCGCTTAAGGAACGGAGAACCCAAAATTTCTCTAGTTTGTAGACCAAAGCGCTATTCATCGGGCGATGGAGTCAGAGCTTGGAAAGAGCCGCCTGTAGTGGTGACCAATCATCCTCGGATGGCCTTGCTATGTTGCACAAATTCTCTTGTGCTCCACCCAGGTCGAGCAGTTCCTTATAAGGCAGTGTCTCGGGTAAATTGACCCTTGCCTCACAATGAAAGAATAGTTGTGCAAGAGGATGAATAACCCCCTAAATGTTAGTTGCGGTGGGAGGATGGCTAAAATTATGGAAAGCAACCGAGTCTTTTTCCTTCTCCTTTATTCTTTTTGCAATCTGCTCGGCTGTAGCAATAGAGCCATCTTCAACAAACAGAGATGGCAGACCCATCTCACTTAACGTAGAGAAACTCTCCTGCATGTTGTCCATTGTCTGGTTAAGAGTAGCTAAGACCGCCTTAATGCGTTGGAAGGTCAAGTGGAAATGGATAAACTTTTTTGTCGTCTAGGCGGTAGCATTCCGATCTTCAATTCCTACATTGGTGAGGTCTTCATCAAAGACTAAATACAACTTGATGAGCAGATTCTTTGCTTTCGGAAACCTTTCCGAGATAAACTGTGGGAATTGCTCAATTGTACCATGAACCTCCTGGGTCAGTTTTGTTGCCTTGGAAATGAACTGGAGTGGGTTGCGAGTGTTAGGAAAAAAAATTTAATCTTTTCCCAATGAGAAACATACAACTGCCTAACCAATGGAATAAGATTCGGTTGCGCAGGGGAGACCAGGAGAGAGCTTTTTAGAGAGGCGATCTCCGCATCCTTTGAGTTAATAATCTCAGCCAATTCCGCACCTTTTCTTTTTTCGGACGCCAGTTGCTCCCCGAAGCTGCTCATTTCTTTATGCTAGTTTTCCTCGGCTCGGGAGTGGTTTTCCAATTGTATGTCAAGAGAGGACTTTGTCTCCTGAAGTTCTTTTTCTAATTGGGCCTTTCGGCCCTCAAATTCGACATCTTTCTCCTATAAATTTTGCTCATATTGAGCTCGCTAATGCTCTAAGGCCTCATTCTTTTGTGCCATCCCTCGATCATATTCAATGCAACGCCACTCCAACTCTTCGTTCCTTAGCTACAAATTTTGTTCCGCCAGAGCCAATTGGCTCTGGTATTCCTGATTCTTAGTACGTAGCTCATTAACCATAGCGGGGTCAATAGTTCAAACCTTCGCAAGCTCCCCTTGAAGTCTGTTCCTTTCATCCTTTGCTGTCAGTGCCCTCTCTGTCAAACACACAACATCCGCTTCTAGGAATTTCTCCCTTTTCTCCAAAAAACTAGCCTTTTCCTTTAATGATTTAAGCTGCTCATCCATTTTCTTCAGTTGGCGACCAATTTTAAGGAAATTAGAGTTGACCACTCGTTGTGTTTCCTCCATAAGCTCAACCTTATCCTGTGGTCGAACCGCCTTCATGTCAAGCCCTACTACATACACTTCATAGTCTTCTGGACACATCTCCCCTTGTGGCTTGGTTACCATTGGGTACATGGTTGCAAATTTTAGCGCTTGTTGGGTCTCATCATAGAGAGTTTGCATCTTTGGTTCCACAGGCCTACTATCATCTTTGGCATTGCGCTTACGCATTCTATTTGTGCGTGCTTCCCTTCTGGAGTCAATCTGCGCCATGAATTGGGTTGGCAACAAGACTAGCCCACCTGCAAAAGGAGCACCGAGAGGTAGGGCATATGGATAGGTAATTTTGATAGACTCGGGCATTTGATTTTTTTGGAGAGTGACAGTTTGTGGGGAGAAGGGAGGCACATTCCAAAGCTTGGTTTGAGAATCAGTAGAAGGGCTTGTCATTTGCCAAGGTGCAATTGGTGAACCGGCGGAAGGACTCATGGGCTGAAACGATGAAGGATTTGTCATCATGGAGTCCACCTGCTATGAGAGAAGGGGAGGATTTGCAATGATAGTAGAAGTAGGGGTGCCAACAGTGGGTAAGCCTTCATAAAGTGAGGCAAGGAAGGATTGAGCGGCAGCAGCTGGCGTAAGGGTTCACGGAGGAGTAAAGGCAGATGGAGTGGCCTGTGAGAATTGGGTGAAACCTCTCGCATGCATTGGATCAAAGGTGGGAAACGAAGGGCCAACACTCATGGTGGGGTTTGCTGCGGAGACAGTGGAGGATACCAAGGACTGAGAAGCATGAGAAGGAGCAAAAATTACCTGTTGACTAGTCGATGGCGGCCCCTGACTTGTTACCAGCTCTTCCTCTTCTTCGGGTTCCTGGCTAGCTGCAAGCACTTGGCTTGCGACAGGTTCTTGTGAACTTTCTCCAACAATGGCTTTTGTACGCTGCCACTTCGCAAGCGGGGTTTCCCCAACCTCGGCAGTTATTGTCGGTTGCTGCTGTAACACTCTAGTTGTCTTAGCGGCCCAAGTGAATGTGTGTGAGGCCCTCGATACATTGAACCACACATTTGTAGCTACATAGGCGGGCTGTCCTGTAGAGCTTTTCTCTTGCGGTGCGGAGGACGTGAAAGTCCCCGCTTCTTCTTCTTCTTATTCTTCGGACCCACCTTCCAGGTCATTTTCTTTATTGGTGTTGGAGTTGGAGGTTGCATGCTCATCATCCCACCATTTTTCAAATACTTTGTCATCCTTCAAGATTCCATAAGGAGCATCCAATTGTCTTTTTTCTTGGTGATATTTCCAGAAGGCTCTTATTTTCTCATTATTCCATTCATCTTCTTTCCACACCTTGTTGTGAATGGTGCGCTCCATCTGGACACTATCCTTAGCCTCCACAATTTTGAAGTAAAATTTGTGCCATGGCTCTTTGTGATCCTGTGTGGGGATACGCGTTAGTTCAACAAAAAATTCATCCTTGTCCTCCTGCAGGTTGCGCCTCTTTTCCCAGTAGGGTCGAGGAGAGTGAATAACCTTCATGTGTGGCTGTAGTAGATCAAAGGATTGTACTCCCATTCACCACATATCAAAACCAACCCTAAATGAGCCAGTTTATCCTGCAATAGCTGGTGCGACTGCTTCTTTGCTAGGGCCACTATTTTGAAACTCTTCGGACAAGTGAAAAATCCTTTCCTCTTGACGCTTTGGCTGTTGCAGAAGGTATAATCAATAATGCACACATGTCAATACATTTCAAGTGTGAGCACTCTATTTGTGACATAGGTTGGGAGTCGGAAAGGTTGACCAGTGAAGCCCCGCATCCAGAGGATTGTGAAATCCACACTAAAGAACCAGTCACAAGCGGGAGTGAAACTCTGCATATATCTGGTTTGATCTATGTTGAGACAAATCATGTCACCACCTCCTTGTAAATCTTACAAAACCGGAGTTATAAAGTAATCCGAAAATGCATAGTAGTCATATGTCATAGAAAGAAAAGGTGTCCATGTGGATACTGGCTTCTCAGTTTTTCATCAAAAATAGACAATTCAAAATATTTGCTGAAGAAATCAGGATTTTGATGCAGAAACATATGAACCAGGAAAGAGAGAAATCTAAACTTCCCTTCTACTGGGTAATTTTCTATTTGCCTTATCATTTCCTCCATGAGGAATTCGACGAAATCATACCAAAAGAAATTGTGTTGCCTACGGAATTGGAAACCTGACCCTAATTGAAAGCTGTGTAGCATCTCGTCGGAGTCTAGGCCACACACAAATGCTAGCATTGTAAAGGCATCTTGCATGTCTTCAACAAATGAACCACGAGACAATGGGATAATTGGCAGCTGAGCGCCTAGGATTCATGCCTCTATTGAATTTTTTTTGTATTTTTTCCCAACAATTTTTTACCTTTCTATAAAAACTTGTATGTCTAACCACCTTAACTTGGTCAAAACTTCATGAAATTCAATTTTTCTTTTTTTATTCCTATAGTATGCGAAGCATAGAATGTGACACATGTTTTGGATTCAAAAAATGTGATACCGTTTGAAAGCTATAGATGTTTTTCAATTAGCCTATCAATCAGGACTTTAATCGTAATTTGAATAGAAAATGAATAATAATTACTGATTAAATTCAAAATAAAGCATAATTTATATCAGTGGAAAGCTAATAATATCCTTTAAAAACCCTTTTTGTTTCATTAATTTTGGGTAAAAAAATAGTCATCAGCCACATACCCATCATATTGCCACTTTTTGACCCATCATGATCCTCCACATACCCTGTAGTTATATGTCATAAAAAGAAAAGGTGTCCATGTGGATACTAGCTTCCTTCTCTGATTTTCATAAAAAATAGACAATTCAAAATATTTGCTAAAGAAATCAAGATTTTGATGCAGAAACATATAAACCAGGAAAGAGGGAAATCTGAACTTCCCTTCTACCAGGTAATTCTCTATTTTCCTTATAATTTCCTCCATGAGGAATTCAAAAAAATTGTACCAGAAGAAATTGTGCTTCCTGCAAAATTGGAAACCTGGCCCTAATTGAAAGGCATGTACCATCTTGTCAGAGTCTAGGTCGCACACAAATGCTAGCATTTGAAAGGCGTCTTGCATGTCTTCAACAAATGAACCGCGTGGCAACAGGATACTTGGCAGTTGAGCGCCTGGGATTCCCTTCTTGCCAATCTCCTCCATTAGGAAATATACCTAGCTCTTTTTTATCCCTGTCCATGTGTTTTCTCCTTTAGCAAGAGTGAAGGACTCAATTTCCTCCTACATGGTACTTGGGTCTGGGATACATAACATGTGCTAAATGGTTGGTGGGATGATATTAACATTTAAGGTTCGGCCCTTAATGTTGTGGGTGCTCGGGTTATAACACTAAATGGCCACATCAACTAGCTCCGGGCAATAATGTATAGTGGGACTAGGTACTACGGAAGCCCACTGTACCATACCTTTTTTGTTGTCGACGTTGCTTTCTGGGATGCCTTCATCCTTGCACAGGCTGCTTCTCTCAAAGACTTAGTGTTTTTTGTGAGGTGTGGGTCATGAATATTGTCCCATTCCTCATGGAACCATTTCTGGTTTCTATAATCTTTGGGCCTATCTAGCTCTATTGTATTCGCCCATTTCGGCTTGCTTGGTATACCAGGCGTAACATATGATATATCTTCATAGACTTAAATAGCCTATGACAACCATATAGCCCTAAGCAAGGGTTGGTTAGCTTCCTCCTAAATTTGTTGTGATGAAATTTCTACCATTTTCTCCTTAGATGAAAGCTTCTATAGGGATTGAATCCTCTTTAACTTTTACTCAGCTCTAGTTATACCAAAAAAATTTCTTCACTTGGCTTAGCATATTTCAAAAGACATTTAAGCATAAAAATTTTTGCATGCAATATTTTAGCTATCTTTTCTCAAGGTGGAAGAAGAAAGTGGGCTTTTTGCATTTAATTCGGCATGTACCACCAACTCCTTGGCTAGTGCGAAAATGGGATATTTGGCAACTGAAGTGACAAAAAGGCATAATTTCATTTGGCAACCGTGTGATATGAGGTGATTTCCTTGGAACTTGGACCGGTGATTCGTGTTTTAACTCAGCATTCATATGCATTGGCAATTAATATCCCGAATGGAATGATTAAGCCAAAGCAAAAATCGACGCCTAAAAAGATATGAATCCTACCTTGGGTTCTAGGAAATTCCTGTGAGGTGACACAATAGCCTCTAGACTGTGCAGCTTCTACCGATGAGTGCCACCATTTTTAAGCTAATTAATTGACTCTCATTAACTTTGCATGCATTGAGTCATACTTTAGCAAACACAACCGGTCAGGAAATACAAGTAAACCCAAGCATGCTTTTCAAGTTGGCACTTGGTTATCATCACATTTTTGAGAAGTCGATTAGCATGCGTGTCCTCATTTTTTCTATAAATAGGCCTCTAAGTAGTGAGAAAATCATACTTAGAATTTGAGCATTTTTTAGCAATAGGTCATTGACTTAGTATTTGGCTTTATTGTTGGCAAGTTTCTTCATAGGCTAGGCTCTAGGAAAGTTTTAGAAATAGTTGGTAGGTAACAGCAGTGTGTTGGTACCATGGATACTCCTATTAGGCTAGTGTCATATAAGTCGCAAACAACTTTCCTCGGCGATATTTCTACTAGGTGTTTAAAGAGGATGACAAAAAACAAACACTCCCTGGCTTTAACAACCATGAAGTGAGTTCTGGGTTGGGACTATCTCGAGTATGAAGACAAATACCGCGTCAATATCGACACTTGCTTACACTTTGTTGCATCTATGTTGGATATTGGTATCCCCAAGCCCCTGGTTCTAAACTTAGTCAAAGAAATCTTTCCCAAAAAGTACCTGAATGGTCTAGGTGAGGTCGTTGCTCACGCAGCATATGGGGTAGGCCTGCCAATAGCTAGTGACCTCAGGTGCTATATTGAGGAAGATGTAGTCATCCCGTGGCTACCGCTTCTCAGAAGATTCTGCCTCTAGACACATGATGAGCACCAACAAAGAGTTACCCAATCCTTGCAATTTCTCTTCCGCATCTACAATGTAGTGCCATTCTATAATATTGACTGGTACACTAACTTCAGGAACCTTGTATTTCCTCCACCAATGGCTGTTGTTCCAAATGATGTTGCTTATGCTGCTAGCATGCCTACTGATGAGGATGTGGTAGACACTGCCATTGATGCATCAACAACTGATGCTCGTGTCGTTGGATGAAATGCCTCCTGGGCTTCTTGTTTTTTTCTTTTAAGAATACGCCACCCATTGTCTAGTTTTTGTATATATATGCCTGAAAAGGCCATACATATAGTATATATGAAAATAAAACCACGTATAATCACATACTTTTTGAATTATGGCTCTCTAGTCACTTTCACCATGTAAAAATGAAAGCATATATATATATAATGAAATATAGCTTTATAAAATCTATGGCTCTTTTTCTTTTGGCATCCTGTCATATGGGTTTCTTTCCTTTCAGCATATTTGTTGATTTCCTTTGCATATGAGTGTTTTTCTTGATTATTCCTGCAAAGTTTTTTTACTGCCTTGTTCTCTACAATGATGGGTTGTTTTTCCGCTAAAACACAAATTAATTTCTAAAAAAGACCGGCCAGCATAAAGGGAAAGAAAATAAAAGCATTATTAACATATGTACAATAGTAAAATTTTCCACTCAATGGAACAACTTAAAATGAATCCCGTTGACCAGAATTCCCAAGGCTTCTTGTTCCATGCTTTCTAATTCGAAAGCATTATGCTCTTTCCACTTAATGATTTTAAATGGACCCTCCCAAAGGCTATCAAATTTTCCATGCTGACCTGGCTTAGAAGCCCTTTCATTGAATTTCAGCACTAAGTCTCCACATTTTAGGCCTTCATCAGACGCCCTCTTGTCAAACCATCGCTTGACCACTTGTTGGCGAATTGTCATGGCTATTAGGGACTTCTCCCTTTTTTCTTATACTTCTAATAGTTCGGCAAGCCGAACCTCCATGGCACCATTTTGTTCTATCTCAAGGGATTTCAACAATTGAAGTGTTGGAATCTCCATGGATATAGGCAACAGTGCCTCTTTCCCATATACCAATGCATAAGGTGAAGTCTTAAGGACTCGCTTAGGAGTTATGTGGTCTTCCCAAAGTGTCGCTTAGAGGTTTTTTTGCCATTCTCTTTGGTGCTCTAAACCAATTCTCTTAAGGAGTTGGACCAGGTTCTTGTTCGTCGACTCAACTAGGTCGTTTCCCTATGGGCAATAATTCAATGATGTCTTAAGAAATATGTCATATGTTAATGCAAAGCAATATACCTTTGTGCCTAGGAAAGCTATGGTATTATCGGAAATGATAGTCTTCGGAGGGCCAAACCTTGTTACCAACTCTTCGAGGAAATCCACTATCTCTACCTCAGTTGCATTTTTAAGCGGAGCGGCTTCTGTCCACCTTGTGAAGTAATCTATAGCCATTAGAATCCACTTGTGTTCGAAACTGGAAGTGGGGTTGATCATCCCAATGAAGTCCAGGCCCCATTGTGCAAATGGTTCATCTGCCACTATAGTCTTGAGAGGAATTGTGGAATCCTTCCTTCTGCTTGTAAAGAACTAGCATTCCTTGCAAGATTTCACCAAGGAGTATGAGTCATTGAAAAGTGTGGGCCAATAGTAACCTGCACACATGATTTTGATGGCAGTGGTCTTAGCGAAGAAGTGTTCACCCACAACATTGTTGTGGAAATTGTTGAGGATTCTCTTCACTTGCTCTAAAGTAACACATTGCAAGAGGAGACCATTGAAATTCCTTTTGAAAAGGACCCCTTCCACTAGCACATATCCGTAATTCTGCAACTGATAGTATCTCCTCTTTTGGGAGGAAAGACCTGGTGGATACTTTCTTGTTTGCATAAACCTCACTCTATCCATTAGCCACAGCCCTCAGACTCTGGCTCATTCATCAGAACAAGCTCTAGTTGCTCTTCTTCGGTAGGTATCTCCTCATCATGTGCCATGTATTTGCACAATCCTCTTCCACGGACAGTTCTAGTGGGTTTGACCTCAATGTCATATTCAAGGATCTTGGTGATCTAATTAGCTCTTTTTCTATTATTTCTCCCTCCATGATATATTCACGCACACTAGAATGTATGACATAGACAATCACTTTATTGTAGGAGATTAGATGGTAGAATTTTTTAAGTCCCTTTACTATTGCAAAGGCTTTCCTTTCAACGAAATTATAGTTCATCTCATATTCCTTCAGGGTCTAGGAGTAGAATGCCACCGAATGTTCTCCTTTTCCTTCATTATTGTTTTGAGTCAAGACAGTAGCAACACTGGACTTGCTACTAAATACATACATTATAAATTCCTTAGATAAGTCTGGACTAACCAGTACCAGAGCTGAGGAAATAGCATCTTTAACTTTTTCAA
The DNA here is from genome assembly GCA_007258455.2 of Sequoia sempervirens. NCBI lineage: Eukaryota > Viridiplantae > Streptophyta > Pinopsida > Cupressales > Cupressaceae > Sequoia > Sequoia sempervirens. The sequence goes on from VDFB02271358.1 coordinate 914,617,854, forward strand.
AGGCTTCTCTAGCTTCCTTCATCCACTTAAATTCTTGATCCTTTTTAAGCATCAAGGTGATTGGATTAATTATTCCCACGAAGTCGGAAATAAACCTGCTAACAAAATTTACCTTTCCCAGGAAGGACTGAATGTCTTTCTTGTTAACCGGAAGGGGGAGTTCCTTGATGGCTTTCACCCACTCAGGGTCAATTGAAAATCCTTCTTTGGACACCATGTGTCCCAATAGCTTTCCTTGCGGTACTCCAAATACGCATTTTTTTGGATTTAGGGAAACCCTAAAATCCTGGCATTTTTGAAAAACCATTTCTAAGTGATCAAAATGATCATCCTTAGATTTAGAAAACATAGTAAGATCATCCAAATAAACTAGGATAATCTTATTGATTAGCTCATTGAAATCGATGTCCATTGCCCGCTAGAATGTTGCCCCTGTGTTGGATAAACCAAAAGGCATTTTAGCATATGAAAATGTTCCCCACTTTGTAGTGAACATAGTCTTGTGTTGATTCTCTTCTTTAACTTGGATCTGATTATAACTGGAGAAGCCATCCAGCAGGGAATACATTTATGATCCTGCTACTGTTTGCAAGATTGTCTCCATAGAAGGTAGTGGATAATGATCCTTCAGGGATGTTTTATTCATGTCTCGAAAGTCCACACACAAGCAGATATCTCCATTCTTCTTTCAGACTGGGATTAGATTGGATACCCATGTGCTATGCTTGATTGGGAAGACAATTTGCAACTCGATTAGCTTTGTTAGCTCTTGCGCCATTAGTGCTTCAATTTTTGGGTTCACTAGCCTTTGCTTTTTTCGAACTAGTTTTGCACCCTCCACTAGCTTGATTGTGTGTTGGATGATGTCAGGATAGTATCCCTTCAAGTCATCATAGGACTAGGCCACTACTCCATTTTTCTCACAAAAATTGATGAGCCTTTCTTTATCATGATGTGAGACATCTTTCCTGACTTGAAGGTTTATGTCATCTGAGACCTGAAGGTCTATATAGTCACTTTTATCTACCAAAAAATTCCTTCTATCATTCCTTGCATCATCACAATCAACAAAAAATTTGAGAATAACTAATCCTTTCAGAAGCTTGTTAGATTTGAGCTGCATGATTTGTCCCTCATAAGCCTCAACGATCTTTGGTTGGAGTTGATCCACGAATTGCCTCGACTGCTAGATGAACAAGGAAATGTGTTCATCACTTTCAATCACCTGCCAACTTTGATCATTATCAGGAATCGTTGGTCAGACTATTACTCATATAGAGTGTTTGTCATGCATAAGGTCTAAGGTAGGATCAAACTGGGATTTGATTGCTGCCATGCGATCCACGTCACCATTTTGTTCTCAGAGAACTGTCTATATGTTGAAGTTTTCAAAACCCTCAACTAGGTCCCAAACTTAGTGTCGATAGGATCTTATGCAGATATTCCTTTCCACATAAAATCCCTGGACTTGGTTGACCACTAGTTTGAAATATTTGAACACCATTAACTACTTAATGCCCATTTTCTCTGCAAGGCTTAAAATTTGTACTAGTCCTCTGTATTCAGTTTCATTGTTCGAACAAGCAAACTGGAAGTGGAAAGACCTTAGTATTTTTTCATTTTGTGGGGATACCAAACATATCCCCGCTCTGATGCCTATGTTGCATCTTGCTCCATCAAAATATAGCGTCCACAACTCAGAGGATAGACTATTTGTAGGCTCCTTTGTGAACTCTGGAATTTCCTGCTCCTCATCAAAAATAGCATATGTGCCCAGCCCAATAGTATGGTAATCGCTAAAAGGATCCATGTTGATGAATTCATTTAGAAGAGTCTCATCCTTTTCACTTTGATCCCTAGTCACCTCCTCATCTTCTAGCAATTTAGCATAGTACATCTCATCTTTTGTGATGGAGGTATGGGTGGCTTCCAAGTTGATCATAGCTTCATCTGCAACATGGTACACATGTAGTGGTTCAGACAATAAATTCATCTTAGCCTCGTGCTTGGTTCAAACAATCAAGTGTGTCCAATCCAGTGATAAGTATCCTCCTATTTTAGTAGTAAATTCTCGAGATAGGAAAAGACTAAACATAGGAGGAAGATCAACGATGACAGTATCTTGAGGCATGGTGATGCTAAGACAATTGAAGAGAGTTAAGGGAAGATCCTTAATGATTCCCACTGTTTCAACCTTGTTCCCTTCAAGCTGCATGACTCCCTTCTTCATGGGTTCATAGCTAAGTCCCAAGGCTTCAGCTATTTGTTTGGGCATGACTGTGGTGCTAGCACCTAAATTGATCATTGAATTGTGCAATATTTCATCACCCACAATAAGGTTTAGGAAGAATGGTTTCAGTTTACCTTTAACTTCCACAGGGAGTTCCTTTAAATTATTTGTGAGAACTTTGGCTTAAGGCATTAGATCTACGACCTTTTCCTTTGGAAACTATTGTGTCGGATTAGAACTAGCATCTTCTTGGAGAGCCTTTTGAAGCAATTTCTTCTACTCCAGGATTTCTAGGATGTCCCATAGGGACACACTGGTAGAGGATTTCTTTAATTGTTCCACCACATTGAACAATGGCGAGTTCAAGGATTTTTGTTCTTTGGTTTTTGTTATCACAATTTCTTTCCATGGCTGAAATGGTGGCACAACTGTGGTGATGGTAGGAGATTGATCAAAGGCACTCTTATTTTGCAGTGTGACTGGTCCACTCATAAACCTTCGCTTAGATTGAGTGTTATAATTGAATTGAACTTGTGGTTCCTTTGATGTAGAAGGATCATTTGTGAACACTACCTCTTCCTCTTCCATCCATGAGAAGAGCATGTGATCAAGAGTGATGTCATATTCTTGTTCTAGGGACATCCCTTGCATTTGTGTGGTAAGAACTACACTCTCCATTTGTGGTGAGGCATATACATATCTGTCGTGGTCCGAATTTGTTCCTTGGTTGCACTGCTCTACCACCTTTTGTTGTAAGTTGCCACATAGACAGTTCCAGGGCATGTGCACATTGCTACAAGGGAAGCACCACAGATTGATATCATCAACAAGGTTGTTTTGTTTCATGGTCAATTCCCTACTCGATCTTGGTGAAGTTCTTGTTAGCGGAGTAGGTATCGACACTATTTGATTGGCTGTCGGAGCTGGTGGATTAGTGCGAGGACTGCCTTGGTATTGATTCTGCTAATATGAAGACCGCCTGCCTTGATAATTCTGATAGGTAGGCTTCGTAGGTGTTGATTGGTTTCTCTTGAGGGTGGTTATGTCATTTTCCATAGTCCACAACATTTATTTAACATCACTCATTTCATCCTTGGAAGAATTGGATGCAAAGGAAAAATTTTGTGGCACTGTCGCATATGTGTACATTGACTAGCGAGGTGCAGGCACACTAGTCAATGTGACCTCTTGTCTGGGCATCGATATTTCAGGAAATATCGGCATGATAGATTAAGGAGGAAACTATCCAAAATCTATCAAATGATTCTCAGCTTTAATAGTGACACTGCAAGCATCTGGCAGAGTAGGTCCTCCCAAAGACTTGATCATCATAGAAATGTCAGGGTTGATGGACTTTAGATAAAATATGAATGCCAACTTAGGAGTCAGGCAGATAGCAATAGGGATCCTCTGCTAGTTTGTGTGGAATCAGGCATTAAAGTTTGTCATAGCCTCTTGGGGAGTTTGTTTTATGACAGATAGTTGATGGTACAATGAGGAGCGATCTCTGTCATTTGAAAACCTCTCATAGAATGGATCTCTAAGCTTATCCCAGGTACAAATAGTGCTAGCTGGAAATGTTCAGTACCAATCCAGTGCCTTGCCTTTGAAAGATGTGGCAAGGAGCCTCAATGCTACATTCTGTGCGGTCATCCCATGCACCAGACAGATGTCGACCACATCTTGCAGATGCTCTGCGGGTGTTCTTGAGCCATCTCCGATAAACTTGGGTATAGCTTTCATAGCCGAGACCGGAATAGCAGCCCTGACAATGAGTGCTACTAGCGCTACTAGGGGACTTTTGGCATCCCATGCCACATAATTTCTATTGGCACCTAGCAACAAGGTTAGAGGAACACACGAAGGAAGCGAAATTGTTACCAACTGGTTTGCGGCCTGCACTGTTCCTAGTGGTGGTACTAGTAAACTAGGGTTTCTTGCAGTATGGGATTTAGTTACAAGTTGATGGCTCATACACCCTTCTAAACTACAAATTCATTTAAGTTTTGTCCCACCGGGTGTGCTAGAAAAAGAACAAACTATTGATGCCAAAAATTGACAAGGTAAAAGTGTCTTATGGGAAACTTAGTTTATGGGGGACCCTTTGTGCTAAACTAAGTGACCTCCAGGTTTTTAAAGAAGTTGGATTCTTCTATAATGGGGGTTTGTAAAGGGAAGCAAAAGTAAATATATAAAAATAAAGTCTAATCTAAGGCGATGTGCCAAGAATTAATAATAGGCACAATAAATCATAGATCTAAGGAAATGATTGGTGTTTCTAATGTCCCAGAAAGACAAAAACTAAAGATTAAAGTATAGATAATCCATTCATTGACATAAAATAACATTGCATACATTCCTACTGCAATGAAGAGTCATAAGACATGATCTAGACCAGCAAACTTGCATTCAATTTAGAGAAGTTTTCAAATGAAATATACAAACAATAGCAGCACAGTCTAAAGTTAATCAAATAGCATAAAAGAACAGAAAGTCCGAACAATTGGCATAGTCTGAGAGTCTTTGCAATAATGAAAAAACAATAATAAAGGCCTGGTGTCTTTTCTAAAATTAGTGTTCTTCTAAGAGTTTGGACCCTTCCCTCAAAACAAAGAGAAGTATATATAGCTGAAACTCCCACCGCCTTGGCAAGCAATAATAGAAAATATTTTAGGATCCCTGACAATGATGCAAAATTGAGTATTCTTCCAGGCCGTTGCAACAGAAAAATATTTGAAACCAAGAATTCGGTCGTTTCAAGCTCAGGTGCATCCCTTGCAAATGATGGCAGTGGTCCTGGCAAGGTAAAGAAAGAAAGTGTTATCACCCTGTAAAGAGAAAGCAATTATGACACACGGTAGCCACTCGCGGTGTTTGGTTCACTTTGTGCATCTCCCAAATACAAAACCCGCTGAAAAAAACCACGTGGAAATATAGCACAACCCGTGTGAGTCTTTATTTTTCATTGTCGAAAGCTTGCGCTAAGGTGACACGTTGCGTGTGGGCAAAGCTCTACTGAAAAGTGAAGGCAAATGGTTATCAATTGTGCACAGCGATGATGTGGCAGCATAGCAGGGCCTCTTTTAAATGCGAAAGAAGGAAAAGTTTTGGGGAGCACAGAATAGACACGTGGAGGGTGCAACAAAGTTTGACAAAAAAGGCCAAGTGGGTCATTTGTGATGAGCGGGCTGATACTTAACCCAAAAAGTATGCCTTGGAGAATAATAAAACATGGGACTTGGTAGAACTCCCAAAGGGTAGAAAAATTGTTGGTTGCAAATGGGTCTTCAAATTGAAGAAGGGTGTTGATGATAAAGTTGAAAGGTACAAAGCAAGACTAATAGCAAAAAGGTATTCTTAGAAGGAAGGTATTGATTTTCATAAAAAAATTCACCAATTGTTAAGCTAGTTTCTATTTGGGTAGTTTTAGCATTTTTTTGTTTTACTTGATCTTGAGTTGGAGAAATTAGATGTTAAAACATGTTTCTACATGGAGAAATTTGGATGAGGAGATATATATGGAACAACTAGAAGGGTTTGTTCAAGATCACAATAGAAAGTTTGTTTTCAAACTTAAAAAGTTATTGTATGTCCTGAATCACTCTCCTAGGAAATGGTACAAGAAGTTTGAATCCTTCATTGTGAGCCAAAATTTTACAAGGAGTGAGTATGACCATTGTGTTTACTCTAAAAGTTTAAAAAATGGTTTATTCATTATCTTGGTGTTATATTTTGATGATATGCTTGTAGCAAGAAAAAGCATCTAGTTGAGGTCAATGAGTTAAAGGCTCTGATGGCTAGGAATTTTGATATGAAGGATCTAGGAGTAGAAAAAAAATGGGCATGGAAATACATAGAGATAGGGAACATAGTGAGCTTTGGTTATCACAACAAAAGTATGTGGAGAAGATCCTCTTAAGATTCAGTATGAAGAATGTGAAAGCAGTAAATATCCCTTTAGCGTCTCATTTTAAGCTTTCTTCAACTTTATGTCCTAGTAATAAAGAAGAAAAGGATCATATGTCTCATGTATCATATGCTAATGCAATAGGAAGTTTAATGTATGTGATGGTATGTATAAGACCAAATATTTCACATGCAGTTGGTGTTGTCAGTAGATACATGGAAAATATAGGTAAAGATCATTGGGAAATAGTGAAATGGGTGCTTCAATATCTTAGAGGCACAAGTGATTATTGTATCACCTTTGATGGTTGTAGAGGTTCAATTTGTGGTTATGTTGATTCAAATTTTGCAAGTGATTTGGAAAAAAGGAGATCTACATCTGGTTATGTCTTTACTCTTGCAAAAGGACCTATTTGTTGGATGTCAAAGCTTCAAAAAATGCTTTATCCACTATGGAGGTAGAGTATATTATTGTCTCACATGCATGCAAAGAGGCAATTTGGTTGAAGGTTCTTTTGCGTGAGTTTGGAAAAGTACAGGACAAGGTGATTGTATTTTGTGATAGTCAAAGTGTTATACATCTAACTAAAACTCTACCTTATCATAGTATAACTAAGCATATTGCGATTAAATACCATTTTGTAAGACATGCTATTGATGGAGGTTGAGTAGGTCCTGAGAAAGTTCACACACTAGAAAATTGTCCAGACAAATTTACAAAACCAATATAGTTAGAGATGTTGAAGTGGTATTTGACTTCTCATGGCTTGCAGAAAAGGTGATGAATGGGCATGGGAAAGTATAAGATAAATTGTTATCAAGGTGGAGATTGTTGGATCTAATGACAAAAGAAATAGAAATAAAGTAGAAGTTTATCTTTGGAAAAGATAAAAGAATAATAAAAAAAAAAAATTAAACCAATAAAAATAAAGTTGTTTTTTTCTAAGTTTAGCACAAGTTGAAGATGTTATGAATATCTTGTTGCCTTCAAGGCTAAATTATTGTAATGAATTGTAATTGAAGAGCAATAGTTGTGTGAAGACTATAATCAATTTCACTTAGAAATACTTGAATACTGACACTTTGCCCCATGGATGTTTCCTTGGCATATTGTCAAGGTTTTACTAGACGTAAATATATGTCATGTCTATTATTGTATTATTCCATTTAATTTTCTTCTATATTTCTTTGCAACTAATTTATGCTACAATATTTTAATTTTTTTGGTTTTACAGTTCTGTTTCCACAACAAGTAATACATAAGATGTTTAAAAATATATGATTTGGTTCAGAAATTTTAAGTTAATATGATTTAGTGTATAAATTTTAAGTTTATTTTTTCTTTCATGTTTTTAAATATTTTAATATTAAATATTTGGTGATGTCCATTTTAACAATAAATTGATAATTTGATAATAAAAAGGTGTACAAAATTAGAGGTCACTTCAATTAACAAGTGAAATAAGAGGTGGAAAGCTAGTGTAAGGAATCAAAGTGCATAGCTTATCTTTGTGTACTCCTTTATTTTACACATGTTTTTTGTACTATTCTAAATATAATGTCATAATGTTCAATTCTTCTATATTATATCTAATTTTTTAGATTGTTAAATGAGAGAGCAACACACCAAGGATGACCAACTGTAGAATCAAACCCTCACAAGAACGAGAGAAAAATATTTCATCGAAGAAGAATGCATTGAGAATGGGATGCTAATATTAGACAATGTACAACCTTATAAAGGCATGAAAATGCATAGATGGTTGAGAAACTTCCTAGCCTAGGAGTAACTAAATGGAAACAAAAAATTAATCTAATCCTAAGTAAACTTAAGCAAGTAAATATGATTTACTCTAACACCCCCCTTAAGTGCAACTTAGGGAGAATGAATGAAGATACAATATGGGTCCCAGCTACAAAACCATTTTAGGTACCCATTTACAATGCATAAAAATCTCTCACAAGCGAAGAAAAGGAGAAAAAACATATGGGAAAAAAACCCTCTCCAAAAGAGAAAAAAAAAGAGAAAAAAAAAGAGATGATGCATGTATGAAGGACTCTATCATACCCCCCAAGAACTACATACATCAGATATATACAATCAATGACCCCCTATAGGAGGGAAAGTAGGAGATACCATATCCCCCCATAATGAAGAAGCTCCAATGCCGATGAAGTATGCCTGAAAACAAAAGATGATCCAATGCTCGCAAGCAACACCTCTTCCCTTAGGAAGAAACAAGTCCACTAGATGAAGAGGGAACCACTCCATATCCAATTGAGAAAGGGGAGGAAGTCTCCAAACAAAAAAATACATCACATGATCAAATGCAATCAAGCAAGGTGATAGATCAAAAGAAGTCACAACCAAGTCAACCTCCAAAATCAATTTGAGAGAATCAACTAGCATGTTGCAACTGTCATCAAAGAGGAGAGAAATCCCCTCAAGTGAATCTCCCAAATCTACAAGGTGAGTCTCTAGAAAAAAATCAAAGATGCCTACTAAGTACTCATCCAACAAAACAAGATTTGAGGTATCAAAGACAGCCTGCTACTCTGAAGGATCAATCTCTGAGGCAACAGGAATAGTATCATCATGAGTTTGAAGTACCCCAAAATGCAGATGACCAATATTAATATCAACATTAGCCAAGGGTGTGCGAGGTACATAGTCATCCTCCTTAACAAAGTGAGAGAATCTATATTGTCGAGACTCATGATCGGCAATAACAACAACAATGAGTTTACTAGAATCAACTTCTCTGATAAACACAAAATCAGTTGTAAACTCCACAGTCTTAGGAACTTCACCATGTGTGATCTAGTATATAGATGGAAGATTCGTGTGCAAATCTAGAATGCACAGTACATCCTGAAAGAAATCATCACCTACGTCAACAATGCCTATCCCCTGAACATCCAACAGCTTATTGTTCCCTAACAAAATTTTTGAAATAGTAGAGGGGTGCAAACCCATGAAAGGATAGGGTGAAGAACTCATGTGGTTAGATGCACTAGAATCCAAGAACCATCTGTCACACTAAGAATCAGCTATAGAAGTGACTAGTGCATGTCCCTTCCCCATATAGTGCTTATCTTCTTTACTATTTGCAGTGCCTGCACTACCAGACTGTGTGGGCTTGGTGGATGGAGCAGATGAAGATGCAAAGGATGTAGAAGGAGTCACAAAATATGGAAGTGGGATATTTTTTTTTGGAGAAGGTGGGAGAGATCATCTATCTTCTTTGTGTAACAATGATCCTCATTGTTCCTCTTCTTTTTACAGTATACACAACAAAGTTTCTCCTTCTTTGGCTTTTCTTCTTTTGCAGTGGTGGAGGTCTCATTTGACTATGTTTTGGTTTTAGACTTCTTCTTCCCCTTACTCTGTGAGCCATGTGCAACCAATGCATGACTTGTAGAGACCCCCTCCAACTAGGCAAGTTTTTCTTGTTCCCTTGTTAAAACCAGACATAGAAGGTCTCAAAAGAGGGTATCTAAAATGCACTACCTAAGGCATCCATTTTGGAGTAAAAGGTAGAGGAAAAAACAACAAAAGAACCTCTCAATTTTGACAATATCAAGAAGATAGACTCCATATCGGTTTTGGTCTTTTCGCATCCTTCAAGTTGTGACCTTACTGATTTGACTTTTACAAGAAAGTCATCAATAGTAGGAAAAGATTCAAGAACAAGAGAGTTTAACTCAGCCTCTAATTGCAATGCACAGATCTCGCTAGCCTAATCAAATAGGTTTTCTAACTTATCACATATTTATTTAGGTGTACCCAACTCATCAACATGGAAAAGAAGACTATTTGAAACATTTAACTTCATCAACCCCATAGCTTGGTCACATTTATTTTGATGGGAAAATATTTCATACTCTTTAGTGAGAGAAGGTTGGGGAGCATTTAGAGTAGACCATAGACCCTGGGATTGAAGCAATCTCCACATTTTCATTTTTCCAAGTGTGGTAATTGTGGGGAGTCAGTAATTCAATAGATGCAGGGGATCCATGATAAAATTACACTAAAGGAAAAATTAACCCAAAGTGATAAAAAATTCCCAATAAAGCAGCCTCTACAATTTAATTTTCACCATTTTTCCAAAAATACTCCAAGCACAAGCAGATTATTTGAAAAATTTGAGCAAAAGTAAGGTGCCTTAATCAACTCCCAAGTCTTCCACGCGAACCTCTCCATCGCTTGTGAGCATTGCTCACACTACTCTTCCACACTACAATGCTATTTTCATAGCAAAATTTTCTTTCACATAGCCAATGTGGGATTAAAAATCCCAAGAACACTTCAAAAAGGAACTCGGGCCCACACCACAGAAGCCCTAAATTGCAATATTTGATCAAAACTTTATAAAATATAAAGTTTGTGCACACCTCCATAGCAAACGACAGCCATGAACATGCCCTTTTCATAGAGATCACGCCCAGCCAAGCACACAGCCTCTAGAGAAAGATCTCTCCTTCAAACACCTCTTCTCCACAGTCAACAAACGGGCCAACAAAAATGGAATTCGGCCTCTACAATTTTCAAACAAAGAAATTTTGCAAGTCCTCCAAAGAGTGCAGCCAACAAAGACACAAGATGTGCCCAATAGAAGAAAAATGTAGCCTTCAAAAGGACTATGCAGCCAACAAGAAAGAACGTAGCCTCTAGGAGATGAAGTGCCCTCACTAGGTAATGAAATGTGCCTTCAAACTCAGAAATCAGGCCTCTCTTGGTAGAAAAAATGGCTTTCAGAAAATGTGCAGCTAGGGGACTCCAAATAGAACTATCACAACCTCCAAAACAAAGAGAAATGCAAACAAAACTTTAAGAGAGGATGGTGTGCAACCAGCAATGAAAGATATCAAAATAAAAAAGTGTCTCCTTAATAGATATTTAAATGAAACGCCCTTTCAGTTCATTCATGCCAACAAGAAATATGAGGCAATTTTGAAAATTAAAAAAAAAAAATCAAATGTCGAATGATGATCTCCAGCCAATTATCTCAAAATCTCCAACAATGACTCTTAAGAAGGAGTTGCAGTGGGGTTGCTCTGATACCATGAGAGAGCAACACAGCTAGGATGACCAATTGTAGAATCAAACCTTCACAAGAACAAGAGAAAAATATTTCATCAAAGAAGAATGCATTGAGAATGAGATGATAATATTACACAATGTATAACCTTATAAATGCATGAAAATGCATAGATGGGTGAGAAACTTCCTAGCATGGGAAAAACTACCCGAGAGTAACTAAATGAAAAAAAAAAAATCTTAGCCTAAGTAAAATTAAGCAAGTAAATATGATTTACTCTAACATTATCTCTTATTAGAAATTTGAAATAGATTGAATAACCCAAGAAAATTTTTAAGATAAAATATCTAATGCCTCACCAAGGAACCCATGTGACAAAAACTCAAATACATCAAATATTTTTTTTGAAGTACAAGATATAAATGATTAAGTACATTGATGCAAAGGGACATTATGTTAACACAAATGTCTTGTCACAACATGAAATTACACAAGCAAAATACTAACATCCCACAAATCCTTAACCTATCAGGAATGTTGGGTACACTTATAGGACTGGCCATGAAGGGTTCCAACCTTTTTGTAGCTTTCAAAAGACTAGGAGAATGATCTCCCAACAGTTTTTTTTGACAACTAGGTCATTTTAGGTCATAAAATGATGCAAGAGAGGACATAAGTCCTCAATGATGACACTTCAGAACAAGGTTAAAGTACTAATATTAGCCCAATACTATGGTAGAAAACTTTTGTATACAAATTTTTTCCAAATGAAGTTTCAAAATCCAAGGAAAGATCAAGTTTAGAGTTGGAGAAAATTTGATTAGGTTTTGAAGAGTAAAATGACCAAAATGGCTAGAATGGGAAAAGTAAAAATATAAAATTATTTCACAAGGCCTAAGGTCTAATAAAGCCTTCATCTATTAGTGGTTAATAGGATTTACTCTCTATTTTTTGTATGGTAATGAGGTTTCCCCTACATAGTACCAAGCTACCCCAACACACAGCCAAAAAATACATTTTTTGCTTGCAGAACTAGGTTGTCCCTAAATACCATGGCACCCTAGTATGCTACTAGAGTGCCCCACTTCTACAAGACCACCCCAACATGATACGAGGTCATCCCAGCAGTGTTAGGATTTTTATTGGAAACTAGGTTTAACTTAGCGTATGCCTAGGCCGCCCTAGTGCAATGCCAAATTGCCCAACTGTGAAAATACATACCTAGGTTGATTTTAAGAACCAAAATAAATTTTATTATGTTTGATTTAAAATATAATCATAATAAGGATTTAAGTGACAATATTTTGTGCTCAATACCAACACTAAGACATGTAAACGAACCAAATGTTATTTCCATTTATAAATTACATTCATCTTCAAAGAGAGGTTTCAAAATAATAATTTTATAATATAATGAATAATATATGTCAATATGCATGTTTAAAACTTGAAATAACAAGGTTTCATTTTGTTCCTTGATGTATAAACCTCAGGTCCCCAATAGTGGTTCTACACTACCGAACCATGCAATACCCATAGGTTCACTCCACCATGCTAAGAGATAGTCGCAAGGCCCAAATACTCACACATGTAATACACAAGGGGATAGGGGTATACACTTACACAATACATAGAGAATATAATGTATACAATGATGCAATGAAACCAATAACATAGCAAGGATGAGCAATGTCTCTTTGGGTGCTACTCAAATCTACTCTAGGATTAGATGTTAGCTAATTAGGGAGTGTCATCACAGTGCTCAAAGAGATGGAGTCTTGTGGAATCTAGTACTCCTCTCATATAGAAAAGGATACTCAACCTTGCAAGACCCAAGCTCCCTAAGCTAGCATGCCTTACCAAACATCCTTAGTCTTTATGAGCACTCAAGCATGACAAGGATGTCCATTATCTTACTTAATTTATTACCCATGTTTCGTTAGTTATCACTTGATTAAAATACTTCCCACCTGTGATTAACCTACTTACCACTTTGGATTGGGGACACATTTGGATCCACTCTTCTAATCCTCTATAATACCTAAGTCCTACACGCATCACACCCTCCACTGAGTGGCACAAAACCAATGCAAAAAATTAAACGTTTCTTAATTTTAATGATACTTTCCCATAGTAAATATTTTCACATTTCCCAAGATTCCATCTTTTCAAAACATCCAAATTCATTCAATTTCATGAAAAAAAAATTAATTTTCCCATATTTCAACAATGTAAAAACTAGAAAATTTCCTAATTCGACCATGGAAATTCACCAAAATTTTAAATTTCAAAAATTAAAATTCAAAGAATACCTTTTGTTTGTAAATATACCTAACTTCTTTCTTAAGCTATAAATTTGACAAATTTTCATCATTTCCCAAAAAATTCGGCATGGTAACCCTGTACATTTGAAAATTCTCAAAAATTTAAATGAAAAAATAACTTCTACAATTCAATTTGCAAAATAAAAAGAGATTGGAGGATTCTACACTCCCTCAATATTTCCTAATATTTCACTAGAAATAAAGTTCTTAAATTATTGAAAACAATCAAAATACCTCAATCTTTCTCTAAATTTGAAATGAAGAACACTCCAAAAATGCTAAATGATAGCTCATGAAAATCGACACACACGATCCCTTCCAAATTCCTATCTTGATAGATCTGACCTAATTGAATTCTAGTGAGAATTGCACCCCCAATCACCAATTTTCTAAATTTCTCAAAACAAGTGTAGTGTAGAAAAATGCATACCTTTGCATTTTTACACTTAATTTGGACCTATTTTAGCACCTCTTACATTAATTTCCCTTTAGGTCAATTATTATGGTCCCCTAAGACACATTTTTGTGCATCTCGAGGCATATTGTATCTTTAAACCTAACCAAAACCAATAAGCAACCATCAATCTTGGTAACCCACCTTTTAAATTGGCAAATCAAGCCTTGTGGGACCAAGATGCCATCTCCTCACAACATCTCCAAATTTCCCAGATGCACACATACTATCTCCATGTTGCATAATTTCATCATTTGCATTTTTCATTTAGCTTACATTTCTAGTTTTAGGTCATTTTTCATATCACGTGTTTTCAAACATTTTCTTTTCCAAGCATTTGCTTAGTGGTGAACCCCTTAGAACTTAAAGAACCCCTTCCTAGGACCTTCCTAATTGATAATTGGTTCACCTTGTGAGGTTGTTAGTCAATCCAATTAGGACCCCTAGGACATTAGTGAATGGTTGAGTGAGAAAAGTGTGATATCTCTAAAAAGGCATCCATTTTCCTCTTCATCAATAAGGTTTTCTCCTCTATTTTCTCTCACAAAATATAATAAAAATGAAATAAAAGTCATTTTTCCCTTTTAACCATTTTCAAAACCCAATATAATATTAATAAAATTTATCTTTCCTTAATTATTAATCTAGACATCCTCAAATATTCCGACAAACTCAATTAATCCATCCAATTCATTTCAAAACATCTTTTAACATATAATTAACCATTAAATCTATTTAAGCATAAAATTGAACTAATTTTGCAGAAATTGGAATTTATTTAATTCAACATGCACACAATCATTGGGCTTTTGCAATAGGGTTACAATATCTAGAATCATACCAAATCTTGCCAACATGGTAAGATGATAAGAAATCACACTTGAATCGAGTATCATAGTTAAGGCTAAAATTTGGCCAATGTGACCTTCCATATAACCATTGTAAAGGAATAACTCAGACCTATGAAGCCAGATGGAAAAATTATCTATACTTTTATCCAATCAACACACATCAAGTGTACCTATGCATAATCATTGAAAAGCACATACAATCCCCAAGGGGGGTATACAACATAACCCTAAATTACTCATCCAAACAAACATGTGCATAATCATCAAGATAAAACAAGATAATCCATCAAAATATGACCATAATATAATTGTATCAAAGGATGCATCCAAAACTGATGGAAATACAAAATAATGATTCTACATACCATCAAAACCAAAATATGTACTAAAAATCACAAACATGAGAGGTACTACAAAATTAAAGTTACATAAACTAGAAAAACATAAATGGTGCAAACAAAAAATTTGAGAGATTATGCAATGTCAAGATGACAAAATTGCATTAAGAGCTTCCAAGATTAAAAATACAAGCTAGGTAGTGAGTTTATATATAACTAAGGAGAGGATGGAGGTGGCAAATCAGCCAATGAGAATTGACCACCAATAACCACCAATATTAAATAAAATGATGAAAAAGTAAATACTTCACCCTTAAAAGGTGGACAACTCATCACTTTATCTCCTGGTTATTAAATGATTAACTTGTTTTATTATCTTAAACAAGCTTAATAAATGTGTAAGAAAAATGCATAACTAAGGAAAAATTAAATATCTCACTAAGAAAATAAAAACCTACACTAGCAAACCCCAAGTAAGCACAACTTAGGAGGATGTAAAATATTATGGGCTCTAGAAAATGAGGCCATGTAATATACATATAAAATTCCCCTCCAAAGAAAAAGAATCCCCCTAACAAATAGAGAGAGAATGCCCCCCAAATATAGAGAGAAGAAGAGAAGGACTAAGTACCCCCCTCGAAGAGGACAACAACCACACCACAAGTAAAGCTCACAAATGAAGGAACTTTCTCTCAGTGAAGAGTTTGGTGAAGATGTTCACAGTTTGATCTATAATGTTGGATACTACTTGATGAAATGAATCAGCTCTCAAATTTAGTGCATGTGGATCTCAATGTGCTTGATTTGTTGATGATGGATCAAGTTGCATGAAATTTGAATAACACTTTAGTTGTAACAAAATATAATTGTGGTCTTCTAGAAGGGAATACCAAACTGAGTGAGAATGTTCTAAATCTATATGGTCTCAGTAGTACATTGACCACTCCTTGATACTCAACCTTTGTAGATGAAAGATAAATAGAAGACTGCTTCTTTCTTGACCAACAAATAGGACTTAAAAATTGGAGAAGCAATACCCTGAAGTAGACTTGTGATACTGAGAATCACCCACCCAATCTAAATATATGTGTCCCACCAAGTCAAAATCCACACTAGCTACATAGTGAATCCCATAAATATGAGTATCCTTGATGTAGTGAAGAATTGGATTAGTTGTCTTCTAGTGCAACTCATGGGGCTCCTAAATGAATCGAGAGACCATACCTAGAACATATGAAATGTCATGCCTCATATGCGTTAGATAGATGAGACTACCAACAATTTGTTGATATAAAGTGCCATCCACAAAGGGTGAAGAAAACTCAGCCTCAAGATTGATCCCTAATAGAAATGAAGTCGGTGCAATCTTACTATCAGTCACTTGTGAAAAATATAGAGCATATCAAACACATAATTAGGTTGTACATGAGAAATACCTATAGAATACTGAGTGATCTCAATCCCCAAAAATTAGTGCAACAATCCCAAGTCTAAAATAAAAAACTGATCATGAAGGGCGATTTTCACTACTTGAATGGTGGATGAGCAACTTCTTATGATCAACAAGTCATTGAAATAAAGAATCAAGAAGGTGTGTGTACCATCTTGCTATAAATATAGATATTAGGATTAGAATGACATTAGGTGAACCCCACTTTCAAAAGGAAGGAGTTTAGTCTTAGCATACCAAGCTCAAGGGGCATGTTTGAGGCCATAGGGAGACTTTCGAAGATGACACACAAGTGAAGGATCGTGTACGAACCCCTGTGGCTACTCATTGTATATCTCCTAAAAATCACTATGAAGAAAAATACTCTTCACATCCACTTGATGAATTTCCCATCTATGTTTTACAATGATAGCAAGGACAAGTCATATGGAATTCATTCTTGTGATTGGTGAAAAAGTATCAAAGTATTCAATCCCTATAGCTTGGGAGAATCCTTTAGTAACCAAGAGAGCCTTATGATTTTCAATCGCCTCATCTACTACAATTTTTTTCGATAAACCCACTTGCATCAAACAATTTTTCTTCCTTTAGGAAATTGGCCAAGATCTCAAGTGTGGTTCCTCTCAAAGGAACTAAACTCTTCCTGCATGGATGCATCCCACTCAGGGACACCAAAACCTTCTTGAAAGTTCTATGGATTGGAAGTTGTGGCAAAGAAGACATGTGGAGGATCTTGAAACTATAATATTGTTCTCTAATTATATGAAGGATACCCTTCCCAATCCTTGCTGACTACATTGTCTGGAAAGCCCAAATAGGCCTTGTGACTAGAGAAGGAGGAGATTCAAGAAGAGAATCATCATCCTTAGAAGGTAGATCATGTGCACCCTCATCAAAACTATCATCTCAAGTGGAGAAAGAAGACTCCTTAGCATGATCATAAGGATTATAATCCTCTGAATAAATATCACCATGATGAGAGGACTCCAATCTAATGGTGGCAGAAGTGTTGAGAGAAGAACTAGAAGGACTCTCAAAATGAACACTCCTCTCAATGAACAACTCATGTGTGGTAGGATGAATGTAATGTCCCAAATTAAATTTATTTGATAATTTAATCAAATTTCAACAAAGGAAATTCTAAGAAATTAATTTAATTAATCGAACCCCTTTAAAATCAACTTATCCAAATTAAACTAGAATTCATTAGAAGTTTCAGTAATAAACCTCACAAATCATGCACCTAATTGCACAAATTTCACCCAAAATTTAGGAATAAATTTCTAGACTTAAGGTGAAAGTAAAGGGTAGAAAAATAAATAATATTTACACCAAACCCATAGCCTAAAAGATGATATAATCAATTAAAAATTCTACTACAAATAAACCCCAAATAGTGAGCAAACATGAAGCCTAGAATGTACTACAAGCTCACAAACTTCTAGATAAATTCACCAAACTTTAAGACAACTTATTTTTTGATAATAATGATTTTACACATCAAAAATAAGTATAACCATGGCCTCAAGGATGTCAATTAACTCCTTCTTGAATTATATTCTAAGAAAACCCAATATACTCCCAAATAGGGAGCTAGCATGCATTGTAGAACTCCACTACCAGAAACAAAAACTTCAAAAATAATTTATTGATGAAAAAATATCATGAAAAAATATTAAATAAAATAAAATACATGGCCTCAAGGGTTCCAAAATAATTCTATTATTATTATCCAAATCTAGAGCCAAAATATGTTGCAGTAGACACTATCGAATAACACTATCTTTAATGAAAACTCACTCAAAACACAAAATATTTACCAAATGATAAAACATCAGTTTGAAATATAAAATAATAGAAATGTACAATAAAAATTCTGTTATAAAAAGATATAGAAACTGAAATAAAAAATCTCAAGAAAACCTCATAATTAATCTTAACAATCTTCTCAAAACTACTAGAATAACAAAAAAATCTAAAAACCCTTGAGTACACTGGAAATACTTGGATGAAATTGCACCTAAATACCCTTCGGAACACTACCTTTGAGCTTATAATCCCCTTGGTTTATCAGCCTTGGAGATCCCTCTTCATCAATTTATCAACCTTTGAAGAAATAAGCAAAGCTTAGTAAAATCTACAACAAGAATAATGCCAAATTAAGCCAAAAACATACTTATATGTGAAACCACTTCAATTTCCATGTTTTGGGACCCAAACCCATGAAAAATGAGAGAAATTCCCTTGCATGTAATGCATGTAACCTTTGGTGCCAAGTGTCAATAGATTTCTTCCACTCTAATGCAATGTGCCACTTGTTTTGGCTTGTCATGGTCACTAAATGTAAAAAATAAACTATTTAGGAATCCTTTATCCAAGTAGGAAAATTAATTAAAATAAAAGATTTTTTATATTAAATAATAAACTATTTTTAAACAAATCACCAAAACTAATTATATTTCCCAATCTATCAACTAATCTTGATTTGGTATTTTGGGCTTGTCGACTTACTATACTTTTAGTAAGTTGTTATTTTTAGAGAAAATTGAAAAAGGGACATGACAAGTCCTCCCTTCCAAACATTTATTGTCCTCAATAAATTACAATAATGATGCTCCAAAATCATGATACCCAAAATAACCAAATGTTGCATACTGCAAATCAAATTGTGATCTTGTATGTATGAATCGTTCTGCATTCCTCTCAAACATCTTGATAATTACTTGAAGAATATACCCATGCTCTGTAATTTTGTGGACCATATGAATTTCAATATGCAACCTATTAATCCATATTACCTGATGTTTTTCAGTGCTCCTTCCATTTTTTTCAATCAATAACCTCCTCATTTCAACTCCTTCCTAGAGTTTTCTATGTGTACTATCACAAAGAAAACTATACAAAAATATCTTGCAACCATTATCAAAGAAATAAATTTGTCTCATGTATCCTATAGGATTGATACAAAAAAAATACATCCTTCATAATAAAAGATACCAATCTTGGAAAAAAATTCCTTCATTACCTTGGAATCATAGAGACACTTCTTGTAGGCTATATCACAAACTACTACCAATCTTTCCTCTATTTGAAAGATGCTTGATACAACTTTAAGATCTAATTTGGAACAATAATGGAAAATATAAAGAACATAATATTTCATCACATAATAGAATTCAGAACTCCACCAAACTCTAAATAATGATATTGCAACACAAAGGCCCTTCTTATGGAAGACTATGCACTTTTTGAATCCTTCCATAATCACAATTTGATCTTCATATAAAATCTTCAACATGAAAGTAGAAAATAATTTTATGACATGTTAAACCATGTTAGAGAACTTACTTGCATGCTTGATATCTTCCACCTTGAGACACTTCTAAAACAATCTCCCACTGCAATACAAATAGTGTCTAGGTTCTCTAAATAGAAGTGCATTGTCAATAAGCAACTTGAATTTAAAAGTTTTGAAATTTTTTTTGTTGTAATGGGTCTGATTTTTTCTACTATTAGGATTATCATAATTTCTATTGCATCTTCTATCATAGGCATTATACATTTTGGAAATAAATCTTCTATTCATCTCTACATTTCTAAGATATATATCATGAAAATGAATGACCAAAGACCCAAATTTCACCTCAATTAAAGAGAAGATATTTTTCATTATCATGGAATGATCTATATGATCTAAAATATAGTAATAAAGTGATAATACAGCAGCAAAATTCATTCCAAGGCACTCTAATATCCCAAATGATAAAAAACAACTTATCTTGAATGAAGATGACTAACTCTTTAGAATCATTAATTGGCATATGCTTGAATTCCTTCACAAATACTTGTAGAATGTTAGAAAATAATGCATCCTCAAAAAATATAACATGAGGTAAATATTCTGACTTCTATATTTTCCCAAATAGATTGCTAATTTTTTCTATATTTTTGTGTGTTCATGTCTGTTTTAAATGAACTTAAACATATAATATATTCTTATTTTGTATATAATCTACATGTTATAATATTTCTAGTGAATTTTATATTAGATTATATTGTATTTGCATGGGATTTTACACACTCTCAAAAATTAAGGCCATATAAATTCTATTTAGTCTCTAGGTTGGTGGCATTCTAACTTCATTTATCTTGAAATGAGCATTTGACTAGGTGATATTGATTTTGTAACTAATATTCTCTAACATCTTGATTAAAAATAGAATTCTTAGTGACTATTAGGATTCTTAATAGTTATTTATGTGCATTGAACTAGTTAATTTTTTGTATCCTAGCTAGTGTGAAGTTGTCTCTCTAGACTCTCTAAATTCATTAGAATTTTCTATGAAATTCTTGTGTAATTCTTGAGATATAAAACTACTACCTTTATAACAACTAAATTTTACTATTTTAAACCATATTGAAAAATTAATGGTTATCTTTATTCTTTATTATAAACTTGCAGGTTTTTAAAAATATTCTCTGTTCTTTATTATTGGATATTTATTTGGGAAATAACTCTTAAGAACAATAATAAATCATTATCATTCATGAAATATATGTGCTCATTAAATTATATAAATGGGTTTCCTTGTTCTTAGCAATATTTAGCATCTTGATGCATCTCATTCTACAATTTTAAAAAAACTTTTAATTCATATGTGTTTCCATTTAATAACTATTAAATGACATATTTAAAGATAATAAATATACAAGTATTCACTTGGACTTTCCTCATAAATATATATATCATTTTTCTATTCCTATAAATATTTCATTTGTGATGTGTGGAAAATGGATACCTAAAGATATGACTCTTTTACCACCAATTATTCACTAATGTCCTAGGAGTCCTAACTGGATTGACTAACAACCTCACAAGGTGAGTCAATTCAAAATTAGGAAGGACCTAGGAGGGGGTTCTTTGAGTTCTAAGGGGTTCACCACCAAGAAAATGCTTGGAAAAGAGAATGTTGGAAAACACAACGTGATATGCAAAATGACCTAAAACTAGAAATGTAAGCTAAATGAGAAATGAAAATAATGAAATTATGCAACAATGAGATAGAATGTGTGTACCTGGGAGGTTTGGAGATGTTGCGAGGATTCTGGAAATGTAAAGATGCTACTAAAAAGTCTTGTGGAGGACTAAGACGCCCAGGATGGAGTATTAGTCCCGCTACTATTTTTCAGGGAAAATACAGAGTCTTCGAATGTCAGAACTAGATCTGAAGGAATATCTAGAAAATGTGCTTAGGAGGACTAAGATGCCCAAGATTGCATATTAGTCTCGTTCTAAATTTTTGCAAAATCTAAACAGGATCCTAAGCTCTAAGGTTTGCACTTGCTTCCTTTCAGATCTCAGCTTCTGAAACTTCCAAATTCAGCCTGTAGGCGAGTTTCCGTGAAGATGACAATTTTGTAATTCAACTTTGCACTCCAAGTGATCTTCAAGTCTTCAACATAAATCTGCAATCACAAATATGCAAGATGGAAAAACTTGTTGTTTGTTAGTGAATGGTGGTTTGCCTTGGTCAAACCCCTTGTTGGTAATTAAACCTTGAAATGAAATAGCAATAATGAAGGAAATGGTGAATGAACAACATGTGATGCTACAACTCACCAAACCCTTATAAAATCTGCAAACTTGTGTGTAATGGTTGCAATGGATATGGATCTTGAACCAAAGATATGGAATTGAATTGTTTTGCTTGAATCAAAACCCTACATCACAAATGTTAGCACAACAACACACATGATGCAAGAATACCTTTGATATGATGCTTGAATCTTGAAATGGCTCCAAATTCTTGATAAATCTGCTCTTGAATGCTTGATAGATTTCTTAGGATGAAAAATGAGAGAAGGAACCTTGTATTTATACTTATCTATGCTTAATATCCCAAAATTACATCACACCAAGCTGACATATGAATTCATTAAATAAAGGAGGCTAAATCCCACCAGAATTTGAAATTAAATCCCAAAAATGACTCAAGGAGGACTAAGATGCCCTAGGTGGCATCTTAGTCCCAAGTCCTAAAAACTTATGGCATAGACACCAAACAAGGGCCCAATCAAGATATCTCAAAATCAAGGTCATGAGAGCCTTGGGGGACAAAGACACCCTAGGTGGCATTTTAGTCTTGACCCAAAAATCAGGGACACATTAATGGAGTCATTAAATTATCATTTATGCATTGGAGAATGTCAGGATTAACCAGAAAAAAGATGTAATTCATAGGGCTTGTGGACACAAAATAGGACCAATTAAGCCATAAAGAAGCAAAAATAAAACAAGGTGGGCCCAAAAAAGTGTGAAAATGCAAGGGTATGCATTTTCCTACACTACAATTTGATTGATTTTTTCTTGCATGTATCTTGAAAGATAATTTATTGGATCTTGTATGGATATTGAATGGATCTAATACAAAGTTATACAATTTATCTTATTCATTCATTTGTATGTGTAGAACCTAGTTTATATGTGCATTTAAGTAAATATATTCTTCACATGTATCCTTATTAAGGTATTCTATTTGAATTTATTTGTTATATTTTTTTCCATACAATATATACTATGTACCCAACAAAATATAACAACCAATCTATAATATGTTCTAGATTCCACCATTTCAACATATTAAAAAAATTAAATAGTATAAGTTCATTCTTAGTTGTGTTGTTTTTCTAATCTTCCATGTATAAGTGCATATCAACAATAGGGTTTCTTATATCCACACTTTAAATTCTTTACCTAATAATCTATTTCCTATCATATAAAGGTACAACCTTGAATTTTCGAACTAGCACATAGATATTTTGTAAAAACCTATATAGATGTATAATGTGTAGTGGGTATTATTTGTATCAAGGAGAATATTTATTTGTTATAAATTCATATAACTTAAAACATTAATAGGGAAACCCCTTTAGTCATGTGGAACTTAAATTGAAATAATTATTGCCCACCTCAATAATTGGTCCTTAGTTTCCCAACATAAACATAGATTTTATGATTTTCTTCTCAAGTTTGAGACCCTTAGCACTTGGGATATTCATCAACCTTAGGTTTTTGGTACTTAAAACTTAGATCACCAAAAAATTGGCACTATTGAACTATGGAAATATTAAGTATGAATTCAACTTTAAGACTCAAGTTAATCAAGTACAATTCAACTAGGAAAATATCCTTTAATAGTTACTTTAAAATAAAATTCTATTATCATTTCTTCTAATTTGAGGAATGATGAATCTACCAAGAAGAAAACTCAAATATATTTTTTCAAAAGTATAAGATATAAATGGAGAGGGGATAGTGATCTAGTAATCAAGGACAACTTGAGATGATCTTAACCAAAATAAGGAGGGGAAAAGCTACATGGAGAGCTAAAAATCTAGGTATGTTACTTGGATGTATGACTCCCAAAGTATTGAATTAGTATGTAGTTATGTAGTGGAGGATAATTAATGGAAAAGTATAAAAAATCCTTAAATTCATTTATTGATAAAAGGGATATAAATGGTAAGAGAACTCTCAAATGTGATTATAATATGCCTAAGAATGAAATAAAGGTACTCCCCATGAATTACATACTAATGGTATAGATATGAACTTACCTCAAATTCTTTGAATAATACAAATAATAAAAACCAAAATCACATCTAACATGTACATCATCTCAAGAAACCAAGTAGGAGGTGGAAACTCTTTTTCATTATACTAGTAAAGTTACTCAATGTAGTAACAAAAAAAGTATCCCTTTTACTCACTTAGTTTGGGAATAATGAATATTAAAATGAGCCTAATGTTGTCTTTATTTAGTGTTGTAATGTGTTTTACACATTCATATTAAGTTTAGGGCCCTTTTAAACTAAATGGACCTTGTGCCTTATTTAGGGTGTTGTAAAGTGTCTCTTTACACTTTCACACTAATCTAGGGATTTATTAATTAATTGGGCTTCTTTATACCTTAATTGGTCCTATTTTGCATCCACAAGCCTAATTAATTGCATCTTTCCTTGGATAATCCTGACACTTATCAAATAACCAATAATAATTCACTGTTTTTGGTTATGTGTTCCAGATCTTGTGATCTAGGACTCGTACGCCACCTTGGGTGTATGAGTCCCACCTAGGTCCCAAGACTTGATTTTAAACATTGCATTAAACAAGACACTTCTCAAAGTTTGTGTCCCAGTTTTAAGGAACTGGGACTCATACACCCAACTTGGCATGTATGAGTCTCGCTTTAACTTGGACCTATTTCAAATCAATTTCTTGGTGATATTTTATTATCCTAGATCTGATGCAATTTTTAGTGTTGTAATTTCAGGAAATTAGGCATAAAAAAGTATAAATATAATGTTATTTCACATAGTTTCATCCTAGAATTTCATAAGCAATAAAGAGTATTTTCACAAGAGAATTCAAGAGAATTTCTAAGGCATTCAAGGGAAGATTTATAGAATATTATTGCAGCAATCAACAATCATTTCAGCATATCAAAGACTTAGTGTATC
>VDFB02271358.1:914647968-914668402 GCA_007258455.2 Sequoia sempervirens
CACTTTAAAATAGGACTTGAAAAGTGATGAAAAGGTGAATTTTAGGTGACTTATAATGAGAAGATTCTAGAAAATTGTAGAAATGTGTTACAACACTTCACAACACTTTCAAAAGATGTCATAATTTGAATGTTTAAGACCTAATGTGAATGCATAAGTTACATTGCAACATTAAATCAAAGCAAGATAAGTCAAACATCACAAGAGAAAGACCTAAAATACCATGAAAATGTCAATGATCCATTTTTCTATGGTACATTTAGCCCCCACTTTAGTGAGAGGATGAAATTGCTTCAAACTCACACAAAAGTAGTCATGATTATTAAGAAGGATAAAAATGCACTTATGTTGGAAAGATGGAATGAAAATGATCAAAAGGAATGATCAAGCCCCCAAGATGAAGATCCTATGGAAAACTAAACATAAGAACAAAGGAACACATGTGAAAGAAAGATAGAAGGGAGAGGAAAAAGGAAAAGGAAAAGTCAGATCAAGCTTCGATCATTTGTTCAGCTCGTTGTGAATTAGATCTAGGTTGTTTGTCCAAAAAAGAGAATGCATACTCACTCTGGGGCAATAGAACTTGTGGTGATCCGACAGGTGAGAAGACCCAAAATTTGAAATACATATGCTAGTTGGTATGCACTCACAAACACATAGGTGGCTATGGGGAAAATCATGCCACAGAATGGGCTTCCCACTCAACCATATCAAAGTTATACCTGTGTCGTAGAAAAAAGGACTCTTTGCTTGACATTGGATTAATTCATGATAAATTATACTTAATGAGGCCTTGTTTTTTGTGTTGTGAGGCATTTTATGCATCCACACTAGGTCTTGGACCCTTCCAAATCGAATAACATGCTTTTAACGACATCTTACTAAAGGTGTTGTAAAGTGTTGTAAGATACTTTCATGCTTTTATAGACTTAATTAACCTATTTATTCCTAATTCAACATTATAAAATGTGTTTAATAACATTATTACATCAATCTATAAGGTTCCTAAAATAAACTTAATGTTAAATTAGTGTTGTAATGTGTCTTGCACATTCACATTGATTCTTGTGTATTCTTAAGCTATGTGGACCTCATTTTAGTGTTGTAAAGTGTATTTAATCACACATTCACATTGAATTTTGTGTCCCAAGCCTTATTTTACATTTACATCATCACTAATAGGCCTCTATTAACCCATATTGTGCATCTTGAGGCATAATTTGACAAATAACCGACATAGTCATCATATAAACCTAATTTTCTTACTTCTTGGCATTCCAGATATCAAAAATGGCCCCTGTGGAACCCATTCGCCATTAGTGGTGAATTAGTTGCAACGGGTGGGACCCATTCACCGTTAGTGGCGAAGGAGTCCCATTTGAGCCATTTTTGGGGTTTTGAGCGGGAAAAATTAGGTTTTAAGTTTAATTTTTCTGCATGTTGACCTTAGGGATCCAATTAATGGGAAAATAAGGTGAATTTTCTATAAAATCACCTCTCTTAACTCATTTTTACATCCACTAACTTAATTCAGATCCACTCTTCATTATTCATCCACCAATCTTTCATCTCAAGTCAAGCAACTTAGGGTTTTGTCATTGCAATTCATTGAGAAATCTTCTAAGGACATTCAAGGGTTGAATCTTCATGTTGTGCTACAAAAATCCAAGATCAACACCATGGCAAGTTAATCTATTCCATTATTTCATGTTTCATTCCTTTCTTTCATCATTTTAGTTTAATTACCTAAAAGGGTTTTGACCAAGGCAAACCCCCTTGCCCTAACATTCAACTTTTCTCTCTCTTGTCTTGTGTGTATGTAGATTTAGGTCTCTTGGAAGCCTAGAAATCATTGAAGATAAATTTTCAAGTTTCTCAAGTCTTCTTCTCATTCAACAAGTCAAAATATCAACAAATTCTCATTTTCAGACCTGTAAATCAGAGTTTCAGAAGTGGACACCTGTAGGGCATCAAAGTGTAGATCAGAAGCTTCAAAATCCACCTTTGAAAATCTAGAAACTCAAAATTGGACTCATTCACCATGGGTGGTGAATAAGTCCCATCCCAAGGTCAATTTTTATATTTTTTACATTTTTAGATACCCTTTTGTCAGAAACGAGTTTCGGTAAAGTTTGGCAAAACTGGGACCGATTAGCCCAGAATGGTGAATGAGTCCCTCCAGGCCTAAAAATCAACATTATCAGTATTTCAAAAGAAATTTCCAGTCTCCTTCAAGGTTTTATGTTCACACTTTTAATCTGATTCATTTATGTTGCAATTTTCCATTCGTTTTTAGGTGATTTTGTATTACACAATGTGTTTTCCAACATAGCATAATTCTTAGATTTTGCATTCATAATCAATCAATTAGTTCAAATAACTAATTTGGATCATCTCATTTAGCTCATATAACATCATACATAACATAATTTGAATGAACCCTTAGCATTTTTGGGCCCTATCTCTCTCCTTTTAGGTGAAAAACCCTAGAAGAGCTAGAGAAGTCATAGGAACCCAAAAATCTATGGTTCAATACTTCCTAATAACTTTAATATGGTGCCACAAAGGAAAATTTTAGTTTGTACTTCATGAGACAAGAAAAGCTTTGTATTCTTATAACTCATGAACAAATGCAAAGGTACCACAGGCATGCAAGTTGTGTTATGCAAGGTGGCAAAGATGTAAAAATGAAAAAAGATGTTCAAAGGAGCCTTGTTAAGTTCATGAAAGGTCTATCACTCAGGGAAAATTGTGTCTAACATCTCCAAGAGAGGACCAATCAAAGAATATATTCACAACTTAGGGGATGCAATGTGTCGCATCAGGCCACCAAGAGGAATGTAATATGCTAAGATTGATCACACTTATGAAGGACATCACACCTAATGTCATCCACAAAGTGAAAAACACATCATATGAAGTGAAAAGGCTACACTAAGAACCAAGAATGTGAATGAAATGATGCAAATGTATGCCCCCCACTTTAAAGGAATTGCTATGTACACTATTTTGTGAGTAATTACTTTAAAGTAGCAAAGGGGAAATAAATGCAAAAAGAAAACAAGACATGAGAGCCAACATGGAAAGCCCCTATGCCAATTCGTGTGTTTCCAATTAAGATTGCTTCATGTAAATGAAAAATAGAACAAAATAAAGGAGGGTTTCCCCCTAGAAAGGAACACACCAAACACATAAGGGATCTATGGATTTGGGGTTAGTATGTCCGTTGCTGCAATATTTTTTATGAAAGAGCTTGGAACTATCATCATTCCCCGAATACATAGAACTGGAAGAATGACACAAAGAGAACGAAAAAAAAAGAAAAAGAAATATTTGTTTTGGGTCAACATGGAAGAGACATTGTGGTCTCAACACTTTGCATCATCCCCAAAAGGAAAACACAAGCGAAAGGAAAAAGAAAAGAAAAAGCTTTTGGGTCAACATGAAGGAGACATTTTGGTCTCAATGCCTTGTGTCATCCCCAAAAGGAAAACACAAGAAAAGATAAAAAATGGAAAGGAAAAGGTACCTTCTGGGTCAACATGGAAGAGACATAGGGCATCTCAACACTTTGCATCATCCCCAAAAGAAAAAATACAAAACAAAAGCGAAAAGGCAAGGATAAAGTATGACATATAGAAGAATAGAGGTACAAATAGAGGAAGTCCACAAAGAGAGAGAACATCAAATGAACACTACAGGGGAACAAGATAAGTACATGCAATCAAACCAAAGAAAAGGAAAATGTAAAAAAGCTAGCAAGGCGAATGCAAGTCAACCATCTAACAAGTCATCCACCTCCCAATCATGTTCAATACATATTGCAAGGGTGGTTGACTATCCAAAGGGGGAATTGCAAGTTCTGAACTAGGGGAAGTGCCAAGTTCTTCACTTGGTGTAGTAGATTTATTATTTAAGCTCATTGTAGATGAAAATAAAGAGTTTAGATCGTTATGCACTTCTTCATGTATTTTAGTGATTTCCTCATTGTCATCATCATCTAAATTAATCATGATAGGAGGACGAAGAGTAATTTCCAAGGAAGGGTGTATCAAGAGTTGTGGTTGTTGTATCAGATCATTTTGTTGGGCTTGTTGTATCGTACTATCTTATGACAGGTCAAGAGGGGAAGGTTGATCAGTTATTGCTTATGTCATAGGAAGATTTTTATTTTCTTTGTTGTTTTCATTTTCATTTGATGAGAAAGGAGACAGTCGTGATGCCTATGCTCCCTAGCACTGTGGTTTCTTTTAATTTTATTTTGAAGCTGTTGAGGTGTAAGAGCGGGTTGATCCACCATAGGTTCCTTTTCTTTCAGAGGGGGGAAAAGGGAAGGAACCAAAGAAGATGGGTCAATCACTTTCTCTTTGGCTTTATAAACTTGTTTAATGTGAGGAGGCATGATAGGATTGGTTTCATTATCTCTTGGGTGTTTAAATGATGAAGGGGAAAAGTATATGGTGGTTTGCTCATGAGGTTGTATTGTTTGTTTAGTTTTGGACTTAGGCTAAATCATAGTCTCATCAAGGATAGGAGTAGTAGAAGTGGATGGGGACATGTTTATGAAGAGACAATTTGACTATTCATTTGGCTTTGAACTTTTGATAGGTTATGAAAAAGAAGTCTCTTCGAGGGGTGATGAGTTCCATAAGTTCAGGCCAAAAGGATTCTAAGGAAAAATTACCTTTAAAGGAAAATGGATTAAAGCCACTATGGTGTATGGTAAATATCTCATTTCCATGTAGAAACTTCAAACATTTGTGAACAACTGAACGAACAACTTTCATTGAGTGAAGCCAAGGATGACCTAGCCACAGACGAAACTGATCCAATTGTGGAATAATAGAAAATGTTACATCCAAAGTTTTGGGTCCTATCTATAATGGGAGTACGATTGATCTAATCGTAGGGCACACAAAACCAGTATGTGTTTTAATCCATGCAGTTGGTTTATTATAATCATCTTTATAGAGATCATGTAATACTAAAAATTCTTTCGTGATCACATTCTCACCATAGGCGGGATCTATTAATATCCCATTGGTGGGCTTATCATAGATGTGGCTGACTATGTAAAGAGGACCATCGAGAATATTTTAAAGTATATCATGAGAATAAAAAGTAATATCAAGAGATTTGTTTGTTGGGCCCTTATGAGGGACAACATCTATCGTACCCACAAGTTCATCCATAGGATTAAATTGGGTAACATTTGGAATAATATCATGTTGTTCATTATTTGTATCAATGTTCATCACATAAGTGTTTGAAGGTTCACTAGCCTTGACAAATGAAACATTGTGTTTAGGCATAGGGTTGGTAAATATTTGTAAATTCTAATTAGGGGGTGCAATGGACTTATTACCTTGATCATTGACACCCACAATGGACAAACGACCAAAATCAATGAGGTCTTGAACTAAGTGTTTGAGACACATTGTTTGGTGTCATGTCCATTTTGGAAATGAAAATGAAAATAAGAATTTGGTTTAAAGGTTGGTGGTAAAGGCTTGGTGGTATCAAGTGGTTTAACGATAGGCAAAGTGATCATTTGTTGCTGGAGAAATTGATTCATTGGGTTATGGAGAGTATCAGGTAAGGGGGTAAATTGCCTCTCTGGGTCCCCATAGGTAAAGGGCACCACTACTTTAATAGCTGCCACTTGACTTTGAACAGGTTGGGTTGGTTGCAAAGGAGGTGGATTGAACTGTAAGAAGCCTATGTTTGGTTTTCTAAATTTTTGCACATTTTTTTGGTTGCTTTGTTCAGAATCTCAACTTGGTTAGAAGTGGAATTTGAATCACAACTAGTAATCAAGTTGTGATAGTCACAAAGGGTTGTGCATAAATGCATGAATGAAGGAAATTTCATCATAGTCAACTTATCCTAAAGATGAGTGTGCAAGTTTTCGATAAACATCTTTTGAAGATATGAATCAAGAAAATTGACATCAATTTGAGCATACATTGACTAATAACGTGGAATAAAATTAGTTACTTTTTCATCTACATTTTGTTTACATCTCATTAAATAATCCATTGTCTTTTTGGGAGTCATATGGACTTGGAAATGACTTATAAAGGCATCCACAAGTTCATTAAATGATCGGATTGAATGATTGGTCCAAGTTTAAAAACCACTCCAATGCAGTGTCCTTTAAGGTCCAAGGAAAAAATCACTGCACAATGTTGTATAGGCATTAACATGATTAGTAGGGTCTCCTTTACCTTCGTACTTCTCAAACCTAGGCATCTCAATTCCCTATGGCATCTATGTTCATAAGATCTCTAAAGATAATGGGCTACTATAGACATGATATGTGGGTGGGCCATTTTGACTTTGGCTTATGGTGGATATTTTTTATTTCATGGATGAAAGGGTATTAAAGAGTTGTGTAATTATGGGGTTGGTGTAAGGGGTATAAGGGGAAAGGTAAAATGGTGATGGAGTGTATGCAATGTTAGGAGAAGTGAAGGGGACACTAAGAGGGGTGAAGGTAGAAGATGGAACATTCGATGCCACAAAAGAACTAGGAATGCTAGTTGGAATAGTGAAAGGAGTCACATGACTAACCTGCTGCATGGTTGTTGTAACTTGAGGAGTGGTATAGGTTGGTATGGATACTATGGTTGAAGGAGGAGGAATGTGAGATCCTACTCACAACAATGTTTGTTGATTGGGATGTGGAAGGAACATGTTTGTTGTATATCTCAGCTATTCTTTTCATAACTTGTAAACCATCATCACTTTCAATCAACCGATGAAGGTTTTCTATGGCATGTATAGAAGTGGTGGCAATTTTTTCAAGACTTAAATCTTGTTGTGAATGTGCAAAATCCTCATGAATACTAATGAATTTTTCTTGCGGAAAGGAATTAGTTTGTGTGTCAACATGCATTGGATGTGAAGGTAAAGGCATACTAGTGGTAGTATCCATGCTTAATGCACCATTTTCCATACCAAGAGTAGGAGATCTTGAGATCCCAAGGTCCACAACGAAAGTGCTATCGTGGGAAGTCATGAGTCTAGAACTTCATCTCAATAAAGTATTATCAATAGGGCACCAAACACTCATACAAGTACCAAAAAATATGGGGTGAATGCAAATGAAAACTAGGAATAACAAAATGCTAATGACAGAAATTTTGTAAACTAAAACAAGAAAACAATAACAAGAAACAAAAATGCAGGAAATACTGTGAAAATGCCAAAAAATTCAATGCAGAAAATGCAATTGGATTGATTCGCCCAAGGTGGTGAATGAGTCCAAGTATGGATTTTGTTATGTTTATTTAGAAAATTTAAAAGGATTTCAATGATTTTTAGATACAGAATGAGGATGAAAATGCAAATTTTTAGTTTTTTAAAGATTTGATATGCAAAAATGAAATCTAAATGATTCTTTCATGCAATTTGAGAAACCCTAGGATGCAAAAATAAAAGAAAACCTAATTCAATGTTTCAATGCAAAGGAAACCTAGAATGTAAGATGCAGTTAACATCAGAAAGATAATGTGTTCAATATGCAAGTTCACCAAAATGAACCATCAATTTTGAGGGTGACTATGGAATTCTCTTGCACTCTTAGGATCTTTCACCTAAAAGGAGAGAGATAGAACCCTAAAATTGAGGTGGTTCACTCAAATTAAGGAATATAATATGGAATTGAGACTAAATGCAATTATCTTAATGCAACTAAGCTATGAGATTAATTAATTATGAATGCAAAACTAATGAAATATGCAATGTTTGAAAACATAGTGAGGTATGCAAGAATGAACTAAAACATGAAAAAACACAAACAAAACTAAAAGAGGTTGAACAAAGTGCACTTGGAAATTGGATGTTGAATTTGGAAGGCTCTAAAAACTGGCAGAAATCATTGTAAATCACCAATGGGACTCATTCTCCACTGATGGAAAATCAGTCCTGCTACTGGTAAAAACATTTGAAACTACTTTTTGATAGTTGGGAACTTAATTCTAACAAAATCAACTTTTTCAGCCCTCAGGTGGGATTCATTTGCCATTGATGGTGAATCAGTCCTCCTCCAAAAATCCACAAAATCAAGAGTCAATTCTGTAGGTCCAGATCTACACTTGTCTTCTTGTCAGGTTGACGGAGTGATATCTACAGAAAACGGGTTGTAGGTTGTCTCCAAGCTTGAATTAGGGTTTAGTTGACTTGAAACACTTTGTTGACTTGTTGACCACCTTTCAACACCTATTTTCTTGACAAATATGCATATAAAATTCTACAAACACACATGCAAAAGGGGAAAAATGGTTGAGGGTTAGAGTATAGGAATTTTCCTTGGTCAAATCCCACTTTGGTAATCAAACCCTTAATAAAGAAATGAAATGAAATAAGCAAGGAATGATGAATAAACAACATGCAAGTGTCCTAAACTCACCAAATCCTTGTTGAAGAAGTCTGAAGATATGTCAAGGGCTGCTCCAAGATGCTTGATGTTTGCTTGATTGAATGATGCTTGAATGTAATTGAATGAACTAGTGCATGAGTGAACTTGATGAATGCTTGAATGAATGGTGGTTGAAATGAGAAGAAAAACACTTATTTATACACACGTATGCCCTAATAACCTAATAATACCTCATCACCGGTCGACATAACCTATCTTTTTGAATAAAAACCCAAAAGGAATTTTGAATTATTTTGAATTTGGAGCCAAGAGGGTCTCATTCGCCACCCATGGTGAATGGGTCCCACATTTGGTTTGTAAGTGGGTGTTGGGAATTAACTTGCATTTAATGTTGTTTGTAGGGTTTACATTCAAAAATACACTTAATTAAGTCTTGTGAGTGCATAAAGGGGTAAAATAAAGCATAAGAAAGGTTTAAATAGTGATAACAAGCCTAGAAAAGTGTGAAATGTTGTTACAAGACTTTACAACACTTTAAAATAGGACTTGAAAAGTGATGAAAAGGTGACTTTTAGGTGAATTATAGTGAGAAGAGTCTAGAAAAGTGTAGAAATGTGTTACAACACTTCACAACACCTTCACAAGATGTTATAATTTGAATGTTTAGGACCTAATGTGAATGTATAAGTTACATTGCAACATTAAATCAAAACAAGATAAGTAAAACATCACAATAGAAAGACCTAAAAGACCATGAAAATTTCAATGATCTATTTTTCTATGGTACAGTCTTGAGTGGGGACATTGCACATTTTGGCCTACCTCTATCCTTTTAGGTGAAAAACTCTAGAAGTGTTAGAGAGTCTTGTGGTGCCAAAATTAGTGTCCACAATTTGGTGAACCTACTTTTCAAATACCTTCTTGTCTGATTTGGAGTCCATCATCATCCTAGAATTAGCTTGCATTAACTTTGCATTAGGTTTTGCATTGATTAATTTGGATTCTAGGGTTTCAAATTTTGCATTAGTGAAAGTGCATATAGGTTGAATTTTTGGCATCTCCAATCATTAAAATTTTCTAAAATTTTGCATTTGCATCTTAGGTCTACATCATACAACACATAAAACATCAAAATCAATCGAAAAAATCTAAAAATTCTGAAAAAAAATCCTTACTGGGACTCATTCACCACCTTGGTCAACTTAGTCCCTTCTCACCCCTGACACTACCTTCCACAGTGTTGAAAACCCTATTTTTCAGCTTTTGTTTGTTGCCATTACCTATCTATATCAGTTGGATGAGTTTCTATTACATGCATTTCATCCGATCTAGCTTAAATTAGCTCATTTCATGCATGGCTTAAATTTCAAATTTGCATTCTTATATTGCTACATAGCATAATCAGTCAATTGTCATCCTTAAAATCTGAAAAGTTGCATTTCTCTTTTGCATGTTTTCTTTAGCATGGTTACATTTCAAGTTTGTAGACTAATCATTACATTATGTTTTCATTACAAAAATCTATAGTTATCATACTTCATGTTCTATTTTTAGATCTTATTGTGTGTTGTAAGAAAGTTTTGTTAAGTGCATATGCATATGAGGTCCTTTCCCCTCCCCTTTTTTTCATCATTGATCCCTCTCCTAGTATTCCTTTTTTGAGAGAGGTTATTCTAGTGAAAGAAACCTTGGATAATCATAACAATCACATTTTTTCTTCTATTATCTCTATATCATAGTGCTAGAAGAACCAATTTATGAGAGTATTGTAAACTGGAGTTGTTTCTATCCTCTTACCTCTCCTATTAGAAAAAACATTACTAAAAGAGAGCACATAAAGATAAGTAATCATGACGATCACACAGCACAAGAGACCATTGAAACCTACCTATTTTATCTCCTAACATCTTCTCCTCTTGTGATAGTGATGAGGATATGTTAGTGTTAGATAAGCAAACTTTCAAGATCTATGATAACCCTCTTTATGATCATTCCCATACCTATCCTATTTTTCAAGAAATTATGGGCCAAAGTAATGAACTTATTATTGATCAAGATAATCATACTTGTTCTTCTCCTAGTATTTCTCATAGCTATGAAGATGATACTTTGATGCTAGAAAACACAATGGATGAGAGTCATGAGAATATTGTCCCTCCCTTCCCTCATGTTCCTATCATATGGGAAGATATATTTGGTAAAATTGAAAATTATAGTTGTCCTTCTCTTGATGCCTCCCCTATTTGTGTTGAAGTTGCTTTACAAAATTTAACCATGGATGAACATATTACAAGCTCTCCTACCAATATGGAACAAGAAAACGAGACCTTATAGAAAAATGACAATCAAATAGAGTCTTCCCCTAATCTCCTCACTATTGATAAACACAAAAATCCAACCATTGATCATTCCCTACTTGTGATGAAGTCATTTTAGAAGAACCAATCCATGAATGTCAAGAAAATTTGATTCATAGTTCTCCTAAAAACTCTCCTCCTAGCGAGAATATCATAGTGCTAGAACATGGCAATAATAGTAATGTGTCTTCCTTAGATAAAAAGGTGATTCTAGATTTCCCTTTATTAGAGATACATCAAACCAAGACCACCAAAGTTATGAATGTGCAAGTGGGTATGTGCAGGATCATGATGGCCCAAAAAGTGGCGATATGATGGGTATCTGTAGGGTATGTGGCTGACGACTTTTTTTTTACCCAAAATTGATGAAACGAAAAGAGTTTTTAAAGGATATTCTCAACTTTCCACCAATATAAATTATGCTTTACTTTGAATTTAATAAATAATAATTATTCATTTTCTATTTGAATTACAACTAAAGTCTGATTGATAGGCTAATTGAAAAACATCTATAGCTTTCAAATGATATCACATTTTGAATCCAAAACATGTGTCACATTCTATGCTTATACTATAGGATTAAAAAATGAATTTCATGAAGTTTTGACCAAGTTAAGGTGGTCGGACACGAGTTTTATATTTTTAAAAGTTGTAATAAAATATTCATAATTAATTATTTACTTGGAAAAAATTACAAAAAATATACATCACATCAGGACATGATTCCTCTACTTATATCGAAAATCTTATAAAAAATATTATCATTTGATTGTGGTTAGGGTGGTTAGACAGACACATATTTCTTATTTTTTCCCTAAAATTTAAGTACTCTGCATTGAAATTTCAAATTTTCACCAAATAGATTTTTTAAATAAACCTAGTAGTTTAGAAACTACATTCAATTTTCTATAGATTCTATTCTTACATATTTTTGAAATAATATAGATAACTTATTCATTTTTTTACGTCAAGTTGCCTAACTCTGATTTTTTTGAATTTTTTGCCACTTAAGGGCCTATTTTTTCCATGATGATCCTACAAATAACCAAGTGTTTGTTAGATCGCCCTTGATTAATGGACCTACTAGATATTCTATGGGACATCCTAAGAATCCTCTAATCCTCTACCCACCATCACATAATAAACAAACTCACAACAAACCCGAACTTATCATCTACCCACCTAAGAACAATGTTTTACAGCAACTGATTCATAATACTATTGCTCACACATATCCCACAAGAAACAATCCGCAACCACCACAACCAACCCAAACACCCTTACCTTTACCCAATCCCATATTGCCTAAAGATCCTCAATTAAATTAACACATTAGGGAGTATGACCTTGTTGAACAACTTAAGAAGACTCCTGCAAAGATATCCCTATGGGATTTAATTCAAAATTCACCTAACTATCACATTGTGCTTCAAACGACCTTACAACAAGTTCCTATCCCTTATAATGTGAAATCAAATGATAGAGCATCCCTACTTCAAGGATTGGATGTTGACATTGTTTTCCACCAAAGTGAACTCCCCCTTTGGAAGTACGCAAACAAAATGAAGCTTTCATAATCATATCTCAATACAAAAGGAAAGGTATAAAGTGAACCCTTGTTGACAATGGCTTAGGAGTTAATGTGTGTAGTGTGACCCTTTTGGATAGGCTTGGCATTGATAAATCAAACATTCAACCTACCTCTTTATCTATCAGTGGATTCGACAATGTAGGAAAGAAACCGCTTGGTGTGATCACTTTGCCTATTACAGTTGGAATGGCCACATTGGACAAACTAATCCATGTTATGCCACATGATATTTCATATAATATTATTTTAGGTAGACCATGGATTCATGCAATGAATGGGGTTCCTTCCACTCTTCATCGTCACATGAAGTATATTTACAACAACAAAGTGTACATACTTGAAGCCAACCTTGAACCAAACAATTGCTTGAACATTGAGAAAAAAAAACAGAATCATTTCAACACATTGAGACCATCTACACAAGTCAAACCCATGCAAGAAAAATAAAGACACATTGAGGTAGTCACGAAGCTCTTCGATGATGATTAAGGTTCCTTAGATTTCACACCAACATTCATGGGAGAATAAAAGATCATAACAAAATACTCTACACACAGAGATGAAAAAGTAGTCATGCCAACACAAAACTTAGGCGACCCTTTGAAAGCATCCACCTTAACCACTTTAGAAAAAAAGACAACAGATTACACAAAAAACTTTGAAGAACTCAATAATTCACAACCACCCAATCTAAAGAAATGAAAAATCTTTATGGAAAAGGTTATGAACTTATGAAACAACTTGGATATAGTGGAAAAGGATGTGGTGCTAATGAACAAGGTATATGCAACCCTATAGAGCCTAACGCACAAGAAACAACTCATGGTCTTGGTTATTGTCCTTTGATAGAAATAAACACACCTTCACTTAATATCAACACTATCACAAAACATCTTTCTAGGATGACTTTAACCATTGTACATCTTGAACTAATAGACACTAGTGGTATTGATGGTTTTCCTTTGCAAGAAACAAAACAAACAAAGAAATCTTTGCTTAATGTCAATTTGTCATCTCACAAAAAACTAATGATTTGAGATCTAAAGAGTCTTGCATAAGTATGACATCTTGTACTAAGCAAGAAGTATCTTTGTCACAAACTATAGGAACACCTTCTACAACTGATCAAAAAGGCTATTTTGTTAAGAATCCTCCAAGATCACTTGATATCCCTTCCTCCAAGAACTCGAAAGAAATTTTATTACAAGAATTCATTTTGTGCATATCATAGAGTTCATGGTCATTCTACTAATGAATGCAAAGATTTGAGTAGTCAAATCCAACATCTTCAAGAGTTTGGTGCTCTCCCTTTTGTGGGGGCACCTAATTCCTCTAATTGATACTGATTTTCACTCTAGCATGCATCTTATCAATAATTTTAGCTCACCCTTGCCCTGCACTAAGTTGGGTCAAGGGGTTAGGTAGCCTTGTCTTCGTATGTCACTTTTCGATGCCTCTTTTGGCTAGTTGTTAGCCTTTCATGAGCTTATATAAGAGAAAGTTTGGGATGTGGATGACATGCCTTCAGTTGGCTCACACATGACATACTACCTTTTTCATGATGTAGTTTATTGGAAACATATGACTTTGCATAGGTCTTTTTGAGTAAGCTCTCATGTCTTCTTATTCCTCTTCTACTTTAAAGAAATTTATGACAGTAATGGTGTTAGCAACTACTTTAAAGTGGGGGCATACATCGACACTCATCATGTTTCATTGAGCGATTTCTTTCTTCTTACAATGTGTCCTTTTCTTGGCAATGTCATTGGGCTTGATTTCCTCCAAGAGTGTGATACTTCTTTGAAACATCCTCTCTTGGAAACATTAGGCACAGTGTTCCCTTAAGATGAGACCATGCACAAACTAAGAAAAATCCCTTTAAACATTCCTTACACCATGTACAATGTCTATGAGTGTCAAGCATACAAAGTTTTGCTTACCTCATAGAGCTCAAAGAGCATTTTTGGTGTGGCACCTTACTAAAGTTATCAAGAGATATAACTTTGGTATGGTTGAGCAGGAAGCCCATTCTAAGACATGACTTTCCCCATAGCCACCTACGTGTGTGTGAGTGCATACCAACCATGGCTGTATGTCTCTCACCTTTTAAGACTTCTCACCCGACGGAAAGCCAAGAGTTTTGTCACCTCAGAGTGAGTATGCATTTTTGGACAAACAACCTAGATCTTATCCACATCGTGTTGTAAAAATAGTTGAAACTTGATCCACCTAATTTTTATTTACTTTCCTTCCTTCTACTTCTTGCCATTGAATGATTGCATATCTTGTTTTGCTGCAAATCATTTACTTTGTGTGTGTCCTCTTGTGCCTATGTTCGTATCACTTGGGATCTTGGAT
Source organism: Sequoia sempervirens (assembly GCA_007258455.2). NCBI lineage: Eukaryota > Viridiplantae > Streptophyta > Pinopsida > Cupressales > Cupressaceae > Sequoia > Sequoia sempervirens. The sequence goes on from VDFB02271358.1 coordinate 914,662,658, forward strand.
CTTGGGGGCTTGACCAATGCCTTGATATTTTTCATTATTTGTTATCCACATTGGTATGATTGAACTCCTCTTGAATGTCTACTTTAGTGTAAGTTTGAGTCAAGTTCATCCTCTCACAAAAGTGGGGGCTAAATGTGTCGCAAAAAAATGTATCCCTTAACATTTTCACGATTAATATGGGAATAATTGATGACAAATTGGACATAATGAAGCCTTGATTTAGTGTTGTGAGGTGTTTTACACATCTACATTAGGTCTTGGGCCCTTTCAAATTGAATAGAATGCATCTAATGATGTCTTGTAAAGGTGTTGTAAAGTGTTGTAAAAGACTTTCACACTTTTCTAGACTAGTGGACCTATTTTTCCCCTAATTCAATATTATAAAATGTATTTAATGGAATTCTCACATTAATCTAGAAGGCTTGTAAATTAAACCTAATTCTAATCTAGTGTTGTAATGTGTCTTACACATTCACATTGGATGTTGTGCCTTTCTAGGTTATGTGGACCTCATTTTAATATTTTAAAGTATATTTAATTAGACTTTCACATTGAAATTTTGTCCCTAGCCCTAATTACCCTTTACATCATCATTAATAGGCCCCTATGGCCCCATATTATGCATCCTGAGGCTTATTTTGATAAAAAAAACCTGACTATATCATCATATAAACCTGAATTCTTCATTCCCCAACAATATAGCTGGAAAAAGAGCCCCTGTGGGACCAAGTCACCCATCTGGGTGAATTAGTCCTATCCAGGTGGGACTAAGTCACCCAACTTGGTGACTTAGTCCCATTTGGGCTATTTTTGAGGTTTGGGCAAGAAAAATTGGATTTTATTTTTATTTTTCCTTCATGTTGGCCTTGGGGATCAAATTAACTAGAAAATTAGGTGGATTGCCTATAAATACAAGCTTATAAACCCTAATTCATTACCATATTAACTCATTCATTATTCACTCATCATTCATCATCTCTCTCAAGTCAAGCAAGTTAGGGTTTTAACATTTCAAGTCATCAAGATAGCTTTTTCAGACATTCAAGGGCAGATTCTTCATCTATTGCTACAGAAATTCAAGATCAATCATCATGGAAAGGTATTAATTCCATTATTTCATGTTCATTCTCTATCTTATTTCTTCATTTGGTTTAATTAGCTAAAAAGGGTTTGACTAAGGAAAACCCCCATGCCCTAACATTCAACATTTCTCTCTCTTTCATTGTGTATTTATAGATTTAGGCACCTTGAAAGCTTGGAAATCATTGAAGAATGAGTTGAAAATTTGTTGAAGGAATCTCCTTGTTGGATAGGACAAAATATCCACAAAATGTCTTACAGTGCCAGAAATCATAATTTTAGAGGTGGCCACCTGTCAGGAACTAAAGTGCAAACCGAGGGCTTCTGTTTCCACTTTTGGGTTTTCAAAAAAGTGAAAGTGGACTAAGTCACCATCAATGGTGACTTAGTCCCACTACACATGTTTTTCAAAGTTTTCTGTAGATTTGGATACCCATTTGGCTGAAATGGGCTCTAGTGTAGTTTTCTAGATTTGGCACTAGCTCGCCTAGAATGGCGTAAGTGTCCCAGTAGGTCAAAATTTTAGGATCAACAGCATTTCCAATCTCCATTCTAGTCTTCAACACATTTCCAGGTGCAAGATTTCTTTTTTACTTTCCTATTTTGTTTCATTTGCATTTCTATTCATCTTTCTAGGTGTTTTTGCATACAACACTGTGTTTTCAAACAAAGTGCATTTCATTAGTTTTGCATTAGTATTCAATCTCCTTTATCAATTATTTGCGTTTAAGATAGTACATTTAGGCATATTTAAATCATACTTTCATTAGTCTTGAGTGGGGACATTGCACATTTTGGCCTACCTCTCTCCTTTTAGGTGAAAAACCCTAGAAGTGTTAGAGTCTTATGGTGCCAAAATTGGTGTCCGCACATATATATATGTGTGTGTGTGTGTGTGTGTACATATATATGTATATATATGTATGTATATATATGTATGTATATATATATACATATGTATGTATATATATGTATGTATATATATATATATATGTATATATATATATACATGTATATATATATATATATATATGTATATATATATATATATATATATATATATATATATATATATATATATATATATATATATATATATATATATATATATATATATATATATATATATATGTTGGCTAACAGATTGGACACCTTAAGATATCACTATTCCATTACCAAAAGGTGCCAAAATTACCTGAACATCTCTAAATATAAACCTTTAAGCAAAGAAAAATATCCCTTGAATTTTGTCAAGGTAAAACTCCCTCACAATAAATTTTCAATGAATTAAATGCTTAAAATTAAACATCATATATGCTTTCAACCAGAAAGCAATGAAGGAAAACACAATATCAGGAAAATTCCTAAATAATAGATGCGAGATCCAGCAAATAAGAAAAATTGGAAGAAAGACCAAACCTAGCTAAACTATTCAAGAATAAAATCATATACCCAATACCATTTGAGAAATGAAATTAATTATGAAGAAAACTACATCACTTACACAAAGATAAGGTATTGCATTAAGATGTTCTCAAACACAAAGATTCAAGAACCCAGATTAACCTCACAAACTTAATGCACAAAGAAGAACAGTAGTTTAATTAGAAACTACCTCTTCATTGTCCATAACCAACTAGAATTTAAAAAGACAACAAATAAAATAAAAACAATTGAGCCATCACGATGGTGTCACTTCGTTTCTAGCTTTTGAAGTCACCACGGGTCTTTTTTGAAAGGCTTGAAAAGTTTTGAGGATGTGTAATAGTTCTTTATGTTGAGGAATGGTCACATTTTTCATTCATACCTTCCATGTCAAATGGTTGTCCTTAGCTATCTCCAAGCAGCGTTCACAAACTTTCATGAGATCGATCACTTGGGATGTGACTAAATGTAATTCGCTAAGCTTCTTCAAATGCTCAGCATTGAGTGAAGGTGAATCAAGTATTTCTTTAACCATCCCCTAGAAACTATCTGTAGGCATCCATTAAAATCTGCAAACAACTATTCCTTCAAGCATGGGTTAGTTCCTTGCAAACTCTATTAAAATGCCTCTATGAAATATCTTGTGAATGTTTCCAAATGCAACAAATGATACTAGAAAGACTAAAGCATTATGAAAAAAAAACCAAGTTACCTATTTCATAGTTGGATTGGTGTCACATGTGCTAGTGACCCTTTCCCAATCCTTGATCAAAGCTCAAATGATAAAAATGCAAATGGAGATGGTGAAGTGATGATGAACAAGATCAAATCTCAAATGAAGAGAGTAACCTTGCATGAAATTGTGAAGGATTTGCTCAAAGATGAAGCACCTATTTAAAGATTTTCAAAATGCCAAGTGTTGAAGAGGGACCAATGTGGGATCAAAAACAAGCCAATGAGTTGAGGACACTTGTCATCATGTGATTAGTTGATGTATATGCAAGATTTGGGAAGAGTGCCCAAGAGGGAAATTTTGAATTCAAATTTGCAATAAATTTTGAGAGGGGACAAGAAAGAAGAGCAATAAATGCCTTGTTTGACTTGTCATGTTGAGAGAAAATGAGGTTTTAATAAATCAATAAAATTGATTTATTGTGCAAGTGGCTAGATCTAGATAATGCAAGTGGGATGGGATTAGCATTAGATTAGGATTAGATGATGATTATGCTGATTAATGCTGATTAGATGATTTGACTTTCAAGACTTTGATAATTGATTTATTTAAATCAGAAAAGGATGGAAAATGATTTAGGATTTGATTTAAATAAAGTCTTGATTTATTTAATTAAATGGATGATGCAAGATGAAGGTTGAATGATAAGATTTATTTGATAAATCAATGGATGAAAATGCACTTGATTAATTGATGAATGGTCCTAATGCGACATCTAATTTGACTGAATCCGATCAAATGCATAATGTGAATTTTGCATGTCTACATTTTGCCCCTCTTTGAAGCAATGTACTTGTTGCGTTGGTTCAAAGAATAAACTTGCCGCTATCAAAATTTAAAAAATTCCTGATTTTTTCAGATGCCTCAGTGGAAAGAAGTACACTGGTACATTGCCCCCTCGAGAGATTGAGCGAAAAGATTCGATTTGAAGGTCGATCTCACGATAAAGAGGTTCAAAATGGATGGTTATGAATGATGATGCAAATGAGATGATTTCAAGATGCTTAGAATAACAAATCTATATTATCCTAAACAACTTAAATGATGATATGATATGAGATGGATGATGTAATATGCCATGATTATGCAATGGATGATTTATGCAGATGCTTAGACTAACAGATCTATATTATGATGATGATGCAAATGCAATGCATGTGAAATAATCGATGTTTCCTATTATGTATGATATGAATGATATGTGATATGCTAACTGTTTGTAGATGCAGGATGGATGCATGATGGATGCATGACAGATGCATGATGTTAGTGCGGGAATGAGATGATGACAAGAGGATCCAACAAGTCCATGATTGGTCGAGACTTTATTAGAGATGACGATGATAGATGATGATAATAAAAGATGATGATGACAAATGATGATGATAGATGGATGATTTGCTTATCAAGGATTGGGATTTTCAAAGGGTCACTTACTTTATTTTTGATAACACGCCTAAGTACGATGCATCAAGGTATGAAGGACCAGGATGGCGTTGTACTTAGTGTGATGGACTTTGACTCAACAAGCAAATAGGAGTATTCTTGTTCACACTTGACATACGGAAACCTTGCTAGGATGCACTTTAGAAGTCTCAAACATCTAGGACCAAAACACGGAAAGGTATAACCAATCAATGCAATAGTCAACAAGCTATCTGAAACCTCCTCCATACATATCTAACAAAGCAAGTATTCGCCAAGTTATTTTACAAGAACGTCCAACAAGCACAGCAAACAAAAGAATAATGATCGTTGCCCCATTCCTATCTCTCTAAATCTTTCGTTCAAATATCATCGAGAGGTCCTTGGACTGAGTGCAATAAGATAAATCAAAAGAAAAGACCCAAAGTACGCAAAAAAGTTGATGTTCTTCAATACCGCTAACCAAAAGGGAATGTGTTTTTAAGGATAAGAACTGAAACTTATTGCCAAAAGATAATGCCCATTGTAGGAAGGATACATCCTAGGACATGTTAGTGGATGGCGGCACGTCATTTCGCTTATCCAAAATGTTATTTCTGATAAATAATGCCCCTTGTAGGAAGGATTCATCCTACGACATGATGTTATCAGATGATTGATATGGGACTGTTTGGATGATGGACTATCGACACAAAGACCTAACCAACTTGTTTATGTACTGACTTAGACTTGAGACTTGACGCTTTTGAGTTTTGCTTTTAACCTGCTAGACTTGTTTCTAAATGTTTCACCAAAGGTTGAGGATGACGGTCAGTTTATTATGAATGGTGTTTATTGCGGGTGCAAGCGAGATGAGGCGGATGGATTTTTTCAAATATTTGGATGTTTTTGACATTTTGACGTGTTTTGAGGCTGTTTTTGGTATTTTTCAAAGTTTTACAAATGTTTTGATATTTTTGATTTTTTAAATGTTTTTGGGATTTTCTGAGATTTCAACTGAGAGACTAACCTAAAGACCTATCCTAGGGGCCTCGGGGGCTTATCAACAGATTAGCCTTGCCTACGTTATACACGCAGAGACC
>VDFB02271358.1:914668502-914771630 GCA_007258455.2 Sequoia sempervirens
GACACATTTTAACAACTCCATGATGGGAGGTAATGTAGTGTTCTCTTGAGAGTTGGTCTACAACATTGTAGCTATACGGAACGGCTCTTGATGTAGGGACTCTATTGGGTTGGGATGACCCTGCAATGGTGACTTTGCCGCCTCTTGTGGTGACTCCACAGTCTTCGGCATGGGTGCCTTTGATTGTGATGACCATGCAGTTTTCATTGAGGTTGGCAACAACTATTTCGTATACATGATTTACACTGCCTTTTCCTTTATCCTTGTTATTTGCCTTGTTGCCATGATTTGGCATCGGATTCGTGTAGATCTTAAGATCCTGATTCCCAGTAGGTGTTTCCACATTTATGATTGTTTTGTCGATGAGATCTTGAATGATGTTTTTGAGTCTCATAGAGTTATTTGTGGTGTGGCCTTTGATCTTGTGGAACTCACATAGTTGATTCTCATTGTACCAAGGAGGTTTGACATCAGGTTCTTGATAATTCTCAAACATGGGAGCTTGGATGAGTTTTTCGTCGATTATCTTTTTCATGATGTCCTCCAGTGGTTCCCCCAAAGTAGTGTATTTTCGTTTGGGGTATGTTTTGCGTTGAGGTGGTCCTCTTTGGTCATTGACGTTATTGATGGTGGGATTATTGTTGGGTTGATATGTTGTGTGATGAGTGTTTTGGCGTTGTGCTTGGATTTGCGGTGTGGGTGTATTTTGGCGTGGACCACTAATGACCACCTTGGCATCAACGACGCCATCATTAGTGATGTTCTTGTTTCTCGCCCATGTACGAGGTTTATCATTGTAATTTGATGGTGGGCGATTGTTTTGTGATTCGTGATATGATGTTGATTCGATGGGTTGGGTTGCAAGGGCTCTTTCGATGCTAAGCGCCTTGGAGATCAATTGATCGTAGGTGGTGATTCCCTGAACCTTGAGGTGGAATGATAGACGAATTTCAAGATTGGCTATGATTGTGCAGACTTGTTGTTTAATACGTGGTCCATTTGCTCGGGTGTGCCGGATGCCATCGTTGAAGGAATGAAGTGAAAGACTTCATTCTTTCCTTGTTTCGGCGTGATAGGGATTCTTGAGACTAACATCCATTGTAATGTTATCTGGTTTCTAATGAATCGTCTCTAATTTCTTGAATGTCCTAATGAAGGTGGTGGGGAGAGAACCGTTCTATGGCATTGCACCTTTAGCTCTAAGGGAATGACGCATCAAATAGATATCGTCATATGCTAACCTCCATACAATGAACACAGAATTCCTTATGTGATCTTGAGGTTTTTCGTCCTCGATATTTGTATCCAATTTAGGGATCTCAAATCCCATAGGAATGGTTTCATGTCCTAGGCTCCTATCAAATGGATAGGGACACAAGTTGCTTCGTTTTTGGTTGTTAAATACTGATTGAAGATCAAGTACTTGTTGCGAGAGCAACTTGAATTGTGTCGTCATATCATTTTGAGGATCAGGGGGTGGGATGAATGTGTTTTGGGGTGTTGCAATCGTGGTTTGGATGGGTGGGTTGGTTTGTGCATTGTTCGATGGTATCGGTATGTTGTGGCGGGCGAAGTAGGCTTCTACTTGCTTTTGGATGAACAATGCTTGTTGTTGCTCTTGTTGTTGTTGCACTAGGATTTTTGCTTGTTGTTGCACTTGTTGTTGTTCTAACAACGTTTGTTGTTCTGCTTGTTGTTGCGCTTGTTGCTGTTCTAACAACACTTGTTGTTCTGCTTGTTCTTGTTCCCACAACGCTTGTTGTTGGGCTGCCAATTGTGTTGCTTCTTGTTGTTCTTGATATTGTTTTAATGCTTGTTGGTATGCTTGCCATTGCGCTGCTTGTGCAAGAAGTTATGCTTGTGCTTGTGCTTGTTGTGCTTGCGCTTGAGCTTGTGCGGCTTGTTGTTGCAATAAAAGTTGTGCTTGAGCGACTCTTTGTGCTTGCAATGCTTGTGCGGCTTGGGTGGCTTGTTGTTGTTGTTGTTGTAATAAAGCTTTGGCTTGTTGTGCTTGTTGTGCTTGTAATGTAGCTTTGGCAGCTTGCACAGCTTGAGCGGCTTGTTGCACGACTTTTTGTTTTTGCACTTGTTGATAGCCTCTTTGGAAAGCAGCTTGCAATGTTGCGTCGAATTGATTTGATGTGGTGAATGTTGGTGGTGGTGGTGGTGGTGGTGGATTTGGAATGGCGTTTGTGATGGTGGTGAATGGTGATGTTGTGTTGATCATTTGGTTAGTAGATGGTGTTGTCATGGTGATTGTGTGATTGGTGGATGGTGTTGTCGTGTTGATTGTGTGATTGGTGGATGGTGTTGTTAATGTGGTAAGTGGCATCGTTGATGTGATTGGCCCTTGAGAGACCATGTTTTGCAATGTTGTGGGGGTGTTTGATGATGTTACCATTGCTTGCGTGTTTGTCGTTTGTGATGTCAACAATAAGTTTTGAGCGTTTGGCAAAATGTTTTGATTCATGGTTGGGATAGCGGTTTGATTGATGCTTGGTAGGGGAGGCAATCCCAAGCCAAGGAGTGATGTGGATGATAATGGTAGTGGTGGGATAGGTGGAAATGTGAGGGGGGTGAATCCTTGCGAGAGTGTTGTGGTGTTAAAAATTCCCCCTGGTCCGAATATGTCTCCCTCTTTTTGTGAATTCGTGGGAAGAGGTGTTTGTGATGCTCCATGAAATGATGTTGATGATAGGTCGTAATGTAAAGTGAGAGGAACATCTTGGTGTAATGGATTATGGAGGATGTTTTGTTCCACTGTGGTGTTTGCGTCCAAGTTTTGGTTATTCACAAGGGGATGTGATTGAAGTTCATTGAGAAATGTGTTTCCCTTGTTGACATTTGGTTGAGTTGGAGCAATCGATGTCGTGGTTTTTGGAATGTTTTGCGTGACATTTTGGGATGGAGGTGTAGATGAAATGGGGATGGTGGATGAGATTGGCGGAAAAGATGTCTCTACTATGGTGCTCACATCAAAATCCGAAGGCAACTTGGCCCCTTGCTTTGCTAGTTCAAGCATGTACAACGAAGGGTTTAGTTTCATCATGATGTTGATGATTCTATGGTTGTCCGGATTTTGGAGCATTTCAGCTATTTCCTCACGAGACATTCCAAAGGTGAGGTCCTCCCCTTGATTTTCTTCTTGTGGGTTTTGTGATGATGAGGGACCAATGGATTGCTTGATTCTGCAAGATTCATTTCTGCGATTTGTTTGGCTAAGGTCACTGAAGCGGAGTTTCTTTGTGGGCTTCCATACTCTTCTTGTATTGAGATCTCAAGTAGAACCATAAAACAAGGATCAATCTTTGAGAAATGGGAGATGAATCTCTTGATTCCTTGGATAATCTCTATTTTATGTCCCAAAGTGAAAGTTTTAGGATGCTTTTAGGATCAAATGTGATGATGATATGATGATGTTCAAAGATGGATGTTATGGAGATTTCTTGGCTTTTGATAAATCTTGAATGAAATGCTAGGACTTTGGATTTTTGATTGGTTTGATTTTTGGATTTTGAGACTTTGTCCTTGATCTTGATTTGGAGTTTGATTTGGATTTTGAACAAAAGGAACCCTAAGATGTTTGATAATGATCTAAAGGATAGTTGTGTTCAAAGGATGATGATTTGGATATGTGTGAGGAGAAGGATGCATCTACCCACACCTACCCAAACAAAATGATTGTTTCACTAAGTATATGGAGAAGGATTCATCTACATACACTAAGCTAGACAAGATGATTTGGATGACTTTGACTAAAGATATGCAAAAGGATGCATTCACACATTCCTAGCCAAAGGTGTTTTGATAAATGTTTTCAAGGACTTGATCTCAATGAGTTTGGATGATTGCTAGATTTTGTCATAAAGCCTAGTACTTCAAGGATGATTTCAAGGTTTTTCAAAAGATGACTTGTGAGATGGATGTTTGGATGTTTTGAAAGATGGATGAAAGAGGTTTGATTTGTTTTGATCCCTAGATGAACCTAAAAAAGACCACTTTGTATTTTCCAAGACCTAGGTATTGAAGAGCATGCATATGCTTCCTAAAGACCTTTGTAACCAAGGAATGATTTGAACATTTTGGATTTCCAATCAATGATTTGTGCTTTTGGGATTTGGAGTCTTCAACACACATGAAATTTCATTTTGCTTAGCTTTGCTTAATGGATTTTATTTTACCAAAAACACTCTCTTTGATTAAAGTTTCAAACTAAGATGTCCAATGTCTTAATTTCTTTAAACCCCACAAGATATTTTATGTGGAAATTCAATGAACTTAAGGCAAGGGGTTTTCCTATTGTTTACTCAAGAAGACAATTGAGATATAATCCAATGCTTAGAACCTCTACTGAAATCGTGAATCCTAGGGAAAGTGGCAATTATATGGATTGAGTCGGTGATATTTGTCTTCAAAGAGGGTTTGAAATTTTGAGAACCATGTTGAATGTTTGTTTGCAAAATGTTTTCGAATACACACTGTGTTTTCAAACAAAGAATGGTACAAGCCCTATGGATGTGTAAGACATATTTGTTGATTCCCACTTGGACAAGTCCAGCTACGCTTATCCCTAGTGGATGGTTAGATGCTTGACGCTCCTCCACTACCGGCTCAACGTCAATCGGAGTAGCCAAGCATCAACACCCATGAAACTCCCATGGCATGGCTTTCCATCTCTACTAGAAGACCGTAGATGTGGGGTGGCTTAACGACCGCTCTTGGCACCAACAAATAGATTAAGGATTTTTGGCAAATTCTAGCACATAGGTTCTAGTAAGGACTTTCCGTTAAGTAGGAGTTGACCCAACGTGGCAAGAGTCCCCTTTCGGATCCATCTTGTCGGAGCCAACCGCGTGATTATGGCGTTTAACCAAAATCCTCATTTATATCCCGGCTGGAAATACTCTTGGCTTTAGAGTGTTACCGGTTGAGTCGTCGCTTGGGTGAGTACTTTTTCCCCAAGGCAGGCCCTCTAAGATAAACAAAAGCGAGCAAAGACACAATTCGTAACTCGATCGATCTTTGATGGCACAAAGAAAGAGAATGTACACGAAAATGCCCCTACTCACACTCGCACAAGATGTTGAATTTTTAAGCCCAAATTGAAGTGTTTCAAAGCAATAAAATGTATTTTGAGTGTTTCTCTTGCACCCTAGATCGCATGAAGCGCAAGGGGAGAGGATATGTACTCAAAAGACAATCACACAATTCAAACACTTGTTCGTTTTATACCCTTCAAAGCAATTGTGAATTCGTTTTAAGCACCAAATGAAATATGAAGATTGTTTGTTCAATTTTTAACCCAAAACGAACTCTAGTAAGTTTGTCCTAAGATTCGTTTTAAGTCCTTTGCAATTAAAATCAAATTGTTCGTTTTAGACCCAAACAAAAATTAGTGTTCTAAAACGAAGAGAAAAACAATTTCATGAGGTAGTGTTGATCAAACACTAAAGTGTTTAAAAACACATTGTGTTTCCAAAAAAAAGAATTTCCCCTCCTTTCGTTTTCGTTTGATAGCCTTCTCTTTCGCTTTGCACCTTTTCGCCTTCGTTGTTTGTTTGTACCTCCTTCGCTTTTCCTTTGTTCGCTTTTGTACCTATTTAAGAAAGAAAATCAATTTATTAAAATCATTTTAAATATTAACTTTAAATAATAGAGAATATAAAAAATTAATGATTTTAAACTAATGAGATGAATCATTAATTAGAACCATAATTTGCAAATAGATAAACATTTGCAACAATTTTGAGTAAGATTACAAACCCCTTTTTACTCAATACCAATCAATAAGAATGTTTGTAATCTTTGGTTTATGACTTTGAATTATCTGCTCAACAAGACACTACTCCTAGCTAAGGATATTCGCAATAAACACAAGAGTAAGGCAGCTAGGCAATAATGACTTCAAATCTATATTTAACATCCTTTATTCGTAAAGATCAATCAAAGAAAGCTACAACTTTATTCTAGATTTTGGGCATTCAATATTCAATGTCTTTTAATGCTGAGGTATTAAATGTCCTTTTTCTTTCTTTACTCTAGACCGGCCCTTATTGGTTCGCTAGCAAGGAATACTGACTGATTTAATGACCAAAGATTAGTATCATTGAAATCCATTCAGTCAAATCCTACGCCTACTATTTCATATGCTGACACAGACCAGAGCGTAGGACAGGAAGTGATTAGCAGCAAAGGCGTGGGAGCATGGAGTCACAGATTAATGCGCCTGATTTCCTTCCAACCACCACACAAGATTTTAGTTTTCATAGGCCTCAGTTCAGTAGCCGAATAAAATAAAACTTTCAATCTAGCGCATTTAATCCACATACAGAGAAGGCAACAAATAATCTTTCAAGTAAATGCCTTTGGCAGGCGAACACAGGAAATAACTTTAAATAGATGTCAGAGGCAGGTGTGAAGCCGAATTCTTAACTTTTGTAAATGCAGTACATGAAATCTCAGGTAAATCTCAAGTAAATGTTGTTGATAGGTGAGTAAAGATTAAAAAGCTCTCAATCAAATGCGGTTAGAATGGACAGAGAGAACAAAAAGTGTTTTGACAAAAACTTCGCCCAAATGCCATACTTGTAGAAGCTTCAGCCAGTGTCTTCTCCTCCTGCGCAAAAGAATACCCTTTTTATTTTTGAAATAGTGTAAACTTTCAAGCAAATGCAATTGGCAGGAATAAAGACTCAAAATAAATGCGACTGGCAAGTGTAAAGCCCTTTTTTTTTTAGTCTTTCACAGCCTTTAAGGCTTCCAGAGACCTTCCCATTGATGCAGTCAGCATGTTTAAAAGAAAAACATCACAAGAAGATTGATGGTGAAGAAAAAAATGCGCTTTGGTAGGTGCAGAAATTTGATTTTTATTTTTATTTTCTGCTCTTTGCAGGTTTAGATAAACCCCTCCATAACGTCCCTGCTACTGCAATTAGATGATCTGTGCAGAAGAAGCAAGGGCGTAGTAAGACTTTAAGAAAAATGCTAAATAGTTGGTGTCCATACACTCGCCCAGGAAGACATGTCCTCGCATACACTATATCAGGAATTGCAGCCACTGATTATGATATGTTAAATCATTACTAATGTGTAAGACCATCTTTTTCTCACATCTCCCTGACTTCATTAATGACTGGCGACAACATTATTAATGGTGGAACAACAAAAAATAACTGTCAGATGGACACCTCCCTGCAGAAGATTGTGCTATCTGGATATTGCAAAAGCATTTCTTTATCTACGCATTACAAAAAAAACATCAAATCACAGTATTTGAAATCTGCAAATGATAATTTCAATGACACATGATGCTTTATTTATGTGCTTTAAATTATGCGCATTGTTCACTCATCTGGTAGACATCTCTAAACCTGCAAAATGACTCAATATATTAAGTGATCCATGTATCATAATTGTTAGACTTTGTACGCCATTATACCAGGAAAAGTTTTAAACAAAGGAACAGCTGAAACGAAAAACCCATGGTACGCCATCATAAAGGTAAAATGTATCTTGAATAATGTTGCAGATGGCATAACAATCACTTAGATTTACCATAAAAATTCCTCAAAAACTATTAAACAGATCCAACTTAGAGAAGGTTAGCGTACAAAGCAATTTCATCGAAGGGTGTGCAAAAATTTCAAATCAAATGTAACACACATTCATAAACTCATTGCATCGTATGTGATATTGCATAAAGACCATGCAGAGCAAAGGGAAAACAATAAATGAAGGGGCCTATGCTCGCTTAACATTTTAAAAAATATTGAAAAGACTTTAAAAGCTTTCATGGTCTGTCCTATTTTTATGATATGCACCGAATAGATTTAAATGTTGAAAGGCAAAGGAAAACAAAGCAAGGAGCCTTATGATCCCTCCACAGCCTCACTTAAATCAGATTATAACAGGATGCCCTCCTTCTAGCGCCAAATGTAGGCATCCATTAAAATCTGCAAACAACTATTCCTTCAAGCATGGGTTAGTTCCTTGCAAACTCTATTAAAATGCCTCCATGAAATATCTTGTGAATGTTTCCAAATGCAACAAATGATACTAGAAAGACTAAAGCATTATGAAAAAAAAACCAAGTTACCTATTTCATAGTTGGATTGGTGTCACATGTGCTAGTGACCCTTTCCCAATCCTTGATCAAAGCTCAAATGATAAAAATGCAAATGGAGATGGTGAAGTGATGATGAACAAGATCAAATCTCAAATGAAGAGAGTAACCTTGCATGAAATTGTGAAGAATTTGCTCAAAGATGAAGCACCTATTTAAAGATTTTCAAAATGCCAAGTGTTGAAGAGGGACCAATGTGGGATCAAAAACAAGCCAATGAGTTGAGGACACTTGTCATCATGTGATTAGTTGATGTATATGCAAGATTTGGGAAGAGTGCCCAAGAGGGGAAATTTTGAATTCAAATTTGCAATAAATTTTGAGAGGGGACAAGAAAGAAGAGCAATAAATGCCCTGTTTGACTTGTCATGTTGAGAGAAAATGAGGTTTTAATAAATCAATAAAATTGATTTATTGTGCAAGTGGCTAGATCTAGATAATGCAAGTGGGATGGGATTAGCATTAGATTAGGATTAGATGATGATTATGCTGATTAATGTTGATTAGATGATTTGACTTTCAAGACTTTGATAATTGATTTATTTAAATCAGAAAAGGATGGAAAATGATTTAGGATTTGATTTAAATAAAGTCCTGATTTATTTAATTAAATGGATGATGCAAGATGAAGGTTGAATGATAAGATTTATTTGATAAATCAATGGATGAAAATGCACTTGATTAATTGATGAATGGTCCTAATGCGACATCTAATTTGACTGAATCCGATCAAATGCATAATGTGAATTTTGCATGTCTACACTATCTATCAAACTCTTGATGTCTATGTCATTTACAATCTCACCTTTATTCTGCAGTAACCCAATAGCCACCAAAGTACTTAGAACTTCATCTAAAACAACAGTGCACTCATCAATGATTTCCCTAAGCTTCTTCAAACTCTATTTAGCAATCTGCAACTTCCACTCCACTCCCTTGTTCCATGCCAAGTAATGGATTTCTGAAGCACTGGGTATAATTTGTTCGGATTTCATTTCCTTTTATCTTGGTTTGGACACTATTTTGGGTTGTTGGCCCATATGGTGGAGTGGTTATGCCATGTGCTCTAGTAGGTTTTGTGTGGGCCTATGCTGGTGTTATCAGGAGTTTCTAATTACTAGTGCAGATGTCTTTCTTAATCCCTTATTCATGGCTTGTCCCCTATGTTCCTTGTTCTTTGATGGTGGTTAGGGGCTGGCATTTTGGTTGGACCCTTCAGTGGGTATGGATTTGGTGTTGCATCAGTTTTTTTTAGTGTTGAAGGTTTTGAGGGTTGGGTGGTTTTATGAAATAATTTTGAAGACCTGGATGTTGTTGCTTGCTTTGGCCTCCCTTCTCACTGTGGTTCCTTCCTTCTCCCTGAATACTAGGTCTTCTTTTGAGGTGAAGACCTCTCCTTTGGAGGTGGAGTCCTCTCCCTCTCGAGTTGAGGTGTATTCTATGGTTGAAGTTCTCTTCCTAATTTTCCCATTGAAGGGGTTCCCATTTCTATTGAGGTGGAATGGTGGTTTGCAGGGGTGTTGTGGTTGTGGTGGGTTGGGAGTGTTGGGTTTTGTCTCTTATAGAGGTGGAGAGAGAAATTGGTTTTTATGGAACACGCTTGGAGCCTCGAGTTCTTCTGAAGACCTCTCCTATAGAGGTGGAGAGGGTATGCTGTTGGGAAAGGTTTTGTGTACTTTTAGGGTTCTGCTTCTACAAACCAATGACTTAGTTGTTTCTGCAAGTGGTTTGGTGAAACCAATCTTCTTGAGTGACTTGATTGCTAGGGCCTGGTTGTTGCAGGCTTCTCTCTTGGGTTTAAGGTCCCTGCCAAAGCCTAGTTGTATTGGGTTGTTGGTCCCGTTAAAACCAATGGGTTCAAGATTCATGTAATATCTTGGTTCTGTGTTGGGAAACTAGTTTTGGCTGCTAGTTTGTCTTTGTTTTGTTGCGGGATTTTATTGACTTCTCTTTAGGCAGCTTGGCCATCCTTGTTTGGGTTTCAGGTTGCTTCAAACCCTAATGATTTCAGGTCCTTTCAAAACCGATTGTATATGGTTTCAAGTCCATCCAAAACTTGTTTTTCTCTTTATCAAATTTTTTTCTTCTTTTTCAATCGCAACAATCTCCTCCCCCAATGTAGTCTTCAGAGCATTTTTCTCCTAGAAACATTTCACAAATTCACCAATAAAAAAGTCTCCCTTTTTAGTTAAACACTCACTCCATTCTTTCATAGCCTTGCTTAGAGTTTGACTACTTTTAATTTTGGTCACAACTTCTTTCCCAATCATGGCCAATGACTCAACAGAGTCCAACCTACCTGAGATAGAGGTTGAGGGACGAGCTCAAAAACAAACCTTAGGCATTCAGTTAAATATCGTACCTGAGCTTTTAGTTCATCCTTACTTTCCTTATCCATTTTAGACCTTTCAACCATTATGGCTGCATACACCTAAAAGATTTGAACGTCTCCCTCTCTGGTAGGGGACCAAGGTCTATTCTACCTGTTGGTGTAATTAAAAGTGTTGTACCTTGTCCTAAGTCATAATTACACCTTAGTTAAGTTTACTTAGGGACCACATAGGAGGTAGTTGGAGAGTTTCCACTTTTGGTGGACTTGACATGTCATGACTTTATCACTTCCACCTTTTGTGGACATATCATGTGATTATCTCTCACCTTTTGTGGGTGATCCACCTTTTGTGGTGATTATCACATTATCACTTTTCCACTTTAGGTGGAGTGATAGCTTTCCACAATTGTCTCATGTCATAAGATTACAACACTTTTCATAATCTTATTCCCTTCTATGTTCTCACCTTGGCCATATAACCAAGGGATCTCCTATGTACTTTTGCATAGCTCAACATATTTTCATTCATTGATAAGAATACAGTCTATTCTTGTCATATTGTTTCTATCTCTCTTATGCATGTGCTTTCTATTAGGCCTCTAGATCTTGGGTGGCTACCTTCATAGAAAATTATTGCACTACTAACCTCAAATTCACCTCCTATTACCTGAGTGGCATCCTTTTGTACCGAAGGATGAGAAATCTCAACTTGGAGGCTACCTGATTCTGTGTCATCCACCAATCTTGCAGTGGTTTTCAATTTCTTCATTTTTGGGATTGGGGTTCTCTGCAAAAATTATCCTACCATATATTTTTTGGGTACACTAAGTTGTCCAACTTTCCTTTTCCTAGACAAGGTATCCTCCAATCAAGCTGGAGTAACTAGGACATTGACTACTTTAAATGCTAAAGACCCAAACAAAGTTCTTACAACAGGAGGGGTGTCAACTATAGATGAAACATCATGTTAATTTTGTGGTACATTCACTTCCTTGATAGGTGATTCTTCCTCAGAGGGAGAGGAGTTGATATTTAAAGTTTCCAAACCCTCTTCTTCCTCCTCTCCTTCATTCTCTTTTTCTAAAGTTGGCAGGTTAAGAATATCCTCCGCACAAGTTTGTGAAAACACATTTTTGTCCAATGGATCCTCGCCACCATCCCCTTGAGCCCTAGATGATAATGACTAGAAGGTATGACCAACTAATTTCCCGCTTGTAGAGGCTTGGGATGTGCCCTTGGCAGGTCGTGACTCCTTAGATCTGGTGTGAGGACAGGACTATTATGTTCTTTTCTTATTCATCCATTATCATGTTCTAGTCAAGACATCAACATTCCTTGCCTCAACAATCTCTTTATCCCTACCACTCTAGTCCATGGAAAGGATATTTCGATTTTCTATTAACCAGTGTAGACTGGGTCTACCATGTCAGACCCATCCTACACAATGCCCTGTAGATTCCATTTTAAGTCATAGATGATCATTTGTTCCACTGAAAACCTCATCCAACTCCTTTTCCTGACTTCATACTCATCAAAACAGTCAGCCCAAAAATCCTCAAGGCTAGGCCAATGAAAGAGATTAGGACTTAGTTTCAAATTACTCTTGATATAATCCTTTAAATCAAAAGGAACTCATTCCTCATATGAGCGCAGATTATACTTAGACAATTCTTTTTCAAAATTTAAGGCATCAGACATATTTTGACAACTATAAGCACCAAAACCAAAGGGAAAGTGAACTATCAACCTTTTCCTACCTTGACACAACCTATTTACATTGACCAACTACCTACTTACTTCAATGAGCACCCATTTATCTTCAAGGTATTTAGGCAATATGATCATGAATCCTACATATCCACCAACCCTTATGTAGGAGAATCTCTAAAACTGAATAAAATGGTTGCCATAGAAGTCTACAAAGTGCATTGCTTTAGGTAATAACCTCATTGCAGGACATCCCTGTAACTCCCTAACCATTCTCATAGTGAAAGTATTAGTCACTCTCCTAAAATACTAAAAGATATTATGAAGCTATATATTATCAAAATAATCATAAATGGGTACTTTCTCTAGAGGTTAATCACTTGGTCTTAATCCAGGCCAAGGTCTAGTGCTAGCAATGACATATATCAAATATGAGGACATGTAAAAGAACCTATTGAGGGTGAAGAAGGCCATAAACTCATGTAGTCGATCACAGATAATTTATGCCCAATCCAGGAATTGCTCTCCGCATAACATGATTTGGATCAAGAAATACATCCATTCCTCAAATCCATGAACATCCTCATTCCCCCTTATCCTATTCAACAATACCACAATGTTGGCCACTTCTTCCACAAAATGAGTTTTGTGCAACTTTCGAGGTAATTGAGACTTACCCCTTTTAGGCTTGGCCAACCAGTTTTTCACCATCTCATTCTTGTAGACCCCTTTTGTTGCAAAAAATTCAATTTGAGAGTTTGTCATATTCATGTGTGAATACTCATGTTTTTCTAGGATTCTTAGGAAAGACACAAAGGTGGACCTCTATATTTTCAGAACTATACAATTATCCTATGTCCTAACCTCTCGTGTTTGTGAATTATAATGCCTAATTCATTCTAAGATGAGTTTGGGGAATTGCACTGCTAAAGGAAATGCAGTAGCTTCAACCAACTCGCTATCAATTATTCGTTCAGTGATGGGTGGTGTATTTGGTTTACTGAATTTACTTCTTATTTCATCTAAACTCATAGGTCCTAGATGGGTATCTCTGATTTTTGGGCCCTCATAGATTATTCCAGACACATATTCATAACCTGCATATTTAACCCTTGCCATGAATGAGAGTTTATAGCTCAACAATAGATAACCTTCTAAAATGCAGACAGAAATATTCCAAGAAAGTAAGCTGAAACAAGTGAGTGTTATAAATACCTTCAATGGTGAACCCCGCAACTAGAATTTCATGCCTCGCCCAACTCGTCCTCAAAAAAAATTGTCACTAGGAGAATGTTTGTCTAGCACTTAAAACCTTCTTAAAAACATGAGAGTAGATGAGAATTTAATATCTTTAATTGCTCCATGACATGTGGTAGTTATTACTCTACTTCTTTCATCACCAACACCCTTCAAAATTTGAAATCAAATGTCTATAAGTGGCGAGGCAGAGAGTTCATTGAACTACATAAAAGTGTGTTAGATTTTGAATACCATGTCAAAATGTTGTTTCAATAACAATTATCACATAGGTGGGGAAAGGGAAAGTTCGACGAACTATATAAGGCACTGCCTGAATAAGAAGAAAAATAAACTTAAAATAAAACAAGCTGAAGCAGAAAAGCATGAAGTTTAACAAACTATACAAAACACCACCCAAGTTCGTATGACTAAAAAAACACCGCCTAAGTAAAATTGAGTCATAAATATAAGTCGATAGATAGCTTTTCATGAAGCAAGGAAAAATTATAGGGTAACAATACACACACACACACACACACACACACACACACACACACACACATATATATATATATGTTTGTATATATATATATATATGCATATATATATACACATATATATACACACATATATGTGTATATATATGTGTGTGTATATAAATATGTATATATACATATATATTTGTATATATATGTATATATATACATACATATTATAACAATGAAAATAGGGTTCCCCACCTTTTAGGAGATGGAGCACAATGATAGGGTCCTATTTCACTCTTGTTTCATTCAAGGAAACCTTAGAGATGTCAATCCAATGATAGTATGAGAGAAATATATCTTGCAATATCATTTCCTAGGGTATGTTTAGAGACTAAAAAGGGGTTCACCACCAAGCTAGGGCTTGGAAAGACAAGAGATGAATGAAACATGCAAAGTACTATGCAAAACCTAACTAAATAACATAGGAAATGAAATTGAAAATCAAGATAACAAACTAAGGATGAACAGAGGTGCACCTGGAAGAATGATGAGGTCAAAACAAGCTCCAAAACCCTGAAAACTTGCTATTTGATGCCCACTGGGACTCATACATCATTATGGGAAATTTAGTCCCAGACTAGGGTTTCTATGCCAAAACTAGAATCGCACAGTGGTTGATCTAAATTCACTAAAATTTGGAAAATGTGCTATACTGGGACTCATACACCACAAGGGGCATATCAGTCCCACTCTTCTTTTTTCGAGGGTCAAGATCCAAATTTTCTCTCCTATCTCTATTGTTCCTTCCACACTTTGTTTCTGGGTATGGAACTCTAAATTATGATTCAAGTAGGTGACTTTTTGTGATCTTACAAGTAAGGTGACAACTTGAAAACTTTCCTTAATATTTCCACTCAATCTCCAAAGGATCTTCAAGTTCCAAGACACCTAGATCTACAATCACACATGTAGAGAGAGAGAGAGAGAAAAAAACTTGTTGATTGTTAGGAAATGGGGGTATGCCTTGGTCAACCCCCGTTTAGGTAATCAAACCTTGTAATGAAAAAATGAAATATAAACATAAAACATGAACAATGATACCTTGAATGGTGTCTTTGAGATGTGAATCAACAATATAACATGAAGTGGCCATGTAGAATGTGCATATTGATCTTGAATTGGATATGAAACAATGCTTGCAAATGGATCTTCAATGCTACTTCACAACACTAGATCAACAACATTCTTGATGCATTATGATCTTGAAATGATGATGGATCTTGAATTTCTGCAACAATTGATGAAGAAATATGCCCTTAAATGCCTTAGAAATGCTCTTGTAAACTCTCTTGACACTCTTGTGAAGTCTTAGAATGCTTAACTCTTGATTAATTAGGATGATATCATGAAGGATTAGGTGAAATAATGATTTGATACCTTGTTTATATAGGAAATCCATCCAACTTACCATTTATTAGATCCTAGAAGACGACATTCATGAAATTTGAACTTAAAACCCTAATTTCTAGCTCAAAACCCTAAAAATGGGCCAAATGGGACTCATACACAAATTTTAGTGTATAGGTCCCATTTGGATGGGACCCATATGCCCAAGGTGGTGTATGGGTCCCACCATGCCTTTTTAGCTTGAGAAAATATCAAAGAGTTAAGAAATTAAGTGTATTTGATATCTATACTGGAATTTTGGTTGAAATATGTCTCAAGATGCATAATAAATGGTCCTAGTTTCCTATTAATGATTATATGAAGGTCATAAATGCAAGAGGGCCCAAAAATTAATATGAAGGTGTATATAAATACACTTCACAACATTAAATTAAGGAAAAATTAGGTCTTTTAGCTTAAAAGGGCCCTAAATCTCATGTGAATGTGTAAAACACATTACAACACTAGATCAAGGCAAAATTAGGTCCAATTTAATGTTAATCATTCCCAAATTAAGTGAGGAAATGTAGAGGGATATATTTTTTGTTACTACACATATACATATACACACACACAAAGATATATGTATATATATATACACACATATATACATATATATATACATACATTATGTGTATGCATATATATACATATACATATACATATACATACATACATACATACATACATACATACATACATATATATATATATGTAAGATAAAACATAGGATCTAAACTCCAAATACATGCTTAGAGGTTTTCTATTAAAACAAGTAGGAAATTATTTTTTTAACTAGTGAGGACCGCTAACATAATTTCATCAGAGTAACAATTAGATATGAGATAGAAGATTCAATTCTCATGATGAAACTCTTTATGTAATCACTGGAGGAGATTACAAAAAAGTAGTAGAAGAGCCTTCCAAATAGAAACATAGACTCATGGGATGAGTTTATGAGGTCTTTAAACTATAGTATGGAGAAAGAGTGAAACAAAAATTTATAATTCATGAGATGAAAACCATAAATGAAGGGGAAAATGGAACTATTTTTAATATTAACTAATAGCTTTGTGAGCATGACAATGAGGAATGCGCATCCATATATAAGACCAAATAAATATATGCATCTTATGTTATACTATAGATCATTTGATACAAAATTGAGTTATTACTTGTGGGATAAGAACCATCAAACATTAATAAAAATAATGCCATGGCTAGCAATATAGGGAGAAGTATAAAAGCATTTGGTAAAAGTGTTAAAATATGTTATATAAAATTTCAAAATTAGATGTAGCAAATTCTAGTAATCCCTTCACTACTGAGAACAAATTTTATGAATTAATAGGGCCTATGAAGGTGTAGTGTAGTAAATTACATACTCTTGCAATTTAACGTTGTGTTTTAAGCCCACTCTAGTTTCCATTCCCTTAGTTCTTGTGTAGGCTCATTTTATCCCTTGCGTCAACCTTTTCTCTCTCAAGGTGCTCATACCTTCCTTTTCAAGGTCACTTATTTATTTCATCTTGTGTTTCCCATATGTTTATCTTTTCTCCCATCATTTTTTAGCATAAATTGTCTAGAAACTAACACTTAGCACTAGCATCCCATGATAATTTTTTGTTCAAAGGTAATTTATGAGAAATTTTCAACTACTCACCTTTCCATGTTAGTAGAAATGTCTCAAAATTATTTAGAAGAGATCATCAGCCTCTTCCTCATCTTCCCTCTTCTCATTTTTTAAGAAAATATTTTATTTGGAATTTCTCTTTTCTTTCTCTTTCTCTTGAATCTCTTTTAATCTCATGCTCACACACAACTCTCTACAACTTGTTACAACACTCATATAATTCTCTCATAATTCTCTTATTATTTTTGGTTTCCTCAAGTCTTGCAGGTAATATCATTATTTTATCTTGTGCCTCCAAGCAGCTCGGGGATTTATCACATCCCTTATCATTCAGTTTAATCATTGTTCTTATCTATAGATGCATGTAGTATAAAAAAAAAAAATCATTTATCATGTTATATGTCTATCTTTACTATTGTGGAGGTGGAAACACCATGAGGAAAGAAACCAAACACCCCCAAACATTTTTCTCATATTTTTTTGTTTGTAGGTTAGGTGGATTGTAGATTTTAATCCATGCACTTTTAACTTTCTTCTTGCATATGGGCTGGATGATAGCATGATGCAAGGACATTCACACTATGCAATAGTGTCCTTGGTTGAGACTCTTACATTTCAATCACTAGTTCCTTAACATATATATTTTTTCATTTCTATAGTTATCACATTTTATTTACTTTTCAATTTCTATATATTTTCATTGATTCATTCATTTTAAGAATTTTATCTAGTTAAATGTATATGAGCGTATGTAGTGGAATTTACTCTCAAAGGAGCCTAGTTTTCTTTCTCTTAAGTCAAATTTCCTACATTATAGAAGGATCTCTCTTACAAGGTTGCAATAAATGAGAAGGGGATAACCTTGTAGTAACGTTTCTACTCATTTTAAGGAAGCTCAATGACAACACAAAAGGCCATATAACTATGAATGGTCTAAAAATAATGGACATAATGACAAGAAAATGGTACCAAGACATGAAAAATAAGGATACCAAGAGAGACACCCTTGATCCCCTAAGGAAGCAACATGTAAATATTCAAGAAGATTCATCAAGTATGCTAATTGATTCATGATATGTCAAAGTGTGTCATTGTTGTAACACGTATAGAAGAAAAATAGTTCTATGAAGAGGATGGTACACCTAAGCACTTCAAAGATGGAAATATGGACTAGATAGATAAATATGAAGGAGAGAAATTATCTTAGATATGACCATGAAAACTACCAAATTCAATATGAGATACCAAACATAGATTTTAATCAACATAAGGAACTATTGTAGAAATGGTACAAAAGATTAAAAAATTCCAATGAATTTATCAAGGCTCTCATCAAAGAATTTATCATGCAAGATAAAAGTGATTACCAAGTAATAAAAATACAATGAGGTACTAAAGGTCAAGCTAGATGTGCTACTATTATGATGTGTTAATTCCACAAATAGGAAAATAAATATTAAAGGATAATGATGCAAAGAAAATTATAAGCAAGAATAAAATAAATCCACCACCTAGAAAGAAGATGCATATACCAAGTGCATCCATATAGAAGGAATGGGTGAGTGTAGGATCCTAATGGGCTAAATAGTGACAATAGGAAAAGAATGCATTTTTACTTAGCCAAAATCGCAAACACATAGTTGATTATTTGTATGGGTCAGATAAAATTTTATTTAGGTTTGGTAATACCAAACGAAAATAGATATCCATTAGTAATGGATATTTTTTTCCCATAAGTATTTTCATCAATTTTATGTTTCCAAAATAGATATTCATTTTGTAAGTAAAATGAATATCCATTTTGAAATGAAAAATGGATATTTATTTTGAAAATAAAAAATGAATATCCATTTACTATAAGTATTTTTGTCAATTTTATGCTTTCAAAACAAATATCCATTTTGAAAAGTCCAAGAAAGCACACTTCAGTAAAATGGGCATAACTTTTGTGTTACTTATCCAAAAAAAATATTTTTTACAATCATTGGAAAGGTGATTAAAAGATCTACACAATGTATAAGATAATTTTGAAAGGCAATGCACCAAAAATTATAAAAAAATTGAATTTCCTCTATTTTGACAATTTAAAATGCTCATAACTCTTACACACAAAGTATTTTTTGTAATTTTTTTGTAATAATCATCCCAAAGAATTGAAACATTAAAGAAGTAATAAATAATGAAAAAATTAGTTTTTTGTACAAAGGAGAGTAAAAAAATTTCTTAAATCATAATAGAAGTTCTCCTTGTTATCTTTGATCCTATGCACACCTTTAGCCAAGTTGATGTTTGGGAACATGTCTCTCTCTCCCCGTCACTCTCTATCTATTTGGATATCTCTCCCTTTCTACCCCTCTCCTTGTCTCTTCCTCTCTACCTAGCTATCTCCCTTTCTCTTCCCCTCTCTTTCCCAAATTATATATATATAACCCACATTGTGTTTACCAACCTGCAATTATTTTGTGCTTTTTTTGTTTGAATCATATGAAGAAATTGAAATGCAAATTTTACTCAAAATAAGAGTCAATATAAATTTTGAAGGTGAACTTCATTACATTGTTACTGTCTACAGAACATAAGGTTTTCATTACAGACAGTCGTATGAGTGTCATTAGGATTATTTCTAATTGTGCATTTATAGTTTTTTGTACAAGGGAGAGTAAAAAAATTGCTTAAATCATAATAGAAGTTCTCCTTGTTATCTTTGATCCTATGCACACCTTTAGCCAAGTTGATGTTTGAGAACATGTCTCTCTCTCCCTATCGCTCTCTATCTATTTGGCTATCTCTCCCTCTCTGCCCCTCTCCTTGTCTCTCCCTCTCTACCTAGCTCTCTCCCTTTTTCTCCCCCTCTCTTTCCCAAATTATATATATATATATATATATATATATATATATATATATATATATATTTCTCCCTCTTTCTTTATCTTTGATTCTCTCCCCTCTCTCTATTTTTATCTCTCCCTCCCTCTCTCTATCAATTTATAGAACTCCCTCTCTAGATCAAGTTATCTACATATCTCTCTCACACTCATACACACAATCCCTATTTCTCCCTTCATATATCTATCTCTCTATATTTCTCCATGTCTATTTATCTCTCTCCCTATCTCTCTATACCTATCTCTCTATTACTTGTCTCTATCACCTCCTTTCTCTCTCACTCTTTACCCTTCTATCTATATCTCCCTATCTCTCTCTTTATCTCATTATCTCTAGACCTCACTCTCTTAATTATTACCTCTCTATCCCTTTCTATCCATATATTTATTTACCTCCATCTCCCTATCTCTCTATCTCTCCCTATCCCTCTCTATCTCTATATATCTCCCTCTATCAATACCTCTCCCTCTCTTCCTCTCTCTCTATATATTGATCTATCTCTCCCCCTCTTCTTCTCTCTCTACCTCTCTACCTATCTCTACCTCTCTCTCTATCTATCCTCCACTCTCCACCCCTCCTCTATCTCCCCTTCTCTATCTCTCTATCTCTCTCTCTTTATCTTTATCTCTTTATCCCTTCTCTATCTTTATTTCTCTCTACCACTTGATCTCACCATCTATATATCTCTATCTCTCTATACATCTATTTCTATGTCTCTCCCTCAATATTCCTCACTATCTCTCTATCTCTCCCTCTATATTGCAAATTTTGTATCTCCCTATGGACACATGCACCAAGATGGGGGACCAAAAAGTGGACACAAGAAAATACAAGTGTGTTATAATGAAATATGCTCGTGTTATGGGATTGCATTGACATAACAGAGAAATTTATAACACACTCACGTTATATTATTTATTATTCCACCTTGAAGAGAGAGGTATTCCTACTAGAAGAGTTTATTGTTTAATTTTTATTTATTTTGGTCTCTTTTTTCTTCTTAATCTTGAACAAACCCCCATTTCTTAAATAATGTTAAGTATGATGTTCTCTAACACATCTAGTTGGCTCACATAAATAAAAAATTTAGAATCATCTTCTTCTAATCTATAAAATATTGCCTCAGCCTCATCCATCTTTTATTTTCATATACCTAGGCATATTTGTATACATTTTATTGATCTCACATTCTAATTCTGGGTATTTGGTCTCAAATAATTCTAAATATCAATATATTAATTGATTACTCATGATCAAAACTTGTAGTGACTTCTCTCTTCCTTATTGAACACTGAAAAATAATCTTCGTGGATATTAAACCTACTAAAATACTATTTTCTCTATAAATTATTGTGATGGTCTTCTATCTTTTCACCAATTATATATGTCTACTCTATCACATTACATTTCTTTTATGAGGATGTAAACTCTTAAATAAGATATAATTTTTCTAGTAAAATTTTGAAAAGGATAATTAAATATTATACAAATATGATAAGATTAAAACAACACAAGATGCACACAAAGATTGAGAAAATAGTGTTACATAATAGAAATTCAAATTAGGTGAAAACTCTAGCAATAGTGAGTTTCTCTAACTCCTTAAATCACCAATTTCTAGTCATCACACATATAATGATATATCTAGGATACTAAATGAGCTTATTTCTCTTACATATAAGATTATGTTGTGCTCTAATTCTTCCAATTTTATCCTTAAAAAATTATAACATAAAAATTGTCTTGAAATTTGAAGAATAATTTACTTTAGCTTCCCTATTTTGGAGTTCCTTTCAAATTATTTTTATCCCTTGGGCTGTGAAAGATATATTTCTATTGAAATGATACATTAGGGGAGACAAACCATTTATAAGTGCTCCACTACCCACACATGCTAAAATAATGAAACTACGATTTGGAAGTAGTTGGTGGTTATGAAACTACTAAAAGAAAGTGAAATTGCCACTATTGAATGTGAAATTCTTGGGGAAATGTCAAATTAGTGGAGTGAATGATGAAATTAGCATGGTGATTTTAAAACCATTGAAGTGAAAAATAAATTGTGCCATGTTGAAAATAATAGCTTTATTTCCAACTCAAAAAAAAATCATCTTTCTATACATGCTTTGCTCATTTTTAACTTTGTGAAGATGTTCTAGACCACCTTAAAGTCATCTTCAATATGAAGAACAACTGTAATTGACTATGGAATCAATTATGGATGAGAAAATGAGCCTTTAAAATTTTTAACATGATGCGATAACTTTTGTCAATCAATTTTATGGATCAATAGATCAATTATCTAGATAAAATTTTCAATATAAAAATATTAAGCCAATCATAAGAAAATTAACCTCAAGCACCTAAAAAAGTTCGAGCTACTCAATTTTAAAAATAAAAAATACCTAACTAATAGAAAGATGAAAATTTAATCAAAAATACCCAAACTTAATGAACAAAATATAATATGTACAAAATAATAAAATTCAATCATGATAAATAAATTCAATGATTCACCTAAAAATACCTAACAACATCTTGAAAACAAGAAAATAATCATCACAAATGAATGATTTTTTTAATGAAAAGTATTAGATAATTGAGCTAAAAGGCCAAGAATCATTATATCCTACAAGGTTGCTCATCACAAAACTGAGCACCAATTCTATGAAATGAAATCATCTTCCAAGGAAAGAATAAAGATCCAAAATCAATATTGAATATTCTTGAATGACATGGATATAATTCATACAAAATTGATGGAACAACAATTGACTATAATATTCTATCTCAAACCGTGAGCTAGAAGGAAACTATGCAAGATTTGTTTGTTTCTATCATTGCATTAACAGAACTTGTAAAAACACAAGTCAGTGTTGTGACAAGTCACAAGAGCCCATTAATAGCAGAAGACATGCAAAAAATAATAGAAAAATAATTTGAGTCATCAATCGAATGCTGGTATTCACACACTTCAAGATTAGATTATGAAGTCCCTTGAATAGATTGATATGTAGCTGGTTTCCAGATGAATGGATAAAATGAGGTTTGCAAACAGTGACAAAAGAGAACAGACTATCTGATATCAATGTGGAGATATTGAGAGGGGTGAGCATCAAGAAAATGAACATAAGCTGCAACTTCTTTAGCCCATTTCATCAACCTTTCTTTCATGAAATCTGGATCTTGCATATGCCTTTTAAAATCAAAATAATAATTATGTTCCTCCCTGGACAAGCATATTTTAATATCTGGCTTCTCACAGGTTTTATCCTCAAACTTGTTACAGTTGTCTCCATGGTAATCTAAATCCTCTTTCTTGGGCTTGTCTTCTTGATCGAGCATGCGATGCTATGGCTTGTCCACAACCAGCAGCTCTATGCTTCTGTAATCCACACCTAACATGGCCAATGCTTCTAAAGAAGTCCCCATCTCAGAGTCCATTGAAAAGCAACCAAGTAAATAAAGCCAGATGTCTCTCGTAGAAGGAAAACTCTCAGCCCTCAAATCCACAATCTGGTGGTCCTTGGCCGTGGTCCCCTAGATTATATGTTAACGCATTCTTTACTTGCCTTATAACGCACATATTGGCTTCTGAAACCTCCTAAATTCTAGACCATGCCAAGCAAATAGATATATATAATTGACATAAAATTCAGGGTTTCTTTCGGGTCAAGTTTCGCATTGCTCCCCAAGCAGGAAATTCAAACGCGGGAATAACATACTGGTGTTCCAGAAAGTAAGTATACTGGGAAAACATAAGATGAGGCGTACAGTTAACGTGAGGGGTGGGGCGTTGCATGAGAAGCCGTACGGAAATATGCTGGCGTGAGTGGTAGACCACTCGTGCGCTCCGCCGCCGCATGTAGTAGGGGTGAGCTAAAATAATTACCGTTTAAAGTTATAAGGTGGGTGGAATAGAATCGCATTTGAAGAAGTCTATGTTGAAGTCAAAACAAAGCTAATAAATTAAGTATCGATTAGGCACGTTACCCTAAACATCTTAAAGGTCCTCGCCGTAAACAATGGACTTTCAACACTATTCACTAGCACTTGCATAGGGTGTGGAAGGGTTACGTTGATAGAATATTATATAAAACAAATAATTTTGTTGTTCTTGTGGGTCACAATTTAACACAGTTGGGTGGCAGTTTCTTCATCTTCACGAGATTTTGAGTCATTAGAAACAACAATTTGGTAGGACAAAAGGCAGCCAAAGTGACAAATGCGTCAATGGCAGAGTTTCTAGCTTTGATAGAGCTAGACATTTCCATGGCAGTGTTGTAGTTTCCTACAGGTGGAGTAAACCCTCCTCGCATTCAATGTGAATCAACGGAAATCTGTTTTGTGGCTTGAACGAAGAGGTTACCTTGTTTTTTGGCTAAGTTTACCAACACAGATGGGAGGTTTTGCGGCTTGACGGAACGATTACTGGCGTGAGATAGGTTTGGGCTGAAAATTCACTCTATATATAACCTATTGGCTAGATATAGTTATACATATCATATAACAAAATTGATTGCATCACTTCACAATTAGGTAGGTTACTCAAAATTTCAAAGGTCTCTCGCCGTCAACAATGGACTCCCAACACTATTCAATATGATTGTCAATATCATATAATAAAATTGATTACTTTACTTCACATCATATCAAATAATATTAACACTTACTTAAATTAAAAGTATTAAAAAGAGAAAAGTATTTCAAAAAGTTGATTTTTAATGTTTGAAAGTTCATAAGAATTTTTTATTAATTAATTATAGAATCGATAAGTAACATACATATATGCTACTAATATAGGGATAATAAACCTCACTAAGTGATTAAGACATTGCAACAACTTAGACCTTGAATTCCTCCACCACATGTTAGGTGGTATCCACGTTTTCCTTCATAGCAATGTGGTTCACAATAGCTTTGACATTGTATAGATAGTGGATGTTGCTTTTGATAATCTAGCCTTCATTGTGTAAGGTGTCTCTAAAAGTAAAAGTCTAAAAGAATCATAAAAGAGCTTGTCTAGGAACTGGGAGAGATTCTTAGCCCTCATGTATAACATGCCTTTATACTAGAAGATATCTTGTTATCTTTTCACATTTTTTCTAAGTTATGGGAAATAGTAAATATGCTCTTCAAATTTCATTTGACCAATTGATTATAGTTGTCACTTAAATATATCTTTTTTAAGTGAATAATTTATTCACCTCAAACAGTATATCAATTCAATGCACAATAATGCACCTCAAAGGGCATTTATGATAGAAGTAGTGGTTTCAATATATTTAGTTTCATTGTAAAGTTTGAATAGATCCTCTAATTCAATTGTTTTCTTTTGATTAGTTTTTCTCTTTTTTTTTATGGATAGGAATCCAACCTATTATGTCCATTCGCCATACTTAATTTCTACTTTGGTTCATTAGATCTCATGCTCAAAATTTCTAACTTTTCTATCTCTTCATTCATTTTTGTAATCTAATGAACTTATTGAATCCCATGACTTAATACTTATTTATCTTGGTTGGGCTCTTCTCTACTTTTCATTGGCTCAAGAGAAAATATTATAGTAACCTAGAGTAATGGGTCAATTATAGAATTTAGGGAGAAACCTATATGGATGAAAGTGTTCACATTGAAACTATTATGTATGGAGCTAATGATGCATATATCATAAATGGGGACTAGTGCATTTGAATTGTGATGGAATAGGAACTAGATGAATAGTCGCTCTAGAAATATCAATCACATTTGGTATCAAGTTAGACAATAGTGTTTGGGTTGGGTGATTGGAAATCATGATGGCAATAATGGTAAAAATTAATACTATTATATTTTTTATTCAAAATAATCTATCACTATCAAAATCACCTTTCGAAATATTAAACTTATCATTTTCCTAATACTCTATATGGTTGTATTCAAGATTTGCATTCTTATGGGTCATGAAGAAGATCTTGAACCTAACTTGAGAACATAATACTTGAATGCAATCTTTGAAAACTTATATGTTCTAATAAGGGCTCATATAAGAACCATGTTAAACCAAAATGGTGTTCTTCACCTCATATGGTGGTCGACAATGGAGAATAAGTCCCCACATTCTTAACTTCAAGAAACTAATTAATGTTAATAGAAATTTTATAGTAAAAATTCATTATTTATATCCTAGGAATTAGATATTCCTATAGACAAACATATGGAAAGGCTTCAAGGCTCCTTCAAAAAATAGGGTAGCTCCACCATCCATAAAACCATTGATATATTTTATAATTCAATGTGGGATTATAAGAATGGGAGTCTTATGTGCATTCTTATACACAATAGGATAGGATAATTTAAAAATGAGGTTGATATTGTCATTATACACGTTGCCATGCATGATTCAAAAAAGGAAGTCTCCAAGTCAAGTAGACCATTAAAAGCATTATGTTCCTATTTGCTTGATGATTCTGAGGATGATGATACTGAACCCAATTGCTCGGGGTTTTTGCCCAATTTAAGTCCGGCTAGAACGAGCCTGTGCCTGCCCATTGTCCAAACTGGTAAGATTATCCCTAACCTCCTTACTGTGAAAGTTCGTGCTATGCCTAAACCAGGAAGCCCTTCCCTTAACACCAGAAGTATTGATAGGAATCCTCCGGCTAAAAACCTTGTCTTGTACTCTGAAGATTCTCCTGAATCTGAGGAGTCTGGTGCTAACAATTCTGAGCCTTTTGTTGTCCCGTCGTTGGATAGAAATGCTAAAACTGGTTCCCATGTTACTCCTGACCCTGCTAATACTTGTTGCAACACTAATAGAGATCCCTTTATGAATTTTTTGGATTTACCTAGAAATAATGCTGATAACATTTCAAACTTTCGGAATGGGATTTTCATGAAATCAATGAGTTAAAGAAAAAAAATTGGGCCCTTCAAAGTAAATTGGAAGAGTTGGGAGTTAAGGTTGCAGCGTTTGATAAGAAAGAGTTGGAACGAAGAGATCACGGTGTCAGCATTGATACCCAGTACCAAGCTGGTAAGGACAAAAATGTTGAATTTGAGTTGGAGAAAATGAAAAATACTATCAAAATTATTTTCGAGCAAAACAATTGTATGGCCAGACACAACGCCATCATCATCAACGCCATGATTGAGAAATTGGACAAAGCTCAACAGGGGTCTCTGGTGGTTGATCTAGAGGAAATTAATGAAAGAAATTAGGAGGAGGATGTTGGCATTTCCAAGAGAACCAGGGCCAATTTGAAGAGGAAGGCTCCTCCCACTCCACAAATGATTCAAATCTTTAAGAAGGGCATTCATGATATGTAGAACCTGGAGGTGGAGACAGAGTTTTTCCTAAAGACTCTGGGTTGATTGTGGTTGGTCTTTTGTTGGCTCTTCTACTGGCCTTTTTTGTTTGACCTTTCTGGTCTTTTGCAAGTGGTTGTTGCTTGTTCTGGTCTTTTCCTTTTGGGTAGCCGGTTTTGTCTGCTAGACTTTTTTTCCTTTCTTTTCTGTTGTAAACTTTGTGGTTTCGAGTCCCTGTAAAACCCATTTTACCCTTTATCAAAAACATATTGGGTTGTGTAGGATCATGATGGGCCAAAAAGTGGCGGTATGATGGGTTTGTGTAGGGTATGTGGCTGACAATTTTTTTTTCGCCCAAAATTGATGAAACAAAAAGGGTTTTTAAAGGAGATTCCTAGCTTTCCACCATTATAAATTATGTTTTACATTGAATTTAATAAATAATTATTATTCATTTTCTATTTGAATTATGACTAAAGTCCTGATTGATAGGCTAATTGAAAAACATCTATAGCTTTCAAATGGTATCACATTTTTTGAATCTGAAACATGCGTCACATTCTATGCTTTGCATACTATAGGATTTTAAAAAAAATGAATTTCATGAAGTTTTGACTAAGTTAAGGTGGTCGACTTACGAGTTTTTTTATATTTTTAAAAGTTGTAATAAAAATTCATAATTAATTATTTACTTAGAAAAAATTACAAAAAATATGCATCACATCGAGACATGAATCCTCTACTTATATCTAAAATTTTATAAACAAATATTATCATTTTATTGTGGTTAGGGTGGTCACACATACACCTACTTTTTCTTGAAATTTAAGTACTACTACATTGAAATTTCAAATTTTCACCAAATAGATTTTTTTTTTTTAAATAAACCTAGTAGTTTAGAAACTACATTCAATTTTCTATAGATTCTATTCTTACATATTTTTGAAATAATATAGATAACTTATTAAAAAATTTAGGTCAAGTTGTTTAACTCTGATTTTTCTAAACTTTTTGCCACTTAAGGGCCTATTTTTTCCATGATGATCCTACACATACCCATATCCAACACTTTTTTCATTAAATGTTACCATCTCTTTAGTGTTAATCCTTATAATATATTTGAATATGCCTCATTTATCCCATCTGTGGCCTTTTTTCTCAATTAATTTCTAATTGTTTCTATACTTTTATGTGTTCAAATCTATTTTACATGTTTAAACATAATATCTATGCTTATTTTATTTCAAGTATATTCATGCTACAATGGTTCTAATGAATTTTCTCTTATACATGAAGATACAATTACCTAGATTTCCACACAAGCATACTATCATCCCAAGATAGTAGGCTCATACAAATTTCATTTAACAACTAGGTTGGTGGCATTCTAATATTTTTATCTTGTAATGACCATTTGACTAGCTTATATTGAGTTTGTAACAACTATTCCCTAAAATATTGATTAAAATAGAAACTTTGGTGACTATTAGGATTCCCCCGACATTCTTTATATGCATTTAGTTAGTTATGTTTTTTATATCCTAGTTAGTATGATGTTCTCTCTAGACTCTCTAAATTCTCTAGAGTTTTCTATGGCATTCCTATGTGACTCTTGAGCTATAAGACTACTACAATGCCTTTATCAAGTTATGAGAACTTATTATTTTAAATCATATTATTTTTCATTGATATTTGTATTCTTTATTCTAAACTTGTAGGGTCTTTGAAATTATAGATCTATTCTTTGTTGTTAGATATTTCTTTGGGAGATAAATCTTAAGAACAGTGATTCCTCAACACCATTCATGGAAAATATACTTTCATAAATTCTTGAACCATGTATCAATATTTTTGATATTAAATTAGGGAAAGGGCCTTGATCCCGAAGGTTCAATAGAACAACAAGGAAAAAATAGAGGACCAAATTCCCCAACCAACAAAACTAGCCAAGAGAGGAGACACGTGATGTAGGGACTTTGGAGATCATAACTTTTGACTCAAAAGTCCATTTGGGCTCAGATTTTATAAGGATATGTGTTATGAGGAGTAGTTTGGATTTCCAACTGATTTCAGCTCAATTGGTGGCCATTTTGACACTTTTTCGAGGCCAAAATTTTTCATTTGGGCCCTCAAAATCAATTATTGATGTAGGAGCATCCGGGCTCACAAGAAATCTTGCATCACCAAAAAATTATTTTACTTTCATGTTTAGTCTTTTCAATTTTTGGTGTGGGCTTGAGCTTCAAGATCATATTGTGAATTTTTTATTTGTGAGGACTTTATTTCCATTTATACATCAAGGTCAAGCAAGGTGTTTAATGTGATTTACAAAATTACACAATTTCAAGGTTCTAGGGGTTGAAACATTGCCAATTTACCATAGTCGAAGGAGATTTTGAAAGAAGATTAATTAAACTTAATTAATTTTCTCAACCTGGATGCCTAAGGAAGTGTGTATAAGACAAGTGACTCTTGGCATTCCATTTTGGTCTTATTATTTCAGTTTTGGCTCCTAAAATGGAGAAAAAACTAGTAATTTTTGGAAAACAAATAAATGACTTCAATTTCTAATTTGGGGTGAATGAGAATGGCTTGGTTGTTGGTTTTATTAATTTTTCAAAGGCATATATAGTATTTAAAGAAATTGGATATGTTTCAAAAACTTTTAATGGCACTTTTGGGAGCAACAAACTATGTTTTATTTCATTTTTGTAGGAATTTCAATGGTCAATAAAAGAGCAGATTTGGAACCACTCTTAAATTGGGTTTTAACATAGTTCAAATCCTCTTTAAATATAGTATTTAATGGTTTCAAGAGGCAGAAATAAACAACAGCAAGGTTGGAGAAACAACTTGCAGGTTGCTCGTGAGAGTAGCACAAGAAGGAGTGCAAAAAAATCAGCTTGTGAAGAGATGAAATGAAACTAATTCCCAAATTTAAAATGCAATGATTTAAATTGTTTCCGCAAATTAATTCCAAAACTTTTATGCACAAATTTTAATATTATATTTAAAGCTCAAGTAAAGACTTTGAAATTAAATGCATATCATAAATTGATCAACAATTTCACTCAAATACATTCAATCATGTCATAAATAAATTATTAATTGAATAAACTCAAAGATTTAAACACTTTATTGCTCAGAAAATTTATTAAGATTTGATACTTATCTTTGGAAATGTACAGAAGAAATCTTCAACTATTGTTGGAATGGTCCTTGGTTCAGCCTCTTCCACCTATGAGCAGTCTGGGAGGAAAGTAGACTTTGTTGCTCTACACAAGTGCTGGTTCCATGGGAACAATGCTCAACACTCGTGCCACAAAACCATGCCCTGGCCAGGACCATCCTGAGTGCACGCACTTGTACCTCAGGTTGGACACCCACTGTAGGAGTGCCCCTTCTCTATCCTACTCACAGTCTGCTAACCTTGAAACCCTATTCCCGCAATGTGCTCCACTTTATTTTCCTCTTTTTTTCCTGTCTGTCCTTTTCCAAGTTTCACACGAATGATTTATATATCTTTTAAGGGGTGGTTTCCAAATTCATCACACCCTTTCACAAAGGTTTCCTTTTTAACAATTATTTAAATAAATAATTAGGCTTCCCCTTTTAAAGAATGTTTATGCAATATTCTTTAATCTCTCTTTTTACCAAAGGATTATAATATCCTTTATTTTTCTCCCCCTTTTTAATTATAAAGGGTTATTTAATAGATTTATTTTCTCTTGGGGAAAAAGTCTCATAACAATTCTCCCCCTGTAAATTAGCTGTTGTCCTCAGTAGCATGAGATAAATCTACATCACAACTCAGAAAACACATAATCAATAATTGAAGAAAATGATATTGAGCCTAACCATTCTTCATAATGATTTTTTTATATATTTACTTCATCTATATCCTTTTCTTCTCTTAGTTCATAGATATCTCCCTTTTCCAATTGTATTTTAAGTTAACAAGTATTACAAGAAAAACAGTTTTTTTGCAATGACAAGAGCTATATATATACACACATATTAGGAATTTACAATGAAAGAAACTAATGGTATTTTATGTGTTTACTCACACATATTTCAACCTTATCAATTTTCTTTAATATAGATATTTTAATCACTTACATGTAACTTCAACATTAAATTTACAAAATTATTATCATGTGTTGACATAACATATACCTATTCAAATGACATACATATCCCATTCTATGTAGTGACTCATCCTTGAACTATAAAATTAATACACTAAAAATACATTCTAAGATGATAATCATGCATTCCGGACTACATGAGTATCTTCTTTTCATATGTCAAGTATAATTGAATGAAAATAAATACAATAGTCTATAAGACACATGTACAAAGTTATTGGGTTGATCAAGTCCAATATCAATGTACAATAGAATAATACATGGTAATATTTCTTGGAATATCAATAGTAAATTATTAATATACATAGGAACTTCATAGATAAACACTAGAACTAATCCTTCATTTAATGTAACTAGCGTGCACCCATCTAGAATAAAACTAAAATGCACTTGATTTCTATAGGTAGCCATTCCCTTATTATTTTTGACACATCAAAGCCCATGATCCATGAGATGATTCTCATTCAAGGCTATAATTTGCATATCCATGTATCTAGGATGTGCAATTCAAGTATAGTTGTTGTCTAAATTTGGTTTCATTCAAAGGTTTGAAAATAATTATTGACATGAATCTTCAATAACCCTATTCTTTCTTATAAGTTTGGAAACATAATTATTTTTTCTTATAAGTTTGGAAAAAAAGAAACATGTGAAAGATACATAACCTACTTGCATACTATAGAAAAGGTTTGAATAGATAGTCTCTCCCCTGTAAGATTTGACATGTCCCTATGTTTAATCCTAGAGCCTATTTGGTTTCATATCTTATAATAATGTGGTTTTATTCTCACCAACTCATCCCAAGTACAATGTCAAGTTTAAAATGTGAATCTAGGGACCTATGAGTTATGGGCCCACAATGTACTTAAAATAGATATATGTTAGAAATCATGGTGTCAATAACATATCAAACATACTAAAGCCATTTATCAAAATAGGCACATAATTAAATAGAAATTAGTTGACAAGATACTATCTTATTATGAAGACAACCTCCTTGTGTAAGAGGGTGATATCTAATTCTACAAGGAGTAAGTCAATACTAACTTGGTTTAACAAAATATTATAACATGGATAGTAAAAGAAAGATGTTTCTGATTTTGCAATGAAACTAATTCCCAATAAGAAATTCAAAATTGAACTATTTGCATTTTTATTTTTATTTTTCTTCACAATGTTCCTCTATTGGTACTATCTATCTATTTGAGAACCATTTGAAATAGTTACTCAAATTCACATAGGAGAACCATATTGTTTCACTAATAGTTGTATATAGTTTGCATGGAGAATCCCTTCATTGGGGGCATGGTTCATTAGATGCTTAAACTTAGTATGATAGATGTTTCTTGGAACTTGAGTTTTGAATATTATGAGTTAAAAGGATCACTATTAAAAGTGAATCTAGTCGGCATGATAAATTAGTTTAAATTTTAAAAAGAACATATTTTCCTTTATTTTAGTGAAGAACCAAAGATGTTCTCATAGTTATCACATGGGTATTATGAATACATCGAAATGGCGATTGTGGTATCTAGCAATATCAAAAGAGCTTCTAAGGAAATTCCTAATCTCGTCTTAATGCTCCTGAATTTCCTAATATATGGTTGTTGGAAGATCTCCTTGCATCGGTGGATTGAGATCTTAGCTAATTTATGAGAGATCTCTGTGTAAGGAAGTTCCTTGGTGTATTGTGGATTTTTTTTTTTTTTTTTTCATGAATGTATGGAGGTTCCTTAGCTGATTTGCTAGAGAATATTTTGTAGACATGGATGAAAAGAACAGTCTAAAAGTCACGCCTTCAACGTATCATGTTTGTTTGTGCAAAGATGAAATAATATTGAAATTTGGCAATTAAGTTTTTACACAATCAGCATATTAGTGAATCATCTAAAAGCACTAAGATTAGATATGGCACCATAACAATTAGTAGCAAACACTGGAGGAATTGTACATAGGCCAAAGATCCAATAATAAGAGTATGGAGATTCAATATAATATTTTGTCACATTTAGTAGATGCTCCTATCAATGTACCATAGGCCACCATTCTGTGCAACGATTGACCATGTAGACAAGGCACACTATAATAGAATTTTGTCAAGATTACTCCAATTTAGCTTTCATAGTCAAATAAAAAAAAATTAGTGCTTATTGCTCTTACAATCAAAATACCATTGGGATCCACTTCAAAAGTGATTTCAAATCTCCTCAGTTATTTAGATATAATCCTTTGTTGCTACTAACTTTTGCATATTTTATCTCTTCCCTGGTAATAGCCTTCACTCTAAGGTACCTATGTTCATCTCAAACAACCCTTGTTGATTAAGAATTTTCATTGTACATATGTCACTTATCTCGTATGCATTATGGGCAAGAAAATAATTTGAGTGGGAACAAGGAGTTAGCTCCAATTATGAGTCTCTTTTTTTTGAACAGTCACGCCTTCATATTTATGGCCAGTGGTTTGTAAGTGGGATCAATGATAATCCAACCAGCAACAAGGATAATGCAAGTGAGGTCCAACGACACAAACAAATTGATCTCAGAATCTTTAATAGAACGAGAGTGATAAATAGCACACAATCTCACACTTTGTCTGTCAAATTACTCAGTCTGCTAATATTGCTTCCATTCTACATTGCTTAACAATGGCTTCATTCCAATGGGCACCAAAAATAGAGCAGATATTGTCATCAAACACGTGATATCCCTAGTTTATGATATTCATCCTTTTTTTTTTTTTAATTTACTCCAAAAATTTCCTAGCATCACTAACAAAATTATGCATTAGTGATGGTCATTTTTTGTGCAGATTATGCATGCAGTGGTTATGAATAATGAATCATAGTCTAAAGCCACAAATTAAGGAACATGTGATTTTAAATTCACAGCTAGGAATAAGAGTTATTTAATTAAAATGGATGCAGTTGATTCCAGCAATGGTGCAGTCAACAAATAAACCAAAATATATAATCAGCACAAACTCAACTTATCAAATTGTAGATTTTCTTCATATAACCAGAATAAAACGTTGAATTTCATTTATAGTTTTGGTATTGATCAGATTGGCCTGCACAATTTATTATATTTTTCCATTTTTTATTTACTTACAATATTAGTTTTTTTTATGGGAGTGATTTTCAAATACATTGTGAACAAGATTCATCCCAAAAAATTTGCCCTATTGGAGGTAGTTATGAAAACAATGTATATAACATTATCTCAGAGATCTACTACGCTTTGCTTATGTAACAATTTTGCAATTAATTGTATTCATTTCCACAAGTAACCCCAAGAAATCTGTGCACTGGTTCAACACACTAGTGAGTTGAAAATTTTAGTTTTATTTTTATACGAAGTGAATTTTATTTTATTTTATTTACTTTCAAACTAACTCTTGGAAAATTTTGGATAGTAATTGAAGGTGAAAGTTTTTAACGAGTTAATCTAGAGGGGTGAAAATATATATCTTATGATAACCCTAGATTGGTTAAAATTGGATTTACGTAAATGATTTATTTAATACATATTTTCTTTTGATAACCTTTGAGTCTTAATAAATAATTGATGCAACAAATTTAATATTAATTTAGACTATTATAATGTTTTATCTGTCTATTTTTTTGCAGAAAAATAAATGCAACTGAATTTAAACAATTATAATCTTTTTTTTAATTTAATATATCTCAATGCAACTAGGATTGTCAGGCTCTGATACCAATTGAAATGAAACTAATTCCCAAATTTAAAATGCAATTATTCAAATTGTTTCCACAGATTAATTCCAAAACTTTTATGCACAAATTTTAATATTATATTTAAAGCTCAAGTAAAGACTTTAAAATTAAATGCATATCATAAATTGATCAACAATTTCACTCAAATACATTCAATCATGTCATAAATAAATTATTAATTGAATAAACTCAAAGATTTAAACACTTTATTGCTCAGAAAATTTATTAAGATTTGATACTTATCTTTGGAAATGTATAGAAGAAATCTTCAACTATTGCTGGAATGGCCCTTAGTTCAGCCTCTTCCACCTGTGAGCAGTCTGGGAGGAAAGCAGACTTTTCTGCTCTGCATGAGTGCTGGTTCCACTGGAACAATGCTCAATGCTCGTGCCACAAAACCATGCCCTAGCCAGGACCGTCCTGAGTGCACGCACTTGTACCTCAGGTTGGACACCCACTGTAGGAGTGCCCCTTCTCCGTCCTACTCACGGCCTGCTAACCTTGAAACCCTATTCCCACAATGTGCTCCACTTTATTTTCCTCTTTTTTTCCTGTCTGTCCTTTTCCAAGTTTCACATGAATGATTTATATATCTTTTAAGGGGTGGTTTCCAAATTCATCACACCCTTTCACAAAGGTTTCCTTTTTAACAATTATTTAAATAAATAATTAGGCTTCCCCTTTTAAAGAATGTTTATGCAATATTCTTTAATCTCTCTTTTTACGAAAGGATTATAATATTCTTTATTTTTCTCCCCCTTTTTAATTATAAAGGGTTATTTAATAGATTTATTTTCTCTTGGGGAAAAAGTCTCATAACAAGAGAAGAGAAGAAAATGGAGAGAAAAGGGATTTTCTAGGTGTTCAAGGCAGCCATGAGAGTTGTAGGATGAAGGGAAAAAAATAGATTTACAAAGAGGATTGAAACCAAGGAAGTTGAAGGAAAGAGGTCCATTAAAGATTTGAACACATGAAGTGCCTAGAAACCCTTGTAAAATTTATGAATTTAATTACTTGTTGAAATCCTCACTATATGTAATTGTTCTTGAGCAATTTTCATGTATGGATGTGAATGAACATTTAAATAAAGATATGTTTCAGATTATTTCTCCATTATTATGTTGATTTGGGTTGGATGACATGATAAGGCCATAAGATTGAGTAGTTTAATAAGACCCCCCAATCTTGTCTGCATCAATTATTACAATTTTTTTGAGTTTTGAGAAAGTTGATTTTTTAATAATTTGGAACTCACATTTTCAACTTAAATTTGTAAGTTGACAACTAGTGTCACCATAGTTTTAAGAAGATATTTGGAAAAATCTGAGCTCAACGGAATAGGCATGCAAAATTACCAAAAATGGCAAATTATGGCAATTGTTAAGAATACCCAAAAATGGTAATTTTTGGGGTTTTTTTTCTTCATATTTTTAGATATAAGGGAATTCTCTTTCATTGTACAAGAAGATATGGATAATAGAATAGTATCGTTTGAAAGAAACTTTTAGTTTTTGGATTATTTTATCTATAATGGAAAATTACAAGGGAGATCAATGATAATGCCTATGAGGTAAGTTTACCCGAAAAATTTAGATATTTCTCTTATGTTTGATATTTCTGATTTATATGCCTTACATGAGAGGAACATGATGAGGATAGTGGACAAGAAGTGGATTGGCAACACCAAATCCCACATAAGTGAAAGGAAAAGGTTGCACAAATTTTAGATAAGAAAACTACCTACGCTCGACAAGGTCAATACAATAGGTATTTGGTATAGTTGGAAGGATTAGTAGCAACAAATAATACATGGATAAAAAAGTGGGATTTGAAGAAGCTAGATCAAGACAAGTGGAAGGAGTTTAAGAATAATAACTTGTAGGAGTTGTGTTCTTTTTAACCAAAGGAGAATGATGTGGGGACTTCCCGAGGTCATAACTTTTGACTTGGAAATTTTTTTGGGCTCAATTTTTACAAGGAGATGTGTTATGAAGATTTTTTTGGATTTTTGATAGAGCCCAACTTGGTTGGTGGCCATTTTAACACTTTTTCGGGGCCAAAATAATTCATCTGGGCCCTAAAAAATTAGCTTTTACTATTTTATTAATTTTTTACAAAGTTGCTTTTTAATAATTTGTAACCAACATTTCCAATTTGAATTGTAAGTTGAAAATTAAATTCACCAGTGTTAGGAAGATATTTGGAAAAATTTGAGCTCAAAGGGATAGGCATGCAAAATTACCAAAAATGACAAATTATGACAATTGTCAAAAAAGAGCCAAAAATGATAATTTTATGGTTTTTTTTTTTTTTTTAGAAGGGAATTCTCTTTCATTGTAGAAGCAGAGATGGATAATAGAGAAGTTTAGTTTGAAATCAATTTTCAATTTTTGGATTTTTTTATTAATAATGGCAAAATTCTGTTAAAAGTTTATTTTGGTTTGAAAACAATTTTTAGTTTGTGGATTTATTTTATCTATAAGACAAAAAAAATTAAAGGTTTATTTGGTTACATAAGCACGTAGGCCTTAGATAGACATTAAAACATTAGATAAAGTTCATATTCATAACTAAGAAGGTACACAAACCAAAGACAAACATTGAACAACAAAAAACAATAGACCACAATGAACATCAACAAATATTAAGATTACTAATTAAATCCTAGTCAATATTCATCTTCTTGATAGAATCATTCTAGTATTTCTCCTCAATCCTGTTTAAGTTGGTTATTATCTAAGCAACTTCCTCTTGGTTCTTTCCCATTTTCTTCTTGATTTTCCTGATCTTTGATTTGCCTAAAACAATACCAAGAATAGCCCACTACATGATCCCATATAATATTGAAATAAATTTTCCTATAGAATCCTCTAGAGAAGAAACCATGTCCTTCTTTCTATCATAGTCACCATCTTGTTTGGCTCTCAAAATTTTGCTATATAAGTCCTTTAATTGGTCATTTATATTTTGCAAAGGCTCAAAGTTAGTCGCTTCCTCCCTTTTGACTTCTTTCATATCCTCATTAGTATTTCCCTTACTATCTTTCTATTCCAAGTCAAGAATATTTGTGTCCTCTCCATTAATCTCCTCAAAGATCTCCTCCTTGATTTTTTCCTCTTCTTCCTCCACACTAACCTCTTCTTCATCTTCTTCTTGTAAGCTAGAATTCAAGCCATTCCCTTCATAATCAGTGAGGAACTCTTCATTAGAGGATCTCAATCCCTCATCCTCAAGGGCCAAATTCTTCCTTTAGTATCAATAACTTTATTATGTTGACTAGCATGAGCTAACCTAGAAAACCTCCTTTAACCTGACCTACCACTGGCAATGCCCTTCTGGAAAGGCTCCAATTCATCACCAATCTATATAGTAATAGAGCCAGAGGGACCTCAGTTTTTATTTTTGGAGGTGAGAAGGGTAGGATAT
The DNA here is from genome assembly GCA_007258455.2 of Sequoia sempervirens. Classification (NCBI taxonomy): domain Eukaryota; kingdom Viridiplantae; phylum Streptophyta; class Pinopsida; order Cupressales; family Cupressaceae; genus Sequoia; species Sequoia sempervirens. Next base: position 914,706,950 of record VDFB02271358.1, read on the forward strand.
GATTTACCTTTTTTGGGGCAACACTCTGCAACACAGTAAGAGAAGGGAGAGTTGAGGAAACAATAGAAATCAAAACCATTTTTTTGGACTTATATTTAGAACTCAAAGGAGGGGTATTTGAGGTTGAGAGAGGTTTTTTTCAATCACCTTGATTTCCAGAGGATTGACAATAGAGGTAGGGTTCAGCTAGGGGGTTGTGTAAAGCATAAATTTATAAAGGAAAGGATTAAACACTGATGAAGAGGTGGAGAGGCCCATTTTGGAAATGTAGGAAATCAGTGAGGAAATTAGATAAAATGAAATATTAATCCATTCCTTATGGCAGATGTGATTCAAAAAGGAAAATGATAACCATGAATAGTCTTAAATCTTCATTCTAAGGTGGAATAGTGCATCATGTAGAGCTTACCAGACTGAAGGGAATGAGAAAATTCTCCCTATTGAAACCATTTTGGAGCCTCATCAATTTTTCCCCTTATTCAAAGAACTTATCCATGAATTTTTGATACTTTCCATTGTTGACCTTGGCCACTTTGATTCCTTTACATTTTAAACTAGTCACATTCACAATAAGTCAAGTTGTCACCTCAAAATGGATTCCCTTAATAGAAACCTTGCCAGTTTTCTAGTAATTAAATAATTTAAAAGTGAATACATTGTCATATCCTTGTATGGCCTAGAAAAAAGGTGTAATCCCTTCCTCCTCAAAGATTTTCTAAAGTTAAAAAATCTACTTCAGAGGGATGCAAGAAAGGGGTTACAAACATTTTCTTAAGCCACTAATTTTCTGACTGAATACTTTCTCTACAGATGAAGAGATGTAAAAGACACTATAAGATTAAAGCACAAAGTGGGAGAGCTAATGCTTATACAGAGAAGGAAACTCTTGTCAAAAAGGTTGTCATTTAAAGAGGAGAAAATGTACTTTGTGGTGAGAAACCAAATAATAATAATATTTTCCTATAAAATGATCCACATGTCAAAGGTACTACAATTGAGAGAAGGATCATACATTTTAATTATCCTTGAAGGGATGGGAAAGGACTTAAGACTCATGTTGCCAATTTGGGTGTCATTCATTTCCATAATTACATCCCTAAATTCAAAGAAGCGATAAGATTTGAAGGATGAAATGATAGCTTATTCATGTCCTTGAGGGAAATGATTATAAGGACAACTCTTTTCATAAAATGGTAGTTTAAAATCTCCTAGTTTTCTTCTATTCGATGATAGTTAATCCCTAGCCTTTTCCATCCAACAATAATACTATCTTCTTTGAAAGAATAAGTGTTTCAAACCCTTCCCTTGACATGAAGAGGATAAATATCCTTCAAAATAATTACACAAAGTTGAAATCATATAACTTTTCTTCTTAGAATGCCATCTCAATTTAAACATTATTACACTTAATAAACTCCCTTCTTGTTTCAAGCCTTTTATTAAAAACAAAATCTTTTATTTTATGTGGGATTTGATCAAACAGGCTCTAACAAGCCCATTCAAGGCATGAGATGCCTTTGTTGGAAGTACTATCAACTTCCTTATTACCTTCCCTGTAGGTGTGGATTATCTTTTATTGAAGGAAATTTCTTAACAAAATTTTGAAATCTTGAATCATGTCTCTTATCATCTATGGTATTGTAGAAGTACCTTTCAAGATGTTAATAATGAAAATGAAATCTCCTTCAATAATGAATTTATCAAATCCTTTTTCTTGTAATCTCTTGACACCCCACCAAGCTGATGTAGCTTCAAAAATATTACTAGAACATAACCCATGATTTTTGGAAAATCCTTCAATACTTGGATACCATTGTGGTTTCTAATCACTCCTCCCACAACAACTACGCTAGGATTTCCTTTAGAGAATCTATCAAAGCTAAGTTTAATCCAAAATTCCTTAGGAGGCATTCCCCATAATTTTTTAATTATGATTTCACCATAGGAAGGTAACAGTTTAGAGAACCCAACTAAAGTTTTAAAACGAGTGGTGTGTCGGTGGATGGTACTAGGTGGGAATCTCCTGGTTCCTATCGTCTAGTGTGAGGGGATTATGGCAGTTCTGTTGGGCAAGGTGGGTCTCCCAAAGATTCTCATGGGTTTTTAAGGTCATTTTCCATCCCTTTTGAAAAGCTACCCCCACCACTTAACTAGAAATGTCTTTTTCCAAAAACTTTCAGTGTGATTGGATGTGTAGTCGGGGATGAAGTCCAAATCATGCATTTGAAGGAGGGTACTACTATAAAAATTAAGGACCTGTCTTTGGATTGTTCGATTACCAAAATGGAAAAAATCTTGGTTAGTAGGTTTGTGGGAAGAAAGCCCAATATTGAATCTATTCTTAAATGGGCTTCTTCCAGGTGGGTTGTTAAATGCTCTTTCTCTATTTCAACTCTACCAAAAGGTTTATTTTGTTTCAACTTTAATTTTCATGAGGATTGCTTGGCTATCCTCACCAGTAGCCCATAGTTCTTTGGTAAAATTTCCTTTCCTTGTGCAAATGGTTCCCTAGCTTTGACCCTTCTACTCACTTGGCGACATCGCTTCCTACTTGGGTTTGTCTGTCGGGCCTCCCTTTGGAGTTCTAGGATGAAAAAATTATCACGGGAGTGGCCTATGCCTTTGGAAACTTCCTCTCATTGGATTATGTCACCAATGAAAGGTCCAAGTTGGTGTTTTCCCATTTCTGCATCAGTATTGAGTTGAATAAGGTCCTTCTGACCTCAATTATTTTGGAATCCAAGCTTGGTAAGTGGTCCTAAACCATTGAATATGAAAACTCTACTCCTTTTCACAAAATTGCTCTTTTTTTGGTCATAATTGCAATGCTTTCCCTAAAGGTATACTCAGGTCCCCTATGGGTAAAGATAAGGCTGTAGCCTCCCCTTCCCCTGGCCCCGATGTTGGGGGAACTATTCTAATGTTGGTGACGTCCATTATGACTCCTTGGTCTCCCCCTGCAGTTCATATTCCCTCTTCCTACAAGGTTTCTCTTCTTGTATTGCTAGCCCCTTCCCCTTCTCTAGTCCCTAATTTTTTGAGCATGTTCCCTCTACCCAGCTTCCAGTGTCCCCGCTCTTCTCTCTTATGGTTGACTAGTGCTTTTCCCTGAATTCCTCCAAGTTTTACTTGGAGATCTCTACTTTAAACCTATCTCCTCTGCTGCATGATTTTGGCCTGTAGTCGGTGACTGATGAGATCCCTACTTGTGTCTCTCTAGTCATCCCTTGTTTTATCCCCCCTCTCTAGTGAATATTGGCCTTCTCGGTCCTTCCAAGTTGTTCATCCCTCAGAAGTCAGTGGATGTGGGGACAACTGCTAAAGCAAGAAGGAAACCTAGTAAAGTTACCAGGTAGAAAAACATGACTAAAGATCTTGTGAATGGCAACCAAGCAACAGTGGAGCAGGTTAGCTCCAAACATAGCAAGAAATTTTGATTCTCTCTTAGAATATTTAAGGGATTAATAACATTTATAAGAAGAATATTGTCAGGGATTTCATCAAAGAGTTCAAGCCTAACATTCTTCTCTTACAAGAAACTAAAATGACTACTGATGATTTTGATGAATCTGGTAATTTCATCTGGCCTAATGCCCTATTCTTGGCAGTGGATACTATTGGGGCCTTTGGTGATTTGGCTACAATGTGGAAAACATTTATCAAAAGATCCCTAATATCTAACAAGAAATTTTTTCTTAATGTCATTTTCTCTCAAAGCTTCGGTCTCTCTAATTAGGTGTTATCTAATGTTTATGCACCCAATAATGTGGTTTAAAAAAGGTACACCTTGGTCAGTCTACTTGGATGTATAAATATTTTTTTACATAGTAACTGGATGCTGATGGGAGATTTCAATTCCCCTCTTTTTCCATCTAAAAAGCAAGGAGGTACTCTGGATTTGTCAGACAACATGTTGGATCTCAACTCCTTTTTACATGATGGTGGTTTAATGGATTTAGACCTCAAGGGAATCTTGTTCACCTGGTCTAATAAATGGATAGGGGAAATATCATTTAGGTTTGGCTTGATCATTATTTGGTTTCTTCCAATTGGGACACATCTTCACTCTCCTTGTCATCTCTCATTAGACTTGGTTCATATCATACCCCATTACTCCTATGTTGGAGCACTCCCCCTAAGGTGAAAAGGCCTTTTCTTTTGAATTAATATGGATGTATCAACCTTTATTCAAGGATCTTCTTTCCTCTTGGTGGAGGGGTCGTGGATGTGGCTCTGCTATGTACAATCTGGCTTTTAAATTCAAGAGTCTCAAGTGCAATCTCAAATCTTGGAGTAAGAGCTATTTTGGTAATATCTTCTAAAAGAAATCTAGTCTCTCAAAGATAAGCTTCATCAGGTTCAAAAAGAGTTGGATTTTGGTTTTTAGGTGGATCTTGTTGCTAAGGAAAAGACCCTACTTGGTGAACTACATAATATTATTGAGAAGGAGGAGGTTTATTAGAAATGGTGTTCTAGGAATCAATGGCTCTGTGAGGAGGATAAAAACTCCAGATTCTTTCACATGACGATGACCAGACATAGTAAGAGGAATACTATCTCTGATTTGATCCTTGAATATGGATCCAATATGACTAATGAGGATGATTTAGCTCATGTTGGTGTTTCTTTCTTCCATAACCTTCTCAACCCACACCAGATAGAGTTTTTGGCAGGTGACATTTTCAATGTCATCCCCTTGGCTCTAACTCAATAGGAGGTTACATCTATAGAAGGTGGTGCTCAAGTGGATGAGATTTTTGAGGTTGTGTTTTCCCTTAGCCCTTTTAAAGCTCTTGGACCGGGTGGCTTTCCTCCTTTTTTTCAGATGTTTTGGGATATTTTTGGTCAAGACGTCATGACTGCGGTGGTTGAATTTCTCTCCATTGGAAAATAATTAAAGAATTCAATAACACTTTCATTTTCCTTATTCCTAAGAATTAGGGACCAACAAGTTGAGTGAATTTAGGCCTATAAGTCTCTGCAATACATTTTACAAAATATGCTCCAAATTGTTGGTCAATTGCATTAAACCCCACTTGAACAAGTTGATACATCTTGGAAAAAAAGACCTTATGCCATGGCATCAAATTACTGATGTTATTATGTTGGTACATGAAACCCTCCACTCCATGGATAAAAGTAGAAAGGAAAGTATGGCTCTTAAGCTAGATATCTCCAAAGCCTATGACAAGGTGTCTTGGGATTTCCTTTTTGAATTTCTTTGTCAATTTGGCTTCTCTGGTAAATTGTTGAAACTCATTCAGAGTTGTGTGACCTCCCCCAAATACTCTATGATTATCAATGGCACCTCACAAGGTTTTTTCTTAGCTTTTGATGGAATTCACCAAGGTGACCCATTGTCTCCCTATCTCTTTATGTTGATGGTTGAGGTCCTTGGTCACAATTTTGAACATAAAATTTTGAATGGTTATTTGGTGAGCTTTTCCCCTTCCTCTGTGTCTCAACCGATCTCCCATTAAAAAAATTTTGATGACATGATCTTGTTTGGGGAGGCCACACTAGCTAAGGCTAAAGGTTGGATGTATATTCTCTCAAAATTTTCTAAGGCCTCTAGGTAGTTTATCAATTTTAATAAAGGTGCTATCTATTTCCCAAATTCCAACACTGCTCTTCAATCTAGGATTTCTAGAACTCTCAATTATCAGATTGTACCCCTTCCCTTAACATATCTAGGTATACCGCTTATTGTTGGTAAAGTGGACAATTTTGTCTAGTCTACTCTTTTGGAATGGGTTCGGAGGAAGCTCACTACATGGAAGGGGGCCCTTCTGAACAATACTCATAAGCTCCTCCTTAAGACCACCATTCAAAGTTTGGTTGTATACCCAATGTCTTTATTTTTTATGTATGTGGCATGGTTAGAGAAACTTAAACAAATACAATGTAGATTCTTGTGGTTGGGAATTGAGGAAAGGAACAGGTTCTCTCTAGTGAATTGGGACACTGTGTGCTCTAGGAAATATTATGGATCGGTTTGGACTTGTTAAAAACAAGATTGATGAACATGGAACTTATAACCAAAATTTCTTGGAAACTTCTTAACAATCAGCCAGAATGGATCTCTATTCTAAAGGACAAGTATCTGCAGGGATGAGATTTTCTCTCTATGTTAGGCAATGGAGTTCTTCCTATTGGTTTTGTGATCTAGAATAACCTTTTAAAAACCAAGAATCTACTCTCTTTAGGGTCCTCTTGGCTGGTGAAATCAAGTACCTTGGTCTCTTTTTGGGATGATAATTGGTTGGCTTCAGAGGCTCTTGGTCTCCATCCTATTTTGTCAGCTTTTCATCTGGACCTCTGTAACTGGCTGGGTGATAAGGTCTCAGATTACATTAATTTTTCTATTAATCCACCTAGATGGAAGATTGACCCTGACTGGTTCAACCCCCCCTTCGGTTGGTTGCTAAAGAACTTCTTAGAATAGTCAGGAATCACAAGTTCTTCCCCTCTTACTTGCTTCAATTGTTGGTCTACATGGCTTCTAAAGATGGCATGTATTCTATCGAGATCAGCTACAATTTCCTCTAGTTCTTGGAAACCTAGATGTTTGATTGGATGTGATTATGGAGAGGAAACTCCTCACCTAAAGTCAAATTCTTACGGTGGACTATTTGTCATAAAAGGATCCTCACTATGGATAATTTGAAAAAAAAGGCATACAACTTGGGAATCAGTGCTTTTGGTGCAAGAACGAAGCTGAGTTCATATTTCACTTTCTTTTCCATTATTCTTACTCCTAACAAGTTAGGAAAAATATCCAATCTCTTTTCAAAGGTTGTTGGGTTTTGCAAAAGGATGTGGGCACTCTAGAAGGAGCACAATAACAGATTCTTCAAAAACAAAAGGTCCTCGTGGTTGGTGGTGGCCAACAAGATTATTAGTCAGGTTGTTGAGTTGATTTTTTCTACCCCTTACAAGTCCAAAAGAAATCCTAATGATTTGGAGGTCTCAATTATGTCTGCTTGGAATCTTTCAAAGGCCCTTAATGCCCTCAATTCAATTATCCCACAAGATAGGAGAAGTACGCCTTGGTTCCCCCCCGAGCCTAGCTAGTCAAAGCTTAATTTTGACAACTTGACCAAACCTAACCCATGTCGGGCAAGTGGGGGTGGGGTCATCCATGACCACAAGGAGAAATTAATTATGTCCTACGTAGTCAACTTGAGGGTCAAATATTCTAGTTTTTTTGAGATGGTGGGGGCCTTCCATGGCATTCAAATTTGGTTGTAGAAGTAGAATCTAGAAACACGACTCTTATGCTGGCTAGGAAAGCCTATCCCTATTGAACTCTCTAGGACCTAGTGGCCTCAGCTCACAATCTCATGATTTCCCTTTCGAACTGTACTGGTAATCAATGGATAGGATGGGAAATAAAGTTGTTGATACATTAGCAAATCTTGGAGCTTTTACTCCAAATTTAGTAAAATGGGATAATATCCTCCATATCCTAAGTCAAGTGCTCAAATTAATTCACCATGATGCTAAAGTACTGTCCAAATGAGATCGAGCTAGATACGATGTCAACTCTTATTGATAGTTTCCATGCTCTTCAATTATGGCAACTTAATCCTGCTAATCAATCATTGCATATTTACATTTATTTGCGACTCTAGTCTTTGTATAGCCATTTCTACTACTAGTGTTTCCTCACTCTAAAATTTGCATTTTTAGCGATGGGGGAATTTGGTGCAGGATGAACCTATTAACTACAATGGATGGAAGCAAGACAAGGAGGTTTAGGTCATTCTAGAGCGGGGAAAGACAGTTTCGTATGTGGACAAGACAAAGGGGAATAACCCCAATATTTCTTTAGATTTTGCCAATTCTTGGGTGGACGGATCTATTATTGTTGGAGGGGTATCTTTCATGGTGACTCCTAAGCTTATTATAGAGGTTATGAGGCTATCTTTCGAATGGATTTTCATTCCTCATAAGTTGAAAAGTCATTACTAGGAAGACATGAATTTTTTCCTCAAAGAGAGCGAGAGGGTGAATAGATTGCAGAATGGCTTTAACCGTGTGGACTTGTCTGGCATCTAGTGCATAATTTTTGAAGTCCTCATGAGGTATGTCATGCTCAAAGGGTGTTTTCACTGATTCCATGCCCATATTTTCCCTATGCTTAATCATCTTAGGTATAATGTCAAAATAAATTTCCCCTTTTGGCTCTTGTCTTCACTTAAGAAATATATTAGAAGTGTCCAGGCTAAATGAAAGAAATTACCCATCCACTAGGGCCTTATTTATCATCTCTACAAGTTTCATTTTATGCTACTCCCCTCCCCTTCTTCTATTTACAATAACACTCTGACCATCTACAACCCCACTAATCTCCCTGTGGACCTCAACCCCTCTATTACTACTGATGAAACCCCTCCTACCATTCGCCATAGCACTCAGGCCTGGGGTAAAGCCCTTGTGAATGAAACCCCCCCCAATCCCCATCAAATGCACCCCTCTACAAAAACCCACACCTATTTCTACTTCTGGGTCAGGGGAGTTTGAAAACTCAAATGATGATCAGTCATGAAATCCCACCCCAACCAACTCTCTTGTGCACTCTTTGGCTCATGCGAATATGTCAGATGTTCCTAATGCCCCCCCATTTCTAACCCTAACCCATAAAATTCTCCCAACCTATGCATTAATCTAGAGGAAATCAGAATTGAACCTAGGTCAATTTGTGCCCTGCTAACCCCCTAGGTAAAAAAATTAATGAAATCTTAGAGACAATTAACATTTAGAAGGATATCATGAAGTGGATCTTAGGCCAACTAGTCATGCCTAAAGAAAGAATTCAAATTCTAGAGGGAAAGGTTCTTAATAAATAGGTCCATTGGCCAAGGGAGGTGGAGAACAAGGAGCATTGGGACATGATTGCTTCTCTGGAGAAGTCTTTTGAGAAGTGGGTGAGGTGGGAAAAGGAGATAGAAGATTTACGGGCCATCATTGGTATGAAGTCCAAGAAAAAAAGAATTTACTAACTAAGATTGATGTCATCCATCAATACCAAGAGAAGATAATGCAATGCCTCAGGGTCATCATCGATTATAGTAAAGAAACCATCAAGAACACTACCCTCACTCTTTAGGTTTTTTAGGATGAATTAAGGAAGTGTTATGGGAAGTGGGTTATGAATAGTGTGGAGGATGGTCATATGCATAAGAAGAAGGGTAAAAAGGTAGACACCTCGTCTCGTGAGGTTACGATGAATACCCAATTCATTGAATAGGGGCTTGTGACTTTCGAAAAGAAGCTCTAGTTCTTGTCTTAGGAATGGAATGCGATCACTGGTCTCATGTTGTTGGGAGACTTGTAGGTGCCTTGTGGTTCTATGTTGGTCCTAGCTCTGTGGGATTTCTTTGTTTTTTTCTCTACTGGTCGAACTATTTAATCTTTAGTTTATGTTTTACTTTTTTAGATTTCTCTCTACTCGAGAATTCCTCGTCTACCTCTATGGTTGTTTTGTAATGGGTACTAGCCCTTCCAATTTTATTCTAATCAAAATAGTTTAGAGAACCCATAATTAACCGTATTTATATTTTCTTGCAATTGTTGTTTCATAGTCAAGAAAACCTCCATGCTATTTCTTTTTTTATCCCTAAATTTTTTGTTGTTTCTTTCTTTCCACAATCCCCAAGACACAAAAGGAAGGATTTTTCTCCATAGGTAAAGGATAATAATTCCAGATGTTAAAAAAATCCTTAATGATGGAGGGGAAACCCCAATTAACCAGTAAGGACTTAAAGACATGGTCCTAGACTTCAGACGAGAAGGGACAGTTTAGGAACATGTGATCTATTCTTACTTCTTCATAGCACATAGAGCATGTATTAATGAATTGAAAACCATTCCTATTAAGGTTGTCTATAGTGAGAATATTTACATGAACATCAACCCACAAAAATTAGTTAATTTTAGGGATGAGTTTAGGATTCAAAACCTAAATCCACTTGAAGTTAGTGTTAGGAAGGAGCGACTATTCCAACATGGCATAAGCTAACTTGAATAAGAATGGGATAGAAGGAATTCTTCTCCAAATAGAAGTATCTAACTTGTCTTGGGAAAAAAAATTGAAATCACCTATCTAATTTCTCAAATTCTTAACAAGCTCTTCTTCCCCTTGCTATTTGCTTCCTCTTTAGAGCTTACCCTCTAAAAATTGTTCCTCAAAATTCTTCCATTTTAGGGAAACAACTCTCTAGTTGATACAATCATTGAGGAGCTCACCATTTACTTGAATAAACCTTTCTTGATTATGATTGAACTAGAGGAAGGAGGATAGCATAGGAACTTCATTCTAAATATCATCCTAGAAACCAATAGTCAAGCCATTCCCACTCTTCTTTTGATCTCCTATTTAATGATATTCCTTATTTTTTCCATGTTGTTCCAAATAACAAATCCATTTGACAACTTAGAGTTTAGGAAATTCCTTTGGTTGTCATTACCAAGGTATTTAGCTTTCAAGATAACAACCAAGTTTTTTTCACCTTGAAGAAAGTTCCATCCTATCTTGGAAAGAAGAACTGTGTTAAAAAAATCAACTTTCTAATGCCTAGACCCCCAATATTTTTTGGCATTTAAAATGTTTTCCCAACTAACCAAGGAAATCCTGGACTTCTCTTTGATTCTTTTCTAGAGGAATTTCCTCTAGAGTTGTTTTATTTTATAGGTGATGCAAGGGGAATCTACTAGCTAAGTTTCTCCAACATTGAAGGAAAGTGGTAAAACTTTCTCTAGGTTTTTGTTTAGTGTTACATAGAACAACTAATATGACCTATTTAATTTTATATGAGAAATGGGCCACAAACCATTTGGTTGTCTGTGAAGGAGGTTACTAAACCATGGGGAAGGTGTGTGAACCATTCTAGGGCTCATCCTTCAAGGCTTTTAGGGAATAAACTCATAAGATAGACATCAATGTAGACCACTTCTTGACATGTTATGTAAAACTCTTTGATATGTTCCATTTGATCACCCTTTCCCTTATATTTTTCAAAGTTGGGGACTTCATGGTTCTTAGGGAAGGGTATAGACAATATGGATTTATCAAAATGGTAAGGGAATGTGTCTTCAAATCTATAGGTCTTCTTTTGTTGACCCATTTGGAGACCTTGGGTCATATTATTGGAAGATTGGCTTATCATTGAGAAGATTGGGGGATGTATGGTAGATGATGTTACTATGGTGTTGTCATTACTGTCAACATTGATGTATAGCTAGTGGAAATGAGCATGATTGAATTTAGTGATGGTAATCCATTATATAGATGTAGTTTTGTTGATCTAGAATAGACCAAACATTTGTAGAATTTCCTAAGTCCCAGAGTACAATTTCTAGTGTATAGTGAACTATTTTTAAGGTTCGCATTGCTGCACTAAGAAGAATCTTGTCATGTGGTTCTAAGGTAATTTTGGTGTATGTTGGAGGAATTTGAATCCAATGTTTCACATCTTGAATCCCTCCATAGTTGAAGTTAGAGTTGACAGAGTATCACTTTAGATATGATAAAGTTACAGTGAAAAGTACCTAATTGGAATGCTCTGCATTCCAATGCGGATGATTATTATGGTATGTGGTTTCGAGGGAGTGTTTACAAATTTCAGAATTGTCTTTTTTCCATGTGTCAAGAGTTTTGGAGGTACATGTTTCGAAATGTGGATGAGTAGTTTGTTCATTCTATTGTTGCTTCACTAGTGGTACCAACCTAAAGGGTTTGAGGTCATGTAGAATTAAAGGATGTATAGATCATGCTTATGAGAGTAATTATAGGTAATTTCAACCTATTTTGATTATGTATATGTTTTGGGTTGTGTGTGTTGGTGTTTTGAGCTGATAAGTTATGAGGATGCATGGTACATCAATTAGGATGACCTAATTTATGTTTGTATTGGAAGCAATATATACAACATTAATTCCTTGTGGAAGTGTGTATGGTATGTGTGGTGTGAAATAATTAAGTGTGTGTGAGATCGGAAGCAGAGAAGAGTATGAAGAGGTTAATAAGTGGAGAAACATGAAGTGTGTTAGATCAGTTTACATGGCTTAATTGGAAATATCTTCAACATATTGTAGATGCATTGTATTAGTTCAAATCTTTGGCAATGAGCCACCCTCTTTTCTATTGTGGTGGTGGGCCATTTCTTCTATTATCTAGATAGTGAGTCCTTCAGATAATGAGTCCACTTGGTAGTGAGCTATTTTGTAATATCTTATAACTTGTTATAATATATTGTGAGCTAATACCCAATGACGATTTTCCCTTTCTTGGTTTTCCACATAAAATTTGGTGTTCTTGTGTTCTTTGATAGGATGCATGATTTTTATGTTCCTTTCTATTACAACAAGTTTAATGCAATGCATTAAATAGATATTTGAGTTGATGAAATTAATGAATTTCAATGAATACTAATTCAGCCCCCACCCTCTCAATATTTTGGGTGTTCAACACATATTCTTCATATTTTGCAATTTTTGGGCAAGATTGATGTTGGTGGATGGAGGGGTGTTTGTGTATTGATAATTATTTTTGGGTTGGTAGAGGGGTGTTGAAGGGGGCTTTATATTGGATGTATTTGGAGGTTGGGAAGTACTTAGGGTGTGTTGATTGATGTGTGAGTATGTAGATACTTGGGACATTTATGGTTGGATAAAATTAGCATTGATTGATGTAGTGAGGGATTGGGTAGGTATGGTAGGATGGGTAGATGTGTATGCGGTATTGGTAGGAATATTAAATATTAGTTGAGAAGAAGATGAAAGATGTTTCTCAAATGTTGGTTGATATGTGGATGTGTAGAGGGGATGGTTAGGATTAAGTTGGGATCCCAAAATTTTATTCAAAGGGTGATTGGATAATGGATTATTAAAAATCTCTTGTGTCCTAATTTGTGAGATACCAAAGTTGGGTGGGTGTCTAGATCCTTTGGATAAGAGATCTAATAAAATGGTATCCTTGTCAAGCTCATATATTCATTGCATCATTTCTTGGTTATGGGGATCTTGAGCAAAGGCCTACAATCTAGGAGAGTGTTTGGGTTGGTCTACATATGCTTCTTCATCATGGAAATATTTAGGTTGGTTGGTGAGGTCTTCAATGGTAGCATTCTCTTGAGAAACCATTTTTATTTTAGCTTGTGCTTAGTGGCTAGCAGGCAAATGGAGGATTCTTTTAGAGGGATGTTCTTAGGGTGTATAATGGGTAGGTTTGAGGGGGAGATGGTGATAATGACTTGGACTTAGAATTTGGACTATGATGTGAGTGATGTGGATAATTAGATGAAGCATAATTGTATTAGTGGATGTGGATAGTTAAGAGATACAAAATAAAATTTGTATGAAAGAAAAAAATCTAGACCATTGAAGATAAAATGATTTTGGGATGTATCCTTGCTTACATAGGATAGGAAAGCTCCTAAGCAAGATTGGATAAGGTATTTTTGAAAAATTTAACTCAAGGGAGAAAAATCCTTAAGATAAATAATTCAAAATGATGGCCTAACTAAAATACTACTTAAGATAGGCAAGCTCTTAAGAAACACCTAAGTTAGAGGATGATGTGTAAGGGTATAGATCTAGATTTTGATAAGATTTTGATTTGTAAGGATGTAGATGGTGGATGTTTAGGATTAAATGATTTGGATGTTTAGGATAGAAGGTTAAAATGAAGGAGATTGGATAGGATGATGTGATAGGTAGAGGGATGTTGTTTAGCAAGTCTAAGTGGTAATGGAAAGGAAAATCTGGATAGGGAGATGATGATTATAATGAAGATGGTAGACCTATCGTTAGACTATGGAATTGCAAAGTATTATTTTCTGATCAAGGATATCTCTTGGGCACTATTGAAAGTTTTTTCTTTTCAGGATAAAACATAGGTGTGGTTTAACAGAGTGCAAGCACAATTTGATAAAGCACTATAGAGCATAGGCATAGCTTTATAGGAAGACAATTTTAGGAAAAAGCACAATCTTATATACCAGATGTGTAGTTTTAGGCTTAGGCATACTTTGATAGAACAAAAGCACAATTTCAAGCTTAGGCGTAGTTTGAAAAAACATAAGCATAGTTTCAAGCACAGGTGAACCTTTATAGAGTGCAAGCGTAACTATGTGTGAAAAAGGTGTAGTTGCACAATGATAGTTTGGAAAGAGATATGCACACACAAAAAACACATTGGATGATTTTTTTGACTTATTTCATGGTAAAAAATTATATTTTTAACAAGTCATGTTGAGTGACTTATCACTAGTTTAGCACATGAGCACACATCAAGTACATTAGCACAATCCTAAAATTTGTCAAGGGGGATTATAGACTTAATGTGGGCCCACTAGATAAAGGCTAATACTTCTAATTGAGTGGGTGAATAGGGTATGAAAAGGTCATGTACCACCTTTACACCCCTACCTTAGAAAGATAAGTCCCAAATAAGGGATATGTGTCACCTCAACAAAAGTTCATACATGGTGAGAAACTTCGGGCATGATCAATTGTACCCTACACCACACTAAGCTATTGTTGAATGGTCTTAATCTAGTTTTTACAAGTTCTCTTGGGGAGTCCTCTAAATATCACAAGGGTACATGAGGCACAATCATGAACACTACTTTGTCACAAGCGTGGATTGGGAAATTTTTATGGGAAAGCTTGGAACAACCCTTCACCTCTTGTATTGGAATCACCCAAACATCAAATCTTCACCACTTATGATGTAACTAGATTAGGGTAAAAAATTTCTTCTCCCCCCACTATACCCCATTGGTAACACATAGTTGAGGTCATCCCTTAGAATGATGAAATCCCCAAGAAGTCCTCCTAAAGGGAAGGATAATGCTAGGTGTTTATGATCCCCAAGGTCACACTAAGTGTGAGGGGAGAGCATACACACAAAACTATCAAATTCCTAGGATTTAATCTAAACACAAAATGAGGAGATGCAATATTTTTGATCCCCAATATTTATCTAGGTGTAAGGGGATAGCATACATCTATGCAACCTTCCAAACAAAGTTTATTAATCCCTTTTTTAAATTTAGTCCCTAAATTAGTGGAAATAAAAAAGAGTTTTGGACAAATAAATCTAGAAACACATAGGTTAGTAGTTTCAAATTTTTAGTCTTGGACAAGCTTAATCAACTGCACCACTTGTTAGTCCCCAAAGTTAGCAAAAGAAAAAAATAAAAAATAAAAACTAAAAACTAAAATAGAAGTGTGTTTCTATGAAATAAGAATGTGTTTTTGTGAAAGAGAAGTGCTTTTCTATAAAATAGAAATGCAAAAGTCTCTACAAAGGTGCAAAATTTGCTAACAAAGGTGCAAAAACATAGAAAATACAAAAAATTATGCCTAACAGAGGCATCATTTTGTCAAATAGAAGTGTCAATAATCACCCTGAAAGCACAATAGGTCTCTACACAAGCATCAACAGATAGAGAAAAGGCACTGGAAGATAGAGAAAAAGTGTCGCTCATCAACACATAAGTGTAGTGAGTCTGTATATATGCACAATTTCATAGTAGCAAAAGTCTGTAGAGTAGGGTTAGTAGAAAACAACTAATGTCTAATAAACGTGATAGAACAAAAATCTAAAAATGTCTTAGTTGTTTAGAAACACTCTTAATAGTATGTAAAACCATTAAGATCAATTTTTAAGATTTTAGGTCATCAAACAAATCTAGTTTAAATGGAAAATAAGGTAAAAAAAAAGATTGTATAAAAGTTAGAATGGAAAGTGTTAATTTGAAAAATAACTAATCCTACAAGTAGAACAACACAAAAAATACATAAATCACTTAATGAACTATTTTTTTAAAATTAAACATGTAATTCTTCTACAAAAAAATAATATCACCATTTTTTGAAATGCAGGTGTTGAATGTCACAATGTAGGCATCGATGGATGAAACACAAGCACTCATAGAAAGAAGGAAAGCACCGATAGATAGAGAAAAAGTGTTATGGGTTGGCCCAAAAGTGCGGCTACACTTTTTACAAGCGCAACTATACATTGTAGAAGTTCTGGAAACAAGGGTTAACAAAAAAAGGATGCAAATGTATCTTAACCTTGACATATTCTTTAAAAGTCCAAAAATGTTATTAATATAAACAAAAACCATTTAAGAATATTTTTTATTATTTATGTTCTTTTAAATTTTATGATTAGGATAAAATTTGGAAGTTGGGTCCATGAAGAGGGGAAGTTTCAGCCAAAACAAAAAAATCACAGGAAATGTGTACGCATTTTTTAAAAAACATGTACGCACTTTGGATTATGTACCCGAGCCTAAATTCATTGTGTATGAGTTTAGATTCGAGTACACACCCTAAAACATGTATGCATTACAAAATGCATACACATTACTAATGCGTACGCATTTTATAACGTGTACACATTTCTTAAAGCTATTTATTTTTTAAAATAAACAACTGTTTTATTCATTTTCTCACTGCAGTTTGGTCGATGACCTTAAGGAAGAGCTTAATTTGTGTGTGTATTCCTAAGGGCCCATTTCAACCAAATTTTCACTACCACCTCCTCCCATTGACACAACCAACCTCAACAACCTCCAGGTTGGTTAAATTCTTCTTTTTTTTGCTTTATATCTTGCATTTTTGTTTTGTAATTTTTATTTTTATTTTTTTTTTTTGGTTTACGTTGAATATTTTATAGTTTTTAAATTGTATTTAAAACCAAAAACATCAACCAAACCAAAAATTTTAAATTTTAAATTGAAAACCATAAAATCTATACATAAATTAACTAGAATTTAACCTAAATTGGATAAAAAACTTAGAAATCAAAACTCTAAACCCTAGGTTCCAAAAAAATAGACCTAAAAACTAAAACCCTTAATCCTAGGACCTAAAACCTAAAATCCTAAACTTTAAAACCTAAACCTAAATTAGATTTATAATGTCTAGATTTGTTGTCTTTTTACTAGCCCTGAAATCACAAATAATCCCTAGATAGGTCTATTTATAATGTCAAGGAAATAATAACTTGTTTCAAATATGGTCTTAATAATATTTATTAGTGAGCCCTTAAGATTGCATTAGTAATACCTTTTTATCATGCTCCTAATCCTTATTCTCAGCCTCTAAAAAATCTTCAAATACTTGGTGTGCTCACTTTTCCAAGTCCTTGTTCAATTTATTTAGCAATATTCACCTATGTTCATAATCTTCATGCTTAGATGCACAAGTCCCTAAAATTTGTATCTATGTCCCTATACATATGATGCAGGAGCATCCAGTGGTGTAAGGGCGATCTTGCATCACCCAAAAATAGTTAAATTTCAAGTTTCTTAGTTTTTAGATGTTTTTAAATTTTTGGATACCCTTTTTGTCATAATGAAATTCCCAATCTACGGTTTTTATTTTTTGTTCCTGGGTTGAAAGATATTGCAGTTTTAGTTTCCCAGATTTGCACCTAAAAATCTTTCAAGTGGGATTTGAGGCACTTAGAGATCCCGGATCGGCCCCGACACTTACCAAAATTGGCATAGAAAATTTTCAGCACGTTCTTGACTTCGAGACCTTTCCAACGGTTCAAACGGTTTGCAAATCGGAGTCCCAGATCAAAAGTTATGGCCCCGGGAAGTTGGCGCACTTTCTAGAAGATACCATTGCAAATGCTCTTTTGAAATTTGAACTTCATGTTGTAAATTTTCGGCGCCAAACCACCTAAACTCAATTTGAATGTTGTTTTGGCTCCAATCTAATGAGGAGCTCTATTTATGGGTGGGTTTTTCTAATTTTTGGGTAACTTTTGGGGGACAAGCTCGCATATTGTGAAAGGGTTATTCTGTAGCTTTCTGTAGCTTGCATGTGTTGTAGAACTTGGGGATTTGAGATCCTCTGCATGTAAGAAGCTCCATTTTCTATAATAAAATTATTCTCTTGTTTGTGGGTTATTTTATGTGTCTTGGGTTGCACCCTCATCAACATACCTCTAAGCAAATCAAAACCAAGTATCAAATTTCATCAAAATAGGCTTGGCAAGTACAATTTACCACTCAATTTTAACCTTGCAAGGAAAATGAAACCATATGGTTAGTAGAAGTCAACACAAAACCAATTTAATATACATGAAATTTTCCTAGTAGCACACCATCCACATGCACTACCTACCTATCCCCTCTATGGGTGGCTCTCAACCTACCTCTCCATCTAATTTAGAATTATGAGGACTCCTAGAGTGCTCTCTCTCTCTCTCCACCTTGAGGCTTCTCCTCTCTATTCTCCCAAGAATGATGGGAATGCACTGAATGGGATGCCTCTTGATGAGGGCCCCTTACTATTATATCTTGAAGGAGATCAATAACTTGAGTACCACCAATACAATTCATAGGTGGGTTCTTAGCCTTCCCCTCATTCCCACTTTGACAAGTGACATGATGCCTAGGAGGTATCTTTCATTGGCAATCAATGCATAGGTTAGGACATACATAGAATCATCTAAAAATCATCACTAAGGCATGACATTAATTATTCCAAGATGGAATGATGCAATAATTTGAAATTAACAACCACACACCACTCAATTTTAACCTTGGAAGGAAAATGAAACCATATGGTTACTATAAGTCAAAAAAAAACCAATTCAATATACATGATTTAATAAAATTAAACTCTATCATAAAATAAATTTTATAATTATGAATATGCGTGTTGGCTCTAATTCTCAAAATAATATTTATTGCAATAAAATTTCAAGGTTCATGGTCTATAATAGACAATGAAAAGGAATGGACAATTTATAATTTTATATATTCCTCTTCATGGACCTAATACTTAAAACTTTCAAAAGTGACAACATTTGGGACTTATAAATATGTCTATCAAATATATAATGATGAGGGCGCAGCTCGAGACTTAGAAAATAACCCACAAACAAGAGAATAATTTTATTATTCAAAAAATGGAGCTTCTTACATGCAGAGGATCTCAAATCCCCAAATTCTACAACACATGCAAGTTACAGAAAGCTACAGAATCACCCTTTCACAATATGCGAGCTTGTCCCCAAAAAGTTACCCAAAAATTAGAAACCCACCATAAATAGAGCTCCTTTTTAGTTTGGAGCTAAAACAACATTCAAATTTGAGTTTAGGTGGTTTGGCGCCCAAAAATTACAACTTGAAGTTCAATTTTTAAAAGAACATTTGCAATTGTATCTTCTAAAAAGTGTGCCAACTTCTTGGGGCCATAACTTTTGATCTGGGACTCTGATTCGAGAACCATTTGAACCATTGGAAAGGTCTCGAAGTCAATAACGTGCTCAAAATCCATTACACTGATTTTGGCAAGTTTTGAGGCCGATCTAGGATCTCTAAGTGCCTCAAGTCTAATTTAGAAGATTTTTCAGGTGCAAATCTAGGAAACTAAAACTGCAATATCTTTCAACCCAAGAATAGAAAATAAAAACCATAAATTGAGAATTTCATTATGATGAAAAGGGTATCCAAAAATGTAAAAACATATAAAAACCAAGAAACTTGAAATTTAACTATTTTTGGGTGATGCAAGATTGCCCTTACACCACTAGATGCTCCTACATCAGACACCTAGGGTAATTTGAGAAGTGACCCATCATGTCTCAGATGGTTGAGGAAAACCCAACCGATCAACCACTACCTTAGATAACTAGGATGAATCTTCCATAGGCCTTCCTCTCCATTTCACCAGATATTCTTCATACTGCCTATTTCTGGTACTCCATCCCACACGACTATCCAAGATTGCTTCAATCTCCTCCTTTCTGAAGTAGGTGTTGGAATGCCATACTGCCCTATTGCTGGTGCTTCCTCCGTTCCACTTTCATGATACTCTGTCAAATCTGAAATGTTGAACACAGGGGAAATGTTGATTCCATCAGGCAACTCTACCTCATATGCATTCCTTGAATCATGCTTCTTCAAAATCTTACAAGGACCAAATTTCATTTTCAATTTGTTATAGGTTCCCATGGGAAACATTTATTTCCTCAAGTGGACCATTACTTCATCGCCAGTCTGAAACTCCTTATTCCTCCTTTTCTGATCTGCATTAGCCTTATATTGTATATTCATCTTATTAATGTGTTCTCATACCTTCTCATGTATATTCTTGATGTGCTCTACAAAATATTTAGCTTCAACACTTATTTTCTTCTCTTGGTCCATCTTCCTCAATTCTCGAGCTGTTCTGGGGCTACCTCCATACACAATCTGGAACAATGATCTACTAGTGCTTCTGTTGACATAATTATTCTAAGAAAATTCTTCCTAGGGTAAGATCAAGTCCCATCCCTTGGGTTTATCTCCTACCAAACATCTCAGTAGGTTACCCAGACTCATGTTAACAACCTTTGTCTACCCATCTGTTTGTGGATGGTGTGCAAAACTGAACTTCAACTCTATCTTCAACTTCTTCCACAAGGTCCTCCAAAAGTACTCCACAAATTTGGTGTCACAATCTGAAACAATACTCTTTGGTAGAACATGTAGTCTCACCAAATCTTTGAAGAACAAGTCAGCAATGTGGACTGCATCATGGGTCTTCTAACATGGAATGAAATGTGCCATCTTTAAAAACCTATCAACCACCACAAAGACTGAATCATTCCCTCGTTGTGTCCTTGGAAAACCAAGAACAAATTCCATACTTATATCCTCCCATGGCCTCTCTGGTACAAGTAAGGGCTAATATAATCTTGTATTCTGGCTCACTCCTTTAGCCATTTAACATACCCTGCAGCTTTGTACAAACTTCTTCACATCCTATGACAATTGAGGCCAATAATAATGCTCATTGATAATGGCAATGGTCTTATCCCGACCAAAATGTCTTGCCATTCCTCCACTATACTTCTCCTTTATCAAGTTCTCCCTCATGGAATTCCTCGGGATACACAATTGACTTCCCTTAAATAACATGCCATCCTAGATTATGAAATCCAACCACCTTGTCCCATCCACTGTAACAGGTTCCTTGCAAGCTTTCCAAGCCTCTGCAAAATCAGGATCTTCTGTGTATAGTGTCTTAAGTTCATTGAACCCAACCACTTCAATCTGCATCTTTATCATCAATGTATGCCTCCTACTTAAGCCTTCTGCAACCCTATTTGACTTCCCACTCCTATGTTTCAAAATAAAGGTATAACTCTGCAAAAACTCTACCCATTTCATATGCCTCTGATTTACTTTTCCCTGACTATTTAGGTAGTGCAAGGCCCGATGATCACTATATAGAACAAATTCCTTCAGCAACAAATAATGTCTCCATTTCTTTAATGCTTGAACTATTCCATAAAATTCCTGATCATATATAGAATACTTTCTCTTGGCATCATTTAACTTTTCACTGAAATAGGCAATGGGCTTACCTTCTTGGCTCAACACTGCTCCAATGGCACAAGCATTGGCATCACAATCCACCTGAAACACCTTGTTGAAATCTAGGAGGGCTAGAATAGGTTGCTCTGTTACCTTCTACTTCAACAGTTCAAAACTCTTTGCTGCTCCAGTGCTCCACTTGAATTATTTTCTATCCCCTCTCATTGTTTCAATAAGGGGTCCACAAATACTACTGAAGTTTCTAATGAACTTTCTATAAAAACTAGCCAAACCATGGAAAGATCTCACGTCGGTAGCAGTTCTCCATTCCACCTTCCCCATCCCTTCTTTGAGACAACAAACCCCAAGTACACTAACTCCCTCTTCACAAAACTGCACTTCTTCAGATTAATCAATAGTTTCTCTTCTCTTAGGCTCAATATGCATCACATCCAATGGACTCAAAGCATGCTTCCTGTATCAAACCCATTTCTCAACAATCTCTTGAATCTCTGTCCATTGGTCATCCAACTCCTCTGTCCATCCTCTCCTCCTTCTTTGGTGCTAGTACTGCAGGTACTATGGACTCAAACTGTATGAACTTGTCTGCCTTATTCTTATTTGGCAAAATGGCTCTAGGAATCAAGTCAATCTGATGACTAATCTTCCTTATTGGTGGCAAACCCTCAGGTACATTATTAGAACAATATCTTGAAACTCATCCAACATCCTAGAAACTTCTTCTGGAACCTTCTCACTATCCTCCTTACTCAATCTAGGAATCAATGCATAACACACATGCTCATGCTTCATACCTTCTAAAAAATTTCTTCCATCTACATAAAAAATTCTAGCACTACTACATACCTTTTTTTTAGTCTCCTTCAGGGGTTTCAACTTGTGATGAACCCCATCCTTTGCCAAGGAATAAGTGTTTGCATGGCCATCATGTATAGCTCACCTATCGAACTTCCACGACCTCCCCAACAACATGTGACATGCATCCATGGGGATGATATCACAGAGTACCTCATCATGGTAGCTCCCGATCTTGAACTTTACTAGGCACTACTCATTGACCAAAACTTTGTGGTCTTTCTGCAACTAGGCAATCTGATACCGATGCGGGTGCATTTCCCTCTTCAACTTCAACTTTGTGACCATCTCTTCTGGCACCAGATTATCAGTGCTCCCACCATCAATAATGACATCACAACATTTTCCTTCACACTTGCACCTTGTGTGAAACAGATTCTTCCTCTCTTTTGGTTCCTTTTCCTCAGTCACCAGGGCTCTCCTAATTACTAGGGCTTCTCCCCTTTTAGCATCATCTGAATGTTCAAATTGGGCCTCCTCATCTGCATGCACAACCCTTCTATGACCTTCTAGCCTTTTGTCCACCCTTCCTTGGTGTTGTGGACATTCATAGGCTCGATGCCCTTCTTCACCACACTGGAAACATGTTCCTTTGAAACTACCTCTTCCAGATCCTTGTCCATATCTCCCTCATCCTCTACCTCTTTGATCACCACTGTTTTGATCACGAGGGCGGTAGAAGTTGTCGTTCCTTTGGCTTCGCTGGTACCCACATCTTCACTTTTCTTTTCATCATCATTTCGGCTTCCTGAAGGTCTTCCACTGCCCCTTCCACTTTGACCTCCTCGTCCTTTTTGCTTGCCATCAAATCTTTTGTTCAGCTTCTCTTCCACCTTCAGAGCACATTGATACACATCCTCAATGGTGGTCATTCTGACTAGGCTTAACTCTTCCTGAATGCTCGGTCATAACCCATTAAGATATCGGGCTACCTTCTCCTTATTGGCCTCTGTGTGGCCCGTTCTGATGATTATCTTGTGAAAATATTCAATATATTCTTTCACAGATCTGCTTCCTTGCTTCAACCCTTGCAATTTCTTCAACAAATCTAACTCATAGTCCACTGGTATGAACTGCTTCTTCAGTTTCTCTACCATACGATCACATCTGGTGATATTTCCTTTTCCTCTTTGATTTCTTTCCAACTAGACCTCTTTCTACCAAATACTGGCATGGCCCTTCAGCTTCATTTTTACAAACTTAACCTGATCTGGGTCCTCTATTTCCTCATACTCAAAATATTCTTCTAGCTCATTGATCCAGTTGATCAAATCTTCCGAGTTCAGACTTTCAGAATAACTGGGGACTTCTGCTCTGGGTCTTTTCCCTATCTTCTAAATGGCCCTTATTAGCCACATTTGGTCTTGATCAATTGCTTCTTCTTCCTCTTCTACATTTGAACCTTCTTCCTCTCCTTCATCCTCACTTTCCTCCCTCAAGTTTAACCCTCTTCTCAACTACTCTTGTAACGCATCAATTTGTCTTTGGAGGGTTGCCAATGCATCTCTTCCACTAGCATTTCTGCCACCTCGACCACCTCTGGCACCACCACACCTACCAGGCATCACTCTTGGAGGCATCTTTCTTGACCTCGACCCACAACCACGGTCTTGATGCGAACTTCCTCACAATTGGCGATCTGTCCACACGCTCAAGAAAACCCGCTCTGATACCACTTGATGAGGGTGCAACCTGAGACTTAGAAAATAACCCACAAACAAGAGAATACTTTTATTATTCATAAAATGGAGCTTCTTACATGCAGAGGATCTCAAATCCCCAAATTCTACAACACATGCAAGTTATAGAAAGCTACAGAATCACCCTTTCACAATATGAGAGCTTGTCCCCAAAAAGTTACCCAAAAATTAGAAACCCACCCATAAATAGAGCTCCTCTTTAGTTTGGAGCCAAAACAACATTCAAGTTTGAGTTTAGGCAGTTTGGTGCCAAAAAATTACAACTTGAAATTCAAATTTCAAAAGAACATTTGCAATTGTATCTTCTAGAAAGTGCGCCAACTTCCTGGGGCCATAACTTTTGATCTGGGACTCCGATTCGCGAACCATTTGAACCATTGGAAAGGTCTCAAAGTCAATAATATGCTTCAAATTTGCTACACCAATTTTGGAAAGTTTTAGGGCCGATTCAGGAACTCTAAGTGCCTCAAATCTAACTCAGAAGATTTTCAGGTGCAAATATGGGAAACTAAAACTATAATATCTTTCAACCCAGGAATAGAAAATAAAAACCATAAATTGGGAATTTCATTATGATGAAAAGGGTATCCAAAAATGTAAAAACATCTAAAAACTGAGAAACTTGAAATTTAACTATTTTTGGGTGATGCAAGATTGCCCTTACACCACTGGATGCTCCTACATCGTATAATAACAAAACCTGGTAAACTTTTGAAATAGCCATGATTATCTTCTCAAACTAGTAAGGAAATATAGGATAGTTAAGAAAAACAACTTAGAAATTCTGTTAGAAATTAAACCAAAATATCACCTTCCGAAAATCACACAATCATGAAATGCCAACAATAAATTATGATCAAGTATCTCATTAAATTATACATAATACATTTATAATTTTTCCACTTGGCAAATCAATGAAGTACGACCTTGATATTATTATTTAAAATTTTTAAATTAAGCTAGATTGTGTTGAAATAAAAATTTAAGGTAAAGTGAGAATTTAATCAAGGTTACATGTACATGACTTTAATTGTATAATTTAATGTACATGTTGTAGGGGAGGCTGTAATTGTTTGTATAAATTCTATAACATAAATCAGTCTAAATTTTCATGCTATGGATTTTTTAATGTTTTAAATTGAATGTGTCTTCAAATGAAATGTATTTTGAATTTGTGCACGTTCAATGTGATTTATGACTTTCAAATTGTTTACATTATTTAATTAGTTTGTTGATATATATTTTTTAATTGTTTAACATGTAGCTATCATTTCATTGAACATGGAACATGAATTTAACATAGAGGATTTTATACCTAATGAAAAACCTGAAGATCCCATACATCCAAATCCACCACCGCAACAAAACCCCAAAAATCCACCCTCTTCACCTCCTAACCCCCCACACCCTATAGTAGATCAAGCTCAGTTAAAAGAGAGCATTAGAGAAAACCTTTATGTGATTTAGGAAAATATAGATTTGATAAAAAAATGAGCCTAATATCCCCTCCCATCTCGCACAATTTGCATCTTCGATGCAAACTATTGCTAACTCTATTTGATCTATTGATGTGGACCTATATAGGTTCCATCAATGGAGAGAAGAGAGGAGACAATTCTATGCAAATAGATTGTCTTATAAAGATATCCATGACCCTAAAATTACCAAACAAGCCATTTGCCAACATTTTTTTAGCCCCCAAAGAAATGAACCAATTCCACCCACCAAAAAACAAATTTCAATTAAATGGTGTAGGCACCCACAGATAATTGTAAATTTTTGGGATAGATGGTGGATGGTGTTTGATACTCCACCACATGGCAATTGTGAGGTTCCCCTTTACTTTTTGAGAAAGTTATGGGTTGAGTTTGAGTTGAGTTTAAAACCCAACTATTTTGAAATGAGGTCATTTTGGGGAGTTGGGTATGGCATGCCCAACATAGATTAGCAGCACATATCGATCCTTAAAGATGTGCTTTGATTGCTCCTATTGTTGCTCCTCCTTCTCTTGGTGTTCTCGTTCCATTTCAGTAGCAGACAATGCTGTCAACATTAGGAGCATTGAGTTCTCTTTTAGGACATCTCACTCATTAGACTACACACATGGTGGTTGAAGTGGGCAATAGAGAGCATGGAGGCTCAGGCTATGGGAATACTCAGGCATCCACTTTAGGTGACCCACATGCATCTAGGATAGAGTCATATATGGATTTGCTATATTCTGAGGATCATCCTACACAAGTATGTACATCTTTTGAAATTAGGCACATTTAAATAATTTGTTTGAAATGTGCAAAATTCATGTAAATAATAATATTAAATTATATATATATAATATAATATTAACTCAAGAATTTTTCGGTGTAGATGCATGATCACACAATGCTTAAATCTCAATATGATCGTGTCTATATTTTGAGTGTTGTATAATTAGGCTCACCTTTTGGTCAGGTACAAACCAATATATATTTTAACTTATGTTGAAATATCTAATTTAATTTGAATTTGTACACATGTGTGAAATGATATATAGTATCTAGATGTAGGGAGGTCATGTGATACCGAGTATCAACCAACCACATGTTGTGGTGAGCTCTCCTAAGTCATCATCAGCTCAAGTGTGTGCTTTCAAAATTTTGTTAAGTTTAAATTAAATACAATCATGTATTTAATTTAATTTTAATGTGTACACATGTGTGAATGATCTATACATTGTTGTATCTATATGCAGGGATTTCATGTGATACCCATGGTAGGTGCACCTAAGACATTGTCACCTTTTTATGCATGGGAAATCTCAGGTGCATGATCATGAGGTCATATAATTCAAGGTTGTAAACTTTACTAAATCTCCTATATAATTTTTATGGACCTTTTAAATATATATATTCGAGGTTCTAACATATTGTTTGCTTTATTTGAATATGCAAGAAATAGTAGATCAAGCATTTGGACCTTCTTAGTTGACAGTTATGCTACCCGTTGAACAAAATGTGCCAGTAGATTCACATGATTATATGGTAATTTATGCATACTAAAAATCATTTTTACTGTATTTACTAGATATTTAATTAAATTTATTTTTATCAAGTTTATATTTTCAAGTTTATATGTTAAATTATATCAAAATTTCTAAGTAACTTGAAATCTATTTTCAAGTTTCTTGTACTCTTCTATAGCATGATATGGGTACATCTAGTCCACGTGGAGCAAAGAGGAGACTTGATTTGACTGATCACCCTAATAGTTAGATGGTTTTAAATTTTATGGACTATATATCTCTATTTTTATTTAAATATATGTGTTGGACTTGACATATACATTTTGAACATGTTATTCATGGACCATTTCACATATATTATATCGATTAATATGATCATGTTTTTGTTTATTTATATCAGTTGACTTTAATATGATGATTATATATGCACTCAATTATGATCTTGTTATGTTAATTTTGATGATTATATGCACTCATGTATGTATATATATTTTATCTAATTTTCAAGTAATATGCAATATATAAATTCTTATCTAGAATCAAATTTCATATATATTTACATGCCATTGTTGAATTAAGTTTAGACATGTCTTAAAATGATTAACTCTTAAATTTCAATAATTTATCACATAGTTAGGTGACAAATTAAAACATTCCTTAAATATATTAGATCGTATTCATAATAAATTAAGGGTGGGTAATTTTAACTATTTTCCAATTCTAGCAAATATTTGAATCACTGAATAAAAATCTATCTCCTTGTATGTATAAAATGTGGTAAATATAAGACATGATTTGTATAAGATAAAATTGGAACAAGATATTTAAAAAATGACTAATAATTTTATTGAATTTGATACATCGAACAAACATATATAGTGTATATTGATGTTTAATACAAATATATAACATGATGAAACATATATGTGCATGTAGATACAATTAAAGCTTATCAACTTTTAGGTCAAGACCACAAATTGATATTTACATAGTCTCTTGATAATGTTTCTTTATAGTAACAATCACATGGTAGACTGACTTGATGAGAACCTGCAAAAATAATTAATGTAAGTAAATATAGTTTTTATGAGTCATTTAACTAAATGATTCATGTGAGAATAAAACAATATATAGTAAAAGTTAGAAAATTGGATCTTATAAATTCCTTACAAATTCAAGTGATGTTTTCCATAAGATGGATTAAGGGGACCTAAGAGGATATAACTTAAGGGATCCTAAGAGAATGGCTTAAGGGGAGTTGAGAGAATGACTTAAGGGGATGCAAGAGGGTGGATTAAGGGGAGTTAATAGAATGAATTAAAGGGATCCAAGAGGGTGGATTAAGGGGAGTTAAGAGAATGACTTAAAAGGATTCAAGAGGGTGGATTAAGGGGACGCATGTCATGAACCCTAGGATATGGCTTAATGGGTCCTAAGAGGATGGATTAAGGGGAATTATGAGTGAATTAAGGGATGCAATAGAATGGATTAAGGGGATGTAAGAGGATATGACTTAAGGGTCCTTTAAGAGGATGGATTAAGGGGATGCAAGAGGGTGGATTAATGGGAGTTGATAGAATGGCTTAAACGGATGTGAGAGGGTGGATTAAGGGGAGTTGAGAGAATGAATTAAATGGATTAAGCATCTCATGAACCCTACAAACCCTAAACCCATAGGACCTAAATCCTAGGAGATGAACCCTAAACCATTAACCCATATACATTTGTTATTCTAAGCATCTCATGAAACCTACAACCCTAAACCCTAAACCATAGGACCTAAAGCCTTAGAGATGAACCCTAAACCATTAACCCATATAGATTTGTGATTCTAAGCATCTCATGATACCTAGAATCCCTAAACCCTAAACCATAGGACCTAAAGCCTAGGAGATTAAATTTAAACCATTCACCCATATAGATTTGTTATTCTAGTCATTTCATGGACCCTAGAAACCCTACACCCTAAACCATAGGACCTAAAGCCTAGTAGATGAACCCTAAACCCTTAACTCATATAGAGTGACTTAAGGGATACAAGAGGGTGGATTAAGGGGAGTTGAGAAAATGACTTAAAGGTATGACTTAAAGGGATTAAGCATATCATGAACCCTAGAAACCCTAAACCCTAAACAATAGGACCTAAAGCCTAGGAGATGACCCTAAACCATTAACCCATATAGATTTATTATTCTAAGCATCTCATGAAACCTAGAAACCCTAAACCATAGGACCTAAATCCTAGGAGATGAACCCTAAACCATTAAACCATATATATTTTTTATTCTAAGCATCTCATGAACCCTAGAAACCCTAAACCATAGGACCTAAAGCCTAGTAGATGAACTCTAAACCATTAACCCATATAGAGTGACTTAAGGGATGCAAGAGGGTGGATTAAGGGGAGTTGAGAGAATGACTTAAAGGGATTAAGCATCTCATGAACCCTAGAAACCCTAAACCCTAAACCATAGGACCTAGAGCCTAGGAGATGAACCCTAAACCATTAACCTATATATATTTGTTATTCTAAGCATCTCATGAAACCTAGAAACCCTAAACCTAAACCATAGGACCTAAAGCCTAGAAGATGAACCCTAAACCATTAACCCATATAGATTTGTTATTCTAAGAATCTCATGAAATATAAAAAACCCTAAACCCTAAACCATAGGACCTAAAGCCTAGAAAATGAACCCTAAACCATTAAACCATATATATTTTTTATTCTAAGAATCTCACGAACCCTAGAAACCCTAAACCATAAACCATATGACCTAAAACCTAGGAGATGAACCCTAAACTATTAAACCACATATATTTGTTATTTTAAGCATTTGATGAACCCTAGGATATGAAGATCCTAAACCCTTAACCATAGGATCTAAAACCTAGGAGATTAACCCTAAAACCTTAACCCATATAGATTTGTTATTCTAAACATATCATGATCCCTAGGATATGAAGGATATCCTACACCCTTAACCCTAAGACCTAAATCCTAGGAGATGAACCCTAAACCCTTAACCCATATAGATTTGTTATTATAAGCATATCATGAACCCTAGGATATGAAGATCCTAAACCCTAAACCCATATAGATTTGTTATTATAAGCATCTCAAGAAACCCTAGGAGATGAAGATCCTAAACCCTTAACCCTAGGATCTAAAGCTTGGGAAATGAACCCTAAACCCTTAACCCATATAGATTTGTTATTCTAAGCATCTCATGAACCCTAGGATATGAATATGCTAAACCCTTAACCCTAAGACCTAAATCCTAGAAGATGAACCCTAAACCCTTAACCCATATAGATTTTTATTCTAAGCATCTCATGAACCCTAGGATATGAAGATGCTAAACCCTTAACCCTAAGACCTAAATCCTAGGAGATGAACCCTAAACCCTTAACCCATATAGATTTGTTATTCTAAGCATCTCATAAACCCTAGGATATGAAGATCCTAAACCCTAAACCCATATAGATTTGTTATTCTAAGTATCTCATGAACCCTAGGATATGAAGATCCTAAACCCTTAACCCTAGGATCTAAAGCCTAGGAGATGAACCCTAAACCCTTAACCCATATATATTTTTTATTATAAGCATCTCATGAACCTCAGGATATGAAGATCCTAAATAATTAACCATAGGACCTAATGCCTAGGAGATGAACCCTAAATCCTTAACCCTAAAGTCAAGAGAGTGACTTAAGGGGATGCAAGATGATGGATTAAGGGTAGATAAGAGGATATGGCTTAAGGGGTCCTAAGAGGATGGATAAGGGGAGTTAAGAGAGTGAATTAAGGGGATGCAAGAGGATGGTTTAAGGGTAGATATACAAGGATATGGATTAAGGGGTCCTAATAGGATGGCTTAAGGGGAATTAATAGAGAGACTTAAGGGGATGCAAGAGGATGGATTAAGGGTAGATATATGAGGATATGGATTAAGGGGTCCTAAGAGGATGGCTTTAGGGGAATTAATAGAGATACTCAAGGGGATTCAATAGGATGGATTAAGGGTAGATATACGAGGATATGGCTTAAGGGGTCCTAAGAGGATGGCTTAAGGGGTGTTGAGAGAGTGACTTAAGGGGATGCAAGAGGATGGATTAAGGGTAGATATATTAGGATATGGATAAAGGGGTCCTAAGAGGATGGCTTTAGTGGAATTAATAGAGATACTTAAGGGGATTCAATAAGATGGATTAAGGGTAGATATACGAGGATATGGCTTAAGGGGTCCTAAGAGGATGGCTTAAGGGGTGTTGAGATAGTGACTTAAGGGGATGAAAGAGGATAGATTAAGGGTAGATATATGAGGATATGGATTAAGGGGTCCTAAGAGGATGGATTAAGTGGAATTAATAGAGAGAGTTAAGGGGATGTAAGTGGATGGATTAAGAGTAGATATACAAGGATATGGATTAAGGGTTCCTAAGAGGATGGCTTAAGGGGTGTCAAGATAGTGACTTAAGGGGATGTAAGGGGATGGATTGAAAAAACCATGCAACCTCCCTTGTCCATATTGTCCATGTGTTTGCATTCGAACTCTTAAATGAATTCCATTTTGCAGATCCATTAATTGTTTCACAATCTTATTGAGTAAAAATATAATTTTCTTCAACTAACCAAAAGAAGCATTGAATTATTGAGCTCTCACTTTTTCTTGTAGATAATTTGGTATTGCACCAATCTACAATTGCACATGCATCTCTAAATTTTATTGCATTCTCAAATTTTAGTTGCTCTATAGCAAGAGCTCTTTTCACACATGTACCTGCTCCATCGTGTTCTCCTTTACCATGTCCAGCTTCAAAAAAACTCCACATGTTCTAGATATTATTTTCCTTATGAACTCTACATAACCAATAAAACATTCCAGCCTTCTTGAATTGACCCATGCAATTATCCGACCATATGAGATGTTCTCTCATTTGAATTCCTCTCTCTTTTAATTTTTTATAAAATATATCAAAATAATATTGAACAAACTCAGATGAATGTAATCAATTATCACTTACATAAAAATGGTTCTCTCAAAAAAATTCTATTATCATCTCTACTATCATCTGCATGTCTATATCCAATGTGAACAAATATAGCTACTTGCATTAAATTATAATATTGTGATTGAATTTCTTCTTGTGGAGCAAGAGTATAATTTTCAGCAAAATCAAAAACTGACAATATAGTTCCAATTGGGAATGTGTACATAAACAAAATTGATTATCAAGCCAATGAGCATATTGAGAGTTTTTAACATATTTCAATACAATATTATCTTCAAATTCTTTAATAAATGCATACACACTAAATTTTTTCACAATTAGCTCACAACATTTTCTAATTTTTCCATCTTTTAAAGAATACTCAATATTTTTAATTTTTTTTACATCCACTAATTGTTGTCCAAATTCATCTAACCTACTTTCATGCATACATTCTCCTAACAATGAAAAGTTACCACATCTATTACATTCTCCAAAAATACATGATTTTAAATAAAATAAGTTTCCATTAGAGGGTTTACAAAACAAACCTGCTATAAAATCTTTGATTGTTTCAAGTGGCATATTAATACCACAAATGTCTTGCATAATTTCATTAGCATGCAAATTACAACATATATATCAAAAAATATCATAAAAATAAAGAAATTGTACATGAGTCTTACAACAACAAGAGATTCGTTGTTTATTAATTCTAACATACCAAGGTCTACATTTTTCGAATGATGTTTGACTTATGCTAATATTAAATGGTAAGATTGAATCATCTAATTTTTTTTATATAATTCAGTTTGAGTCATATCTAAGAGATGCTTTATATGAGGTTCATGAATTTTGGAACCCAACCTTAAATTTAAAACATCTCTAATGTTAGGTGATACTCTTGTATTATCATGCCAATATTTTTTGATTAAAGATTTGATTTCATTAGTTAATTTCATGTCTGACCTTGGGAGTCTACCACTAAAACTCCAACATTGATTAATTGGATCATTTTCAATACTTTCTCTTCTTTTAGTAGCTCTTATCAAAGTTTTAGGATTTACTTTTATACATTTACTAATCTTACTTAACATTCTTTTATTTGAAGTTGCTTTATTAACTTGAGTAGTTGTTATTGAATGACAAGTTGCATTCGTGTGATCCCACAATAGTGGTTTACAATTTTTGGCCAAACTAGACACTAAAATTATTATTTGTAACTAAATTTTCACATTCAGGCACCTCTAGCAGCTAAACCGTGAAGAATTTGAAGATGATGCAAACTACAGTCTTGTCACATTTTTTCTGTAGATTCTAAAAAATATTTTTTTCAAAATTTTTTGAATTACATTGCGCTTCTTTTTCCATCTCCGACGGAAACTGGTTTTTTTCATAAAAAAACATTTTTACAAAGTGATGCACACCATATAACACATAACTTTTTTTCCATGAAGGATAAAATTCTAATTCTTTCGAATTTAGATTCGTAACTCCGATATCTAGTGCTTCCACTTGGTTAGACAATTTTTTATTGAATATTTTTTCTTTAATCAAGTTTTGATGTCAAACCAATTACAATTCAGAAATAGCGCCACTGTATAATGCATAACTTCTTTTGTATATATCAAAATTCTTTTTTTTTTGTTGGATCAAGGAATTCAATATCTGGTGCACTCATATTTTTCAAATTTTTGTTTGATAATCTACTATTTTTCCACATGTGCAGAACAAAGACCTTCATTTTCGATGAAAAACCTATGTTTA
The DNA here is from genome assembly GCA_007258455.2 of Sequoia sempervirens. NCBI lineage: Eukaryota > Viridiplantae > Streptophyta > Pinopsida > Cupressales > Cupressaceae > Sequoia > Sequoia sempervirens. The sequence goes on from VDFB02271358.1 coordinate 914,740,631, forward strand.
ATAAAACTAAAAAAGAAAATACATAATAAAACCAAAACAAATTAAAATTATATTCATTGGATAGCTCGTTCCAATGACTACCTGATTCCATTTGGTTTTGTGAAGATTCCTCCATTTTCATCCTCAACCTAAGCTCCAAAGTGCCAAATTTTAGGTTTTTTGTGTGTCTCAGGGAGGGGATGAGGATTTAGGGGAGTTCGTATGAACCCATAGGGGTTCGAGTGAACCCCTAGGGGTTCATTCGAACCATGGTTTGCTCAAACCCCTATCATATGCATTTTTTTTGTTTTTGGCAGAAAAAAGTTTAAAGGGTTCATGCGAACCCCTTTCATATGCATTTTTTTTTGTTTTTTCTCAGTTTTCCTTCCTCCATCAAATTGTAAACCACTATTGTGGCTTCACACATTGTTATCTTTAGATCGACTTTTCTTACATATAAAATCAATAGAATTAGCAACACTAGATATGACTTGTTCTACTGAATCATCTTTCTTTTTTGGTTTTATAAAAATTCCTAATATCCTCATAACTTTTCTCATTTTTGACATTCTCATCAATTGCATCATGAGTTGACATTGAAATCCTAATTTCTTTCTATAAAAAAAAATTCTATATATTCTATTTCCATAAGTTCTCATTTGTCTCCAAGAAACTTTACCAGGAAGGTTATCTAGCACATTTTTTTCAATTGTAAAAAAAAAAAAAAACATTTTCATTTTCATTCATACAAGGGTTTCATTTTCATTCACGCAAGGGGTTTCATTTTCATTTTCAAACATAAAAGGTATTGCATTCTCATTTTCATCAATATGAGGGATTTCATTCTCATTTGCATTCTTATAAGATATTTCATCATTTTTTTGTTTGTGCATTGTTTCAACCCTAGAATTATTGATACCACCAATGATGTATCCAGCTTCCTCTAAATAACTAAGATCAATATTATCAAGACTTGGGTTTGAAGACATACCTGGATAAATTGTTTGAATAGGTGCATTTCCCATATCATTGGGAGGTGGATATGAAGACATACCTAAATTTGTTTACATAGGTGCTATTTCCATATCATTCAAATTTGAAGTTGAAGGCATAGTTGGGTTTGTCTCCATAATTGCATTTTCTTCCATATTCACAATCTCCACATTTGTATCATCTAAATTCATCTCATCTTTCATGGTTTCCTCTTCAATATTCATGGAACTAGATTCTTCCAAATTTTTCATTTGACGAATCCTTTCTCTTCTATCCCTTTGTCTTTTTGCCTCCATTTCTCTATTTGCTTGAATTTCTTTAGGTGTCATTAACTTTCTACATTTTTTTCTTTGCCTTTCCTTTTATCCCATGGTTACCAAACCCTCTTTGATAACAAAAAAAATGACTCAAGTAACCTATTTTCAAATTTCTATCTCCTTCAAATATTCAAATAAAACTATATATAGTATGAATATCCTTTCTTCTATAAACTTTGAAGTACAAAAACATCATGAATACATGATCCAAAAGTTCTCTTTTTCCAAATCTTCTTGTAAAATGTTCTTGTACTTGATTCCACTTCAGAAAATTCAACCTACACTTGTCTCTTCCAATAATTTGAATAGAATATGCCATGTTAAGAGATTGCACAATACAACATTGCAATAAAAATGCAAAAAATGGTGCTTTCAGACCGTACTACAAAAAAGGAATGTTGCAGAAAAAACATGCTCTATCAGTATTTTCCAAATTGGGAAAAAATGGCTAAATAAGAAACCTGTACACATTCAATTTTAGGAATATGTACATGTTACCTTTACCCAATGGGTAAATAGGTAACGTGCACACATTATATAACATGTGTGCATTCTATTTAAATAATGTGTGTGTTTTAATAACACATGTGTGTTATTCAAAATTTGAATCTCCAACCCACATGCATCCTTGGTTTTAGGCTCGGGATTTAAGACTTGGCAACCCGACCCTTAGCCTTTGACCTGCAACTAAAAACTAACAAAAATTCAAGAAGAATGTCCAACTTTGGCAATATGGTTGATGGATTTTTTCTAAATCAATTTATAAAATTAAAACCCATTAGAGAACACGATGTCTAGCTTCCAAATATATAATTTTTATTAATATTGGATTATATTTGTTACTTTTTAATTAAATTCTAAGCAAACTAGTCCATAAACTTGAAATATCGGGCTTTTTTTGTTTTTTAATAAAAAAAATTTGGTTAAGTTTCTTTGTAAAAAAAATTATATGGAATCAATCTTCAGACACTTCTCTATACAATGAAAAAAAAAGATTCAAAAAATGTTTAATTTAGGTCCAATTATGTTGTCCGTACATGTTGATTTTTAAGAACAACAATTAAGGCCAATAAAAATTCAATTAAAAAAATATATTAAAACAAGTTACAAAAAATTATCATCATCAATCATCATGTTGTTAGCTCTCTTTCCCCAAAAGGAATTAACAAAATACTTTTATTTTGGTCAAAAAGTGGTGTCTGTACACATGCATGGTATGGTAAAAAAATAAAAAATAAAAAGTGGTTTTTATACATCCCTATCAAAATTTAATTTCTATCATCTAGGTATTTGAATAAATTACATATTTGGAACCCTAGATTCAAAATGCTAAATTTCATATTATTGAATTTTTTCAAGATTCATTGTGTAAGTGCCTCAAATTTTTAGTCCAAGTGTGACAAATTTTGAAAAATAGCAAAAAAACTTCCACTTTTTGAGCCTTTTGTGGACCCAACTTCTTGCATTAGCCGATTAAAACCCTTAACCTATATGTAAAAAGTAAATCTTAAAAAGAAACCCTAGGATCACTACAAGTTAGGAATCTATAACTATTTAGAACTTGCAAAATAGCTCACAAAATCCTTAACTTGATTTATAAACAAAAATGGGTGTTAGCTCAAAATAACAAAATCCCTACATAGAATTGGAAGCATGGTTAGATGAATCAAAAGCATTGAATGTCATTATAGAAGCACAGGAAGTTATTGCAAAATCCTAGCTTAGTGCGATAGAGGCACCAAAAGTTTCTATGGAACTATAGTGTGTCATTGTAGAAGCGTGGTGTTGAGAAGCAAAGCACGAAAACAAAACCTACAAATATAAACTCAATAACACACACACAAAAGGTTAGAAATGAGATGTGGGTCCCACCAAGAGTGTCAAAATGAAGCGAAGAAAATGATTAGAAGCATAAACAAACATAACATAAAATCAAAAGAATGCAAATGGTTATACCTCAATGCATCTTCACCTCCATGGTTGAGCTAAACAAGCTTTGCACCCAAGAAGCTTATTGATTTTCTTTCTAACTTGCTAATATTGATTGCTCAAGAATAATTCCAGCACAATATAGCTATCACCCAAGGCTTGATGAGAAATGGAGAGTGAGAGATTCTATTTATAGAAATAGGCTCAAATGGATGGAGGGTTAACATCTTGCCACAAGATCAATGGGTCATGTTGAGGGGTGCTCTCAAGCAAGAGAAAGAGGACAAGTGTTGTGTGAGGGATTGAGGAGAGTGTGAAATTGGATGGAAATGATTGGATAGGATAAAGGTAGAATTTACAAATTATATTTTATGGAGAGGAGAGAGATAGCCCCATGCAAATTTAACTCAAAAGATGACATTTGTCTTTAGTGGATTTAGTGAGATGGAGGTGGAAATTTATTGGAGAGAGAAGGAAGCAAGCATGTGAGGCAGAATGACATGTGGCATTGGAAGAATTTTAAAATTAAAGAAAAGGCTAAATGGATATTAATGAAGGGTGATTTAATTAGTTAATTAGTGACTTTTGAGGGGAAAAAACTAATGTTACATTAAATAAATAAATAATTTAACCTTCCTTAGAAGAATAATATAGTAGTGAAAATTAATTAAATTGAATATTTAACTAATTTATAAGAGAGATGGAATAATTAATTAAATAATACAAAAAATAACTAATTTAGGGGGGGGAAGTGGGATAATTAATTAAATACTATATTTAATTAATTATGGGATGATAGCATGGATAAAATAAAATTTCAAATTTTAATTAATTTAAATGTGTAATGTCAAAATTGAGGTGTCTACATTAATAATGGGTAACAAAAATAATCATATTACAATAAAATTAGATATAAAAGTCTTGGAGAGATGGAATATTAACATATTTTAAGTGACTTCATATTTTCTACCATATTTATATACTTTTTCTTAAACACACATCCTTTTAGAAAAAAATTGTATGAAAAGAAAAAAATCAATATATGCTAGTATTAATTGGTTGTTATGTCAATAACAACATATAGTTGGCCACCACTCACATTGAGTACCCATGTGATCTTTGGATAAAAATTTGGGATATATGGAGATCCAATTGATAATCCATTCTTAGAGGATCTTAGTGTAGGGTACCTTGTTCCATTTAATGTTTTCAACCATATGTTCATAAAATGAGGTGCTTGATGATTTTGAAGAGCTTGAACATCAACTTGACACAATGACTTCTCCTAATGCTCCTTATTTTTCTATAGAGAATTTCATTAAAATTTTGGCTTCTATGAATCCTAATCTAGATTTAGAAGGCTCATCTTCTTTATCTATGATCCAACATCTTGAGGATAAACACTCTTGTATTCCAACATTGGTAGACTCGTTTGATGTACATACATAATCTTCTTGTGTGGACACAACTTAATGGCATCATGATTAATCTAGTTGAATGAGATGCATTAAGATCTCTTCTCCATCTGCTATTATTTTTATGAGACTAGTGTTGCTACATCCCTTGATAATTATTTATAGTAAGAAATTCATCATATTCCAAATGAAGCTACCTAGGATGAGTACTTAATAGACATTTCAAGTTTATTTTGTGAGTCATATATTGCATAATTAGATTACACTATTGAGAATACTCATTTCCTCTTCAATATTATCTCTTATGGGGTTGCATCATTATATTCTTTGGATGTCATGAGGTAACCTTTAGACCCTCTTCTTATTTATCCACATCATCATTTATCATAGCTTGGCATTGGTTTGGACACCCTTGATCAAAATTTGGAGGAGGCATCTTTATCTTTGTATTATGTTATACATCCATTTCCACAAGGTTCTATATTTTTACCTTCATTGATGAGACCTATAATTCCTAATTATTGTGGCACCTTTCAACACTAACATGATGAGAATTGTGAAAATTTAAAGGCTTCAGACATCTTGTGTTTTCTTTCCTCCTATTCCTTTTAGGAATGAAATATATCATGGATAGATTATTGGTTTTCTTTCTTCCTAAGGAGAGGAATGTTGTTCAACATTTTTGGATTGTATTAGACATTTATTTTCAACCATCTACAACCATTCTAGGATATCTACTTTGGTGGGATTGGAATAACCTATCTTCTTCTATCTTATTGGGAGCTACTTTTCCTCACATGATTTTTTCTCCTTCTCATTATTTGGAGAGAATCTTATATTTTCTATTTTGAAGGGAGATTTTTCTTACAAGTTTTTCTCCTTTCCAACACTTGTAACATATTCATTTATACTTGGGTAAATGGAATTTACTTTTAGTTGGCACCTATCCTTATATTAATGCATCTAGAACATTCTCCCAAAGTTTCACTTAGGGGGAGGTTTGTGTAAGTAATGTATATTGCCTAATTGGTTTCCCTATTAAGTCATACTCACACTATTTTACTTAAGTTTACTTATGAAATTCTTAGGGAATTATCATTTTATGCCTCATCATAATATTAAGGTACATGTGTCATAATCGCATATTTTTCTATGTCTCACCTTGTCCCCTATATAATGAAGGACTTCTCATTGTATAATTACAACTCATATTCATCTACAAATATTGTGCATTTACATTTTTTGATAGAATATAATCATTCTATCATGTTGGGTCTCTCTTGTGCTTTCAATGTTCAACTCCTAGACTTTGGGTTGCTATCTCCATGGCCAAATAGTGTACATGGTATAAAGAATTCTATATTAACTCTTATAGTTTTCAATTTGTTATATTATATAATTTTATAATCAACATAGGTCTATTTCTAAAAAAAAAAACTCTATTTGAGACACTAGAAAAACTAAACTATGTTAGGAAAATATTTTTAAAGTTGCATAATAGTAATGTCCTTTAAATGGAAAAAAAAATTATATATATGTAAAAAATATGGTGAAATATTTTTTCATTTGATATTTACTAATTCAAAAATAAATAAATAGAATAGAATAGAATAGTAAATAAAAATTAGTGGAACAACAGAAAAAGTATCCCTTTACATTTTTGCACTTAATTTGGGAATTATTGACATTAAAATGGATCTAATGTCACCTTGATCTAATTTTGTAATGTTTTTTCCTCATTCACATTTGATTTAGGGCCCTTTTAAGCTAAATTGATCTAACTTTACCTTAATTTAATGTTGTAAAGTGTATTTATTTGCATCTTCACATCAAGTCTTGGGCCCTCATAAACTAAATTAACTTAATGGTGCCTTATTTAGGGTGTTATAAAGTGTTTTACCACACTTTCACACTAATCTACGGTTTTATTAATCAATGGGTCTTCTTTATGCCTTATTTGGCCTTATTTTACATCCACAAGCCTTAATCAATGCATCTTTCCGAGGATAATCCTAGCACATATGGAATGACCAATCCAAAATTAATGTTTTTTGATTGAATGGCCCCAATTTAGTTATTTGGGACTCATACACCACTTTGGGAATATGAGTCCCACCTAGGTTTTGGGGGCCTGATCCTGATTTTGCTAAGCATTTTTGAAAAATGTGTCTCGTAGTTAAGCCTAATGGGACTCATATGCCACTTCTGTCATATCAGTCTCATGTGGCCCAAAATCAAATTTAATTCAAATTCTTGGTGGGATTTTATCCTCCTAGATCTAATGTCGGCTTGTAGCGTTGTAATTTCGAGAAATTTGACATAAACAAGTATAAATACAAGGTTATTTAACTCATTTTCACCTAATACTTTCAAGAGAGCATTCCTAATAGTAAGTTTATGATTACAAGACTTCACAAGAGCATCAAGAGAGTTTACAAGATCATTTCTAAGGAATTCAAGGGCAGAACTCTTCATCAATTGTTGCAACAATTCAAGATCCATCATCATGTCAAGGTTATCAAGCATCAAGCATGTTGTTGAGCTAGTGTTGTGATGTTCCATTCAAGATCCAATATTAAGCATTTTTCTACACTTATTTCAAGATCTAGATCTACATCCTTCATGACCACTTCATGTTAGATTGTTGATTTACAATACATCATTCAAGGTATCATTATTCATGTTTCATGTTTCATGTTTCATGTCCTTATTTTATTATCTCATCATTTGGTTTAATTACCTAAAAGGGGTTTGACCAAGGAAAACCCATATTCTCTAACTATAAGTGTGAATAAGTAAAAAGTAAATACAATTAAATACGCCTCTTAATAAAACATTATATCAAGATTAAACATCAATTAAACTAATTTAAAACATAGAAAAGCTTGAAAGCGTCTCATTGTCTCCTATCTCCAAAGATTTATGAGTCATGGAAAGGCTCTTAGATTTGATAATGTGACTATTAAAATGTCTATTTAGACAACGGAATGATGCTAAATGATGTGATTGTGTGATGATGGATAATGAAACTAAAAGCTATGATGCTACTATAAATGAAGCCTAATGAATGAAAGCTACAGTTAAAAAACTATGATGCTACCATGATGTGAATTCTACTGATGCTATGATGCTAAATGATAATTGATGCTAATGCTATTGATATTACTATTGCTATTGCTATTGCTATTGCTATTGCTATTGCTATTGCTTGAATGTTGTGAATGTTGCAGAGTAAGTTTGCTCAAAGATTCCTAGTCATTTTCATGCTTCAAAAGGTTGTATATATAGATTTTCGGTAGCAATTTTGCACAGGGGTAACACAGCAAAGGATGAGATTCAATCTAGAGATTTGAATGGTAAGAGATTTAGAAGTTGAAGTTGATCATGGGGATTGTTCCTCCCCATGGAAACACCAGGAAAGATAGGAAAGATCAGAGGAAGAAGATTGAGAGGATTTCCTGCAAGTTTGTCCCTGAGGCTTTCCCGTGAATGCCAATTGCATTAATTAGATTGAAAAATCTAATTTTATTGGTGAGTGAATAGAGGAATGTTGATTTATGCCTTTATTTGAATTTACTTGATTTATTCAAATTTAGCAAAATAGGAAGATTTAATTAAAAAAAATATATATTTTATATTTGCTTATTTAATAAAGAGGAATATGATAATTAAATAAGACTTTAGGATATCTTTATTTAATTAAGAGGAAGTATGATAAAATAATTAAATTACACAAATTATTGAAGTTGTGTATTTATTTTAAGATAGAATCAATGGATAAAGTATAGAAGAAATAATAATGATAATAATTAAATAAAACAAAGTATTTAATTTTGTTTATTTAATATGATAAAATAGAAAAATTAATAGTGAACTTAATATAAATAAATATTTCTATTTATTTACTAAGTAGATGAATTTAGGATTAATTAATCAAATAAATCATATTTAGTTAATTATATTCTCCAAACCATTTTTAGGTGTATACATTTTGCCCTTCTTTGAAGTGATGTGTTTATGCATTGCTTCAAAGAAAATTTTGTGCTGCTACTGCTAGTATTGACGAAAAAAATTTAGTGTGCACCAGACATGTTTTTCAAGTGATTGATGGATATATGACCCCTCGGGAGATAAATTGGTGAATTTTTTATTTTTTTGAATTTTTCAAATTTTTATGATTTTTCGATTATTTTTGATGATTTGATGTAGATTCGATGATGAAATAATTTATCTCCTGATAATTGATGTAGAAAAGTGACCCAGGTTGTTTTTGAATTAATCTCCTCAAAAATTTATTTAAATATCCCACCAAAAATCCCTCCTTTAATAACCTATAAAAGGTTCAAAGGGTCATTTTCACACTCATTTGTGCATTTGACTTTTGAAAACTTTGTGAGAGAGCCTTTTGTGCCACATGGAGCGAGATGTCGATTCCCTATCACACCCACCGGTTCGAGCGTGTACGTCGTCACCAGCGGCTAGTCGCATATGGACCTCCGGTATGTACCCTTTATTCCTCATTTTTTGTGCATTTACCTCATTTTTGTGTAGTAAGGATTTTTAAATTTTCAAATTCTTCTAGCACTTTTAAGTTCCATTGTAGCGCTTTTAGTTACTATTTTAGCACTTTTAATTTTTTAGCACTTAGGAGCTTCGTTGTAGCGCTTCGCTAGGATAGATTAGCGCTTTGAATAACTGTTTTAGCGCATTGGTAGGATAGATTAGCACTTATAAAACTTTAGCACTTAGGTCAAACTATTTAGCATTTACACCTCCTGTTTTAGCACTTTGACCCAAAGTTTTAGCGCATTGACAAAGCTGAATAGCGCTTTTGTAGTTTTGGTGCTTTTAATGCCTGTAATAGCACTTTTGACTGATGAAATGGCACATGTCATGTTTTAGCGCTTTTAATGCCTATTTTAGTACATCCATGTTAGTTTGATGAAGTTTGTCAAATGTGTCCTTGATTTTGTCGATTTTCAATCATGTCAGCCATTGGTTTGATTTGATTGATTATCCTGATCAAATAAATGATGTTCAATCTCATGATAGGTAAGGTCTAATGTTTGATTGATGATAATTATCCTCATGATAAGCGAGGAATAATTATAGTTTGATTGATGAACCTCATGTTAGGCGAGGTTGATTTGATGTTTTAATTATTGACCTCATGATAGGCGAAGTTCAATGATACTTGATGATTTGATTATTGACCTCATGATAGGCGAGGTTCAATGATACTTGATGATTTGACCTCATGATATGTGAGGTTAAATGATGTTTGATGATTTGACCTCATGATAGGTAAGGTTCAATGATGTTCGCTCATGAGATTTGTTCAAAAGTCTCACCAATAACTGATTAATTTTGATGGAATAATTGATGTTTAATGATTCAACAAAAAGTTTTGATTTTGAAAATTTCTTGATGATAGAAGCCATTGGAGAACCTTTAGGTTTGAGAGCAATTCCTGTGGAAATTTGACTTGATACCCCAGTTGGAACAGCCTGACATGGTGATTATTACATGTTGTGGCCTTTCTCCTCTTTTATTCATGCCCCAGATTAGGATTAATTTGGGTATGTTGACAGCGCTAGCCAAGAGGTGGCATATCAAGCATAGCACCTTTCATCTTCCTACCAGTGAGATGACAGTCGCCTCGGAGGATGTCTGACAGATTCTGTAGCTTCCCATTATTGGAGATGTTGTTTATGATTCTACAGAGCAGGGTGGTACTGATGCTCTTCGGAGGGTGTTTTAGGATGAGCATATTGCTGGAGAGTGGATTCCATGGCATGAGATGGTCGATGCATATGCCACTTTTCCTACAGTGCTTTTTGGATTCATTGGAAGATTCCTTAGTCCTAATTGCAGGTCTAAGAGATTCTATGTTGGTTGGGGCCGAGTTTCAGAGAGTATGGTTATTCATGGCACCAAATTTATTTGGGGCATATGCATGCTGGCCCACTTATATCATGATTTGGATTTGGCTATATATCTTGGAGGTCGTATTTTTTCAACTGATGTTACTTTGCTTCAGGTGTGTGCGTGGGAACACATAGTTGTTATGTGTCTGGTTCCAATTAGACAGAGACCTCCTATGAGACCTTATGTGTTTAGATATGTCGACTAACTTACTCAGTCTAGATTGGATAAGTTAGAGTATTGGAGGAGAGTGATTGACGACATAGAGTCTGTGACATGGCGTCCATATCTAGACTGTGAGTATTGGGATGAGGATGACATTCAAGTGCCTTTTCTATGTCAGACGATGATATTGATTAGTTAAAATCATTGGGTACTGGAGATATTTCTAATTAGACTGGTGTATAGATAGTATGGTATGGTTCAGGGTATGCCCTAGGGTGTTTCTCATTACACCCAACATTAGTCAGATTTTGGAGATTGGGGGCCTGGTTTGTCATATGATGTTGTCCAAAATTTTCAGGCCTTGTAGCCATTTGAGTGGGACATTCGCCTAAACATTGTTGAGCCACCAGTTACAACTGACTATGTCGAGTTTCCAGCTTTGCATCCTTTTCCATGTCTTACTATTCTAGATGAGCCTACTCCATTACCAGAAGAGGAGGATGTTTTCGTTGCACGTGGTCATAGGTAGAGGAGAAAGGAGGTTGAGGCTAAGGTGGATGTTGATGTTGTTGAGGATGTGGGTGAGGAGGATGTTGGTGTTGTTGAGGATGTGGTTGAGGAGGATACCGGAGAGGAGGATAGTGGAGATGAGAGAGATAGTGGAGATGAGAGTAGTGGGGATGACTATGATTTCAATATTGTAGATGTTGTAGGTGGGTCAGGTCTTACCTTAGATTTTTTTGAGCATACTATGCCTCATAAGAGGCAGACAGCGAGAGATGTTGTACATGAGTTGCAGATAGCGGCCTTACAAGTGCAGTTAGAGACTACTCAAAAGCATTTTGTTCAGGCATAGGGCTTACTAGAGCAAACTCAGGCTTAGATGCAAGCACAGGCCCAGTCACATGCAAAGGCTCTAGCATCAGTGCAGGCTCAGTTAGCCACATCATAGGCACAAATTACAACATTGACAGTTAGGAGGGATGTTGCTAGGTAGACAATAAGGTTAGCACAGGCTCAGATTGGGTCCTTGACAGCTGAGAGGGATGCCACCAGGTTCATAGAAGAGGGTGCTCAGGCTACAACTGAGAGATTACAATAGTTGGCAGATGGTGCCTCCTTAGCAGATTATATGAGAGAGGTTGCCTATATTGGTGGGGAGGTGGAGTACTACATGAGTAAATATTATGATGTCATCCCTTCTTTGCAGAGAGTGAGCTTTAGGCAGTCTCAATTTGGTAGGACACATTCCAGGACAGTGAGTGCAGGTGTGACATAGCCTCTCCAGAGAGATTCTAGAGATCCTAGAGATCTTGGTACATCTATTGGTGGAGGTCTTGATCCTACGATGCCTACACCTTCTAGAGCAAGTAGCACATGATTTTTGTCCTCTTTTATATTTGAGATGTGATGTACACTTTGATTAGTTTGATATACATCCATTTTTGATGTTATCTCTCTTCATTTCATACATCATTGTATACTTGACATTGTGATTTTGATCTATATGATATGCAGTGGATATTTTACCAATGAATTATGTGTTCTATATGATATTATGATGGATGCATTTTCTTTCTATGTTCTCTATGTTATGTGAGGATCCATTTATGATGCGATGGATGCAATTTATTTATGATTTGATATGATGTTCTTATTTATGATGTGTAAAATGGATGTATGGATGCATAATGTATAGATGATGTATGGATTTATGATGTAATTACATATATGATCATGGGTAGGATGTGTTTAAATGATATACTATATGTGATGTAAATCTAAAATGGATGAAAATGATGAATGATATATGATGTGGTAGAGATTTATATATTTGATATTTTCTTTATGCAATATTTTATGGAAAATGGAAATTATGATATGATGAATGCTAAATGATTTGATGCAAATGTAAGAATGATGAAATGATGATTAAATGTTTTCTAATGGATCAAAAAGACTATGATGATGCAACTATATGATTAGAATGATGTTTTTGTCAAGTATACTAATTCTAATTATGATAAAAGATAATCGTTATTTTTGAATGGTTTATCAATTTTATAACAAATACTCTGCAAATGTAACACTATCATGAATGTGGAGGCGGCGGTTGCCTATCATAGTCTTGTTTTGGCTTAGAGAAGAGGGTACAGGAAGATTTGGTTGGAGGGTGATTCTCTAAACATTATTAATAATTTGAAGAATATATCTCCCCTGTCTTGGACAATTGAGGCCTTGATCAAGGATTCCATTGAAATTATTAAATCCTTTGATATTTTGAGAAAGGGAAATAAGTTAGTTGATTTCTTTGCTAACTTTGGTGTTAGAGATAGTAAGGTTTGGGATTTAAATTACCCTATCCCTTACGAGGCCACGACAATTGTTATAAATGAAATTTAATCTATTCATTAAGGTGTGCACATCCTTGCTCATGTGGTTGAATGTCATTAGTAAGGATGTTATGGTTATGATTTTGAGGAAAGGTTGTCATATGGCGTAGAGTTTAAATTCATTATGGTATGTATGTCCTGTAGCTTCCTTTGCACGGATTGTGGGTATTAGTCGCATATGCTTCCAAAGTCTTCTGTTGGATAATTTGGTTTTGGGTGGTGTCTATTGCTTCCTTCTGATTTTCATGTTGGGTTCTTGGTCTTTGTTTTCTATCGTCATGGGTGGGGACAGAAATCGTGTCGATCCCAAATCCTGTGATACTGCTAAGCTGAGAAAGGAGGTGTGGGGGATTTTAAAAAAGGGTGGTCAAACTCCCTTCATGGAGAAACTGCATGGCAATCATCCTCAGGTTACTAAATTGGTTGAGAAAGGGTGGAAAGGGAGAACCCTGAACTTGGGTGGTAGGGAAATTGCGGTGGATGAGGAATTCATAGCCCAGATTACTGGCCTTGCAATTAAGGGTATGAAAGTGTACAGAGATAAGAAAAAATCACATGCCACAATGTCCCTTTTCTTTAAGAAGAATTAAATTGATGACTTGAAGCCCATGAAGAGTGGTGAGTATCTAAGGAGTTCTCTGAAAGCTCTCTGGCGGGATGTTGTCGAAGAAATCATGAGGTATGTAACCCTGGAAGGAAGATACACGACCACTAACAATTACCATTTTATGTTGCTTAACCATTTAGGCACAAGAAATGGGTGTCATTTCCCTATTATTTGTTGGTGTCAATGGACTGTGGGATTAAAGAGCATAGGAAGAATCCCAAAAACCCTATCCTACATTCAAGGTTGATTCTTTTGATTTATGAACATGTGAAAGCTCGTGATGTCCATAAAACTCTTGTTTCTCTGAAGGATATTTCTGCTAAAGCTAGGAAGGGTTATGAAATTGATTCGGGTGAGGAAAGGACTTCTAAGAAACCAAGGAAGAGGAGGCTTATTTTAAATAAATAATCTAAGTAAGATAGAGATGATGATGTTGACTATGTCCCAGATTCGTATGCCTCTTTGCAGGAGGAACCCATATCCCCTGTTCAGGGTAAATCTGGGAAAAGGAAAATGGATGAGGAAGTGGGTTATATGACTAGCAGTGATGATGTGGAGGCGATTGTTCCTTCTAAGGGGGGCAGAGATAAAAATCTTCTTTATGGGGAAGCTTCTTCTCCTCCCCCTACGTCTAGACATGTGCAGGAACCTGAGGTGGGAAGCCAGAAGAGAAGGGTTTTCAAACCTGGTCAACACATGGAGAAGGATGCCCCTCTCTCTCTGGCTAGTGGCTTCCATGGTGAGGATGTTCTGAGTGTTGTTATAGGGTTTCCAAAGTAGGAGAAGGTTAGAGCTATGGGTGGCGAATAGGCTGCGAGAACTAATAAAGAGGAAGCGAATAGGATTCAGAAGAGGAAGGCTACTATGGAGAAAATTGCCAATTCCATTCGTAGGATGAAGTCTCATGTCCCTACCGGTAAAGGTAAGGATGCTACTATTGATAAGTTTCATGAGAGTTCTTTTGAAGAGGACGTTGTTGTGGGAAATCAAATTGAAAATTTGGATAGGGAGGATCTTTTTGATGTGTTGGTATCAGCTTGTGACAGTGTCAATGTGCTTTTTAAACTATTTAAATGGTTCTTTCATGAGATCAATAGGACCAATGTTTGTATTAGAATTATTTCTTGCAAGGCTGAGGACACTTTGATCCAAAGCCAAATTGATAATTTAATGGCTGGTCTCAATACTGTTGTTGATACAAACCGTCAATCTGAAATAGAGTATGGAGGGAAGAATGTTATCCCTTGAGGAGAAAATTGATAAAATTTGGAATGTGGTTCTGAAGAGTGGAGAATCCCCTAAAGTCTTGACTATGTCAGACTCTACGAGGGATTTCTCTCCTAAAAAGAGAGGAAATTTTTTCTGCTGATGGTGCAGGATGTTGTTGTTAAGGGTTTTGCTAAAGGTTATGTTTTGAACTATGAGGTAAAAACTAGTGGGCCTGGGGTTAGGACTAGAAATAGATTGAAAAATTAGGCTAGGGCCTTGGGTATTGAGGTTTCTGATACTGGGGTTAAGGGACAAAAGCTTGCTACTAGTGAGATGGAAGTTGTTGAAATTATGAACAATATGAAATGGTGTTTGCGAATTTCTGGTTGTTTTTTGGCTAGTGGTTTGTTGACTTTGGGTTGATGGTTGTTTAATGTTGTTCCCTTTCTGCTTCAACTGTTCCTTTTTGTAAAGGGTTTCGGGCCCCTTCAAAACCCATCTTTTACCTCTAATCAAAACACTATCATGACTACAATCTACTTTTACCATGCAAATCTACATGCAAATATTGGAATTTTAATAGGACTTTTGTGCTTTGTATCATCATTGAGCTTTTAAAATATTGAAAGTGAGTACAAGCATCAAAGGTATAATGTAAATCAATGATGACCTGCGTACTACTTTCATGATTTTTGATATTGCAAGCAAACACAAGCATCGAGGTATAATTAAACCGAGATGACCTAAGCATTTCTTGCATAAACAGATAAGAATTAACCACTTTCCTATGTGAATTAGAATGTCATCAGTGATACTTTGTAGAGAACATCTCATGACAATTCACATAGTAATGATGATTAACTCACAAACAACAAACTAAGAAAATACCATTCTTCTTCCTAGCTTCTCTAATTCAATGCATCATCGAGTTGCTCCAAAGAAATGATAGCAATAATCAAAGTACAATATATCTAAATTTTGCTTAAAATATTTCAATCATTATTCAGATTAGATCATCCATCCTGATTTTGTGATGTTTTTTGTGTTTTTCAAGATTTTGGATCAAACCTAACCTAAAGACCTATCCTAGGGGCCTCGGGGGCTGATCAAAGATTAGCCTTGCCTATGTTATACACACATAGACCATGTAGTTCGACTAACATAGACTCAATGTTTTTGTCTTTTTCGATATTGACCTTTTTAACCTTTTTTTTTTTATATTTTTTGTTGTGATATGGATGTTTGATGTGTTTCCAATGGTGATTTATATTCCATGTTGGGTTGTGCTTAGATCATTGTTTTTGTTGCTTTTGTCGTATCGTTGTTTGTCCATTTGGTTAATCTCAAGATTTATTGCCCCCAATGATTTTCAGATGTTTCCCCCAAGCTAGGGTGAGACATGACCATGCAATATGATAGGATAATGGATGTAAAATGATGGTGGGAGTAAACGACCATGACATGTGTCCTAATAGATGGGAGAACTGATTTGAATCACAAATAGCGGCTATTACTAGGTTTTCACCATCTGTTTTTATTGCACTTTTTCATTCTTTTTTATTTTTTTGTATTTTTCTATTTTTTTGATTTTTTTTTTGTGTATTTTTCTATCACTAGGACACATGTTTTCCAGGTTTTCATCAAGGTAAGCATTTTTCAAAAATTAATTCATGCACCAAGTGATTCAGGTATAGAACTTTCTGAGATGGATACTATTGATAGGTTCATCAAACAGATCCCCTTCTGGTGTGGACAATTGATATGCTCCTGACCCATACACTGATGTGATTGCAAAGGGACCTAGCCAGTTAGGATCAAACTTCCCTTTATTTTCTCTAACTTGTTGATTCTTAGGGTTTTCATTTAGGACCAAGTCTCCAACTTGAAAGACTCTAGGTTTTACCCTATGATTGTAACTCCTTGACATTCTTTGTTGGTAGGCCTTCAAATGATTGACAACCTGTTGACGATGTTCATCCAATAGTTCCAGTTCTTGTAGCCTAGAGACTCTATAATCCTCATATGTTATGATACCCTTCAGTGAAACAAAAAGTGATGGTATTTCTACCTTAATTGGTAGAATGGCCTCTTATCCATACCCCAAGGCGTATGGTGTAGCTCTTGTTGGTGTTCTGATGCTGGTTCTGTAGTCCCATAGTGTAGGATTTAACTGAACATGCCAATCACGTCCAACATTGTTTACCATTTTCTTTAGTATTTTTAGGATTGTCTTGTTTGAGGCTTCTGCTTGGCCATTTCCCTATGGATAGTATAGTGTTGAGAAACAATGTTGAATATGGAATTTTTCACATAATTCCTAGACATCCTAATTTTTAAAAGGCCTACCATTGTCTGTGATAATCGATTGAGGTACCCCATACCAACATATGAGGTAGTTGAGTATGAAAGATGAAATCTGTTTTCCAGTGACAGTTGTCAAATGAACTGTTTCTATCCATTTTGTGAAATACTTTGTTGTTGTGATGATGAACTTATTCCCATTAGACGAAGAAGGATTTATTTTCCCTACCAGGTCCAATCCCCATTGACAAAAGGGCCATGTTGATGTGAAAGGCTATAACTCTTGCGACAGCGCATGAATTAGATTACCATGATTCTAACATTTCTAACACATTTTAACATATTGATAGGCCGCCCTCTCTATGTTCGACCAGTAATACCCTAAATGAAGGAGTTTCTTAGCTACGGTTAGCCCACTTGAATGGGTCCCACAAATACCTTCATGGACCTCTTGTAAGGATGTTTCAGATTTGTGATGCTCCAGACACCAGAGAAGAGTACCATCTAGACCTCGACGATAAAGAATTTTAGTTATCAATGTATGTCGAGCAGATTGATGGATAAAGTTAAGCTTTTGGTTTCTAGAGAGATCAAGAGGAAGAATTTTATCTTTGAGGTAAGTATAGATCTCTCCATATTGTGATGTTTGAGTGTTGGTTATTTAGCATATGGTCTATGAATCAAGATTATCGTATGCAGGGTTTGACACTTGTTCAACCATAAACTCATAATGACCTTTCTTTTCCGGTAATTACAAAAGGGAAGAAATTGTCACCATGGCATCTGCAACTTTGTTTTCTGCCCTTGGTATTTGCTCGAACTTTATATCCATGAAGTAATTTTTAAGATCATCTATCATTTGCTTATAAGGCATGAGATTCTCATCCTTTTTTTGATACTTGTCATTTACTTGATAGATGACAAGCTATGAGTCCCCATACACTTGTATTTCTGTGATTTTCCATTCAATAGCTATTTTGATGTCGATAATCAATGCTTCATACTTAGCTATATCATTGGTACATGGAAACATTAACCTATAGGATCTTGGTATGGTGTTTCCTTGAGGTGTGACAAATAGAATTCCCGCACCAGCTCCTCTTTGTGTGTATGATACATCAAAATAGAGCCTCCATTGTTGTGTTGTAATATTCAGGATGTCGACATCTGGAAATTCAATGTTCATTGAATGATGATCTTGTAATGGAGCTTCATCTAGTTGATCCACTATTACCTATCCTTTGATGGCTCTCCTGTTGACGTATTGGATGTCAAACTCACTCAAGATCATGACCCATTTTGCAAGTCTACCTATTAGAGTAGCTTTACCTAGTAAATATTTTAATGGGTCTATTTTTGCTATGAGCCTGACTGTATGAGTCAACATGTAGTGTCGCAACTGCTAGGTTGCAAATACCACTGCCAAACAAGCCTTTTCTATGAATGTGTAGTTTATTTCATATCCGTTGAGAGTCTTGTTGATGTAGTAAATTTATTCTTCTTTTCCTTCAAAATCCTCCTATGCCAATAGAGCTTCTAAAGATATGTCAATTGTTGCAATATACAATAACAATGGTCTTTCTACTATGGGTGGCATGAGTATTGGAGGTGACACCAAATAATGTTTTATCTAGTTAAAAGTTGTTTCACAGTCTTGATCCCACTTGAATGAAACATTCTTATGAAGTAGATGATTAAATGGGTGACTCTTGTCTACCAGCTGGGAGATAAATCTCCTGATGGATTGTAACCTACCTTGTAGGGACCGTAGTTGACTAATATTTTTAGGTGGCGAAATCTCCATTATTTCCTTAACCTTAGTTGGATCAACTTCAATACCTTTTTCTGACACTATGTAACCAAGTAGTTTTGCTAATGTTACCCTGAACACACATTTCTTTGGGTTTAACCTGACATTAAATTTTTCCAGTCTAGTGAAGATTTTATCAAGGATCTCTAGATGTCCTTCTCTGGTATGTGATTTTGCTAAGATTTCATCCACATAATCTTCCATGAAAGTATGCATCATGTCGTGGAAAATTGTGGTCATCGCCCGCTAATATGTCGCACCTACATTTTTCAATCTGAAGGGCATGACATTCCAACAGAATGTACCCCAAGGGAAAGTGAATGTTGTCTTTTCTTGATCTTCAAGTGCTATTTTTATTTGATTATATCCTGAGAATCCATCCATTATAGATAACATGGCATATCCTATAGTTAGATCAACAATTATGTCAATGCTGGGTAAAGGAAAATCATCCTTTGGGAACGCCTTATTTAAATCCTTGAAATCTGTGCATATTTTGATGCTATTATCAGGTTTTGATACTGGCACAATATTTGAGATCCATTCTGCATAATCTATAGACCTGATAAATCTTGCATCCAATAATTTCTTCAACTCAGCTTTAACCATTAAGGCGATGTGAGGATGCATCTTTCTCATTTTTTGTTTGACTGGTTTGATCCCTTTTGGTAGTGACAGATGATGCATGAGGAGATCTAGATCCAATCCTGGAATATCAGAATAAGACCTTGCAAAATTGATGTGTCACTCCTCAAATAATTTGATGAATGTCAGTTTCTCTTGTTTTATCATGGACTCTGCCAAATGTAGGATCTTTTCATTTTCAGTTGTTTCCAGATTTATAGACTGTGTTGGTTCTACCAATACTAAAGATCTATCATGGAAATGCTTAGGGAGAGTGTCAAATCTTCCATCCTTCAGTGACTCGGAAAGGTTTTCACTGTTGGATAGGTTATTTATTTTTCTCTTTTCAAAATCTAATGCTACTTCAGAGAGGTTTTCACCATTAGATTTATTTTTCCTATTGTCATTTTTCCAACTAGAAGATTTGGCACCCTCCATTTGTGAAGTATCATTATGAGTGTTATGGATAGAATTTGTATCAGGTTCATTACTACACAGATAGTTTATGATGGCCTCATCATTTGAAAAGACTGGTACCTGAATAGGTTCAGTGGGTTCCTAGTCAATAAGTTTGGGATGTCTCAAGCGTAATAGGTAATCAGGTTGAGTAAGGTCAACTATTGTAAGTGTTATGATAGCTAGGTGATCAAATTTATTGGTAGGAAGTTTGAGATCTATGACAGTACTCACCTCCAATTCTTCTGACTCACTCGATGTCTGATCGTCCTTGCTTGAGTCATCAATATTTGTTGATCCCATAAAAAATTGTGTTCTATTTCCTGAACTTTGTCCCTCCTCTCGTAAGGGTGTATATACTTGGATAACATCAATCTCTTTTTTAGTATAGGATGTAGCAGATAAATGATCCCATTCATATTCATTGGAATCTGTGTCGGAGCCATCTCTCATTTGTAGAATCTTTTCTACTACTTTTTGAGTTTCTTCCTCTTTTTATTCAGTTATGTAGCCTAACCCTATTTTTTCTTTAGGCTGCAATGTCAGAGGTTGAATGGGTTCAATAATATGATCTTTTCTCTTGCCAATTGGTCCTTGGCCTTCATAGCCCATTTTCTCTAAGATAGCCTTCCCTTTTCCATACTGATCTGTTTTGATCCTGACATTCATTGATGTTGAGGCTTCCTCATCTTTGTATAGCCAATTGAGAATGGCTTTGTCTTCTAACTCATCTACGAGTGTACCTAATTTTATAAACCTTTCATTTAGAGTTGTGATGGGTTGCGATGAACTTGGTGTGTTTAATATGGGTTTCCCATATGTTTTTGGTGACAATAGCAACTGTGATAGGTATAAAGATTTCTCAAGAGAATATTCTCCTAAGCCCTTTTCCTTTATCTGAACCTTGTCTAAAATTTGTTGTGATAATTCATTCATAGGACCTTCGGTGTTTGATATAGTTGTGTCCACAACAGTTGTTTCTTTCTCTAGATCCTTCTTCTCAACCCATTTAGATATGAAATTGGGTTGTCTATCAATAGTGGGTGAAGTGGAAGTGTTGAATTCTCTGTTATGATGTACCAAAGTGTCTTGAGTTTCTTTTAACATGTTGCAAGTCTCTGGATTATTGTTGTCAACTGATGTGGTGACCCCTTATCCATTTACTAGAAATTTCAAACATTGATGGTATGTTGAAGGTACCGCTTGCATTTCATGGATCCATGGATGACCCAATAGTATGTTGTATGTTAGATCCTTGTCTAACACTTGACAAACAATGTTTTTGACAATCGTCCCTACTTGAATTGGAAGTATAATGAGCCCTTTGGAAAACCTTTCCTCTTCATCATATGCCTTTATTGTTATTTTTATCCTAGCATCAATGGCATTGTTAGAATAGCCTAGTGCATGAATCAGTTTCAAGGTACAAATATTTAAACCATCTCCTCCATCTATAAGAAAACGCTTGACACGTTGTTTATGGATCAGAACTTATATATGCAAGGCCGCATTGTGGGGGTGATTTAAAGATACATCATCTTGTTGAGAGAACAACAAGAAATGAGGTGTGGTGAGATGTCCCACCATGGCTTGGAATTGATAAACATCTAAATTATTAGGGACCGTTGTAGCTACCAAAGCCTGTTCCAAAACTTCTTTGTGTGATGGTGAAATTTTGAGAAGTTCTAGAATGGATATTTGCGCGAGGATCTTTTGTAATTGGTCCACGATATTGTATTGATGTGATGGGGGAGTATTGTTTTTGGAGGAGATTCCTTTCATTATTACTTTGGACTGTCACTTTGTCATTATATTGACTTGTGGATGGTCTTGTGTTTCCCTAATTTTTAGGACATTGATTTGATTATAAAATGTGTTTGTGCTTGGCATTATGTTCAAGGATTCAATGCCATTGATGTTTGTGTCATCTCTTTGATTATCAATGTCATTTTTATCTACCTCAGAAAGGCAAAGAATGGTGGTGTCATAGATATAGTTTATACTTTTCCCTTACCACTAGAAGAAGGCTCTCCTTTTTCATAGTTGGGTAATGGATTGGTAAATGTAGTGTCATCATTGTTTGTCTGATGCCCTTCGACAAACACCTTCTTGGCTTCGATCAAGTCTTGTATTAGGTGTTTTAGTTGCATAAAGTCGTTTGTTTTATATCCCTTATTCTTATGGAAATTACAATATTCTGCATTGTTCCACCAGGATGGTTTTACCTTTGGCTCCCAATTTTAGGCTTCTAGTAAAGTAATAAGTCTATTTGCAATGAGTTCTCTCATTGTTGATTCCAAAGTTTGTCCTAATGGGGTAAATCTTCATCGATTGGATTGTCTTTGATATGACTATCAAGATTCCCCATTGTTGGTGTTATTGTTTTGAGTAGTGCTTTGATTTTTATTTTCATTTTGATTTGTTTTGACATTTGTTGCTGTCAAATTGACTATTGGTTTGATATTTTCAGTTGTAGCATCAATTCTTCCAGTATTTCTATTTTTCTACCAAAATTTTTGCTTGTCATTGTTTCCGTAGTGATTTGTGTTGTTTGGTATATCATTGTAGTATTTAATCACTCCTCGTTTGACTAGGGATTCTTTTTTCTTAAGCCTATTCTCGATTACTTTTTTGAAAGTTGGGGCACATTGCAATTCAAGTCTATAACTCATCTGATAATTTAAGTTGTCTATAAATAATTCAATCTTCTCCTCTTCAGTATAGATCAAGGATATCTAGCGAACAAATTTCTCCATCATTGTAGCAATGATAAGAATGTCTCACTGTTTTTATGTTTCAAGTTATATAGATCTTTTATGGTTACATCGTGTTGTATGTTGAAGGAGAATTGGGAGATGAATTTGTTGATCAGTTCTTCGAAGGATCGAATCCCTGGTTGTAAATTGTAGAACCATTCCATGCAATGGGCTCCCAAACTCCTAGGAAATAACCTCATGAGGTAAGTATCTTCTTGTGCAAACTTGAGGCTCATTGTACTAAATTCCCTTACATGGTCTATCGGGTTTGATTTAACATTGTATTTATCATATTTAGGAAATTCACAATGTCTAGGGAAAGGTATCATATCCACACATGGATGCAAAGGGTAAGGACAAATGTCCTTTAATAAGTATTTTTTTGTGGTTCCCATTTGCATGTTTTGAATTTGTTCCTGTAAAGTCTGCATTTGTGTTGTCAAAGCAATGACTTGATATGTATCATGTGTGTTGGGTGGTTTTGTTTCATTTTTTTTTGGTGTTTCCTTTAATTGATTTATGTCAAATGGTTTGGTAGTTTGCGCCTAATTCGGCTAACATCAAGAGATATTTCTCCATGTCTTGTTCTAAGACCTTTTCCATAAATTTATGAAAACTTGGATCCTGTTGAGTGTGTTGTACATCCTCTTGAGTTATTTCATTGGTATTATTTTGTTGGAATCAGAGAAAGGGGTTTTCTTTAGTAATGTTTGGATTTTCAGTTTCCTTCTCTCAAAGTTTTTGTTTTTGCAACCTTTTCAGGATTGGCATACAAGTTTTGGTTATTTCCTCTCAACTTGGATCTTCTATGTTCAAATTAGTGTCAATTTGATTTTAATGAAGCTAAATAGAATGATGTATTCTATTGATGAGGCTAAGTTAAAAACTTGATTACTGATTTTTTGTTTCGTGATCGTAGGATGTTAGAATCTTGATGAGGAAACTTGACTCAATAATCTAGATTTGTTTTGATAATTTGACACTTTGTATTTTGCAAGATCTAGGTTTTGAAAACAATTTAACTTGTAAGAACCTACTTTGTTTCAGGTTTTTCTATGACATTGTTTGATCTGTGAAATGTTTTTGACTGGTAAAATCCTGTGTTTCTGATGTCAATATATCTAACAGTTGTTTTGGAAGGTTCTCTATTTTTCTGTTATGTGGAAGTGCTAATATAGAGGGTAAAAGTGCTAAAACATAATGTAGAAGCACTAGAATTTCTAGTAAAAGTGTTGTAAAATAGAATAGATGCACTAAAATAGAGCGCAAATGCACTAAAGGACTGGTTAATTCTCTAATACTAGTAAAAAAAAATTAATACTGATAGAAGCGCTATAAATTTTATTAGAAGCACTGAAACAGATAGCAAAAGCACTATTGTGTTTCGTGGAAGTGCTAAAAGATAGCGCAGAAGCACTAGAATAGTCTGTAGAAGCGCTATGATACTTTCCTATCACTGACAAAGTTTGATTAACCATTGACAAAAGCGTTGTAATATTGCTCAGAAGTGCTAAAACAGATAGCAGAAGCACTATAGTTTTCTTTTAATGCCAAGTAGGGGGTGGTAATATGGGCCTCTCAGCTACTATGTCTGCTTTCTCTTCTTCTTCGTCTAAGACTATGGATGTTGTGAGAAATTGATGAGGTGTCTCATTTTTCTCAAAAATGAATGTTCTCAAACTGTTGATGAAGTTAGTTTGGGTACCTTCAAAGTGTGCGTTGCTTGGCTAAAATGTTGGGGTGGTTAGCCCAGGTTGTTGAATAGGAGTTTTCGGTCACCAAATGGTCATAAGGTATGTTGTATGATGGTTTCAATACCTTATTGCAATGTCTTTCATTACCTATTTCCAAGCAGGAGGTAGTAACATGGGTCTTTCTGCTGCTATGTTTGTCTTTTCTTCTTCTTCATTCAGCATAATGGATGCTGTAAGAAATTGATGGGGTGTTTTGTTTTCCTCAAAAATGAATGCTCTCAAACTATTGATGATGTCAGTTTGGTTGCTTTCAATGTGTATAAGGCTAGGTTGGATGATAGGTGCTATAAGGATTGGTTGTTGAATGGGTGTTTTAGGTCGCCAAATGGTCATATGGTGGTAACTCCTTGATTTTGGATGTCAAACCTAATGTTTCTAAAGACTTATCTATTGTAAGAACTGATCAAGTCTAGTGGAGTATTCTATGGCAGGTTGTGGGATGGAGGATTGATGAATATGTTGACTATGGTTAGATTCTTGTGAAGAGTGCTTCTTTGAATATAGGCTTGTGAATTCAAGGGCTCTACAACATAATCATCAGTGTAACCTCTAGCGAAATCATGAAACCTATGGAGGAATGTTCTATGATGACACAAAATCTTCCTATTTTGATACAAGAACTATCTTCTTTTCAAAAGGTTTCTATAACTAAGAGGTTTCTTTTGTTTCATGATTCTCTTGGCAAGATATTTCTTGACAAACTTTGTGGTTTTCCAATCCCTAATTATGTATTTCTCAATTTTTTTTGTCCAAGTTGTTTGTATTTTTCAAGATGATCTTTTATCTAAAATTTAATGATTTTAAAATACACAACAATCAAGTGTAGACAGTTGTTTTTAAGAGTTGTAATCTAAATAGATAGTGTATGTTCAAAAGAACCACACATGGTCCTATTTTCATTGGTTTGATAACAATAAAGCACTTTAGACAGACTCACTCTTAATAGTCAAAAGGTCATCATTATACTCAACAACCCACATCTTAAAATTGCGTCGACTCACACAGCCATGTCACCCCCTAGAAGGTGCCCGTGTTTTTGTCTTTTCCAGGTGCGTACTCAAGTTTAGATTTCTCAATCACCTGAGCAAAAAGTCCTTGGAAATTATATGGTGAGTGTCTTGGGGGAAGATTCTTCCCCCCCCTTGCACTATGAGTATTACAATGTCTAGTTACTAACTCAGCTGGATACTACACTAGGTTCTTAGAAAGGGTTTTTGTTCGAAGCAGCAAGTGATAAACTCCCTCAGGAGACCTCCCAACCTTTAGAACAAAGGCTTTGGGGATGGTTATCATGCAAACTTCTAGTAAATTAGGATTTATCCAGATTTACTTTTGTTTTATAATGGGTTGGAAAACCTGGCTTTGGTTGTTCCCACTCAGGTCATTCCCGTAGGGTGAGTACTTTTTCCCACTACGGCAGGCCTTCTAAAGGATGTAATAAAACTTGAAGAATGCATAAAAAGGATGAATATGGCTTCTTGGATAACCCAGTTAAGGGGAGAGCATATGCCTATCAACCATACAAACACAGAAATCAAGTTGTTCAATTTTTAGAGCCCAAACTACAATTTTCTATCTATGTGAAGATGTTGCTTCACAGTGAAGATGTTGCTTCACAAAAAGACATGGTGTTCATTTTTAATTAAAAATTGAACTGTTTGATGAGTACACTAGATTGGTAAATTTTAAACCAATTTGAAAATTTGACTATCCTAGGATTGATTCATTATTAAACCAACTGGAGAAATGTCTATCCTAGATTGATTCATTTTAAATCCAACTAAAGAAATGAATTTTACTGGACGTGGTCACATTAGATCCAAATAATGAAGTACACAAAAGCACTATGACAGAGGTCAAAAGCACTATAAAAATGCTTAAAAGTGTTATAGAAAGTGTGGAAAGCCCTATAAGATTTTGCAAAAGCGCTATAGAATTCTGCAAAAGCGCTAAAACAGATTTTGAAGATGAACAACCAACTGTTGGAAGTCTTTTGATCCAAGTGTTAAAACAGTCTTTCAAAGCACTATACTTTGCTTCGGAAGCGCTAAAATAGGAAAAAACGCTATAGTTTATGGTAGAAGCGCTATAGAATCTCTCGATCACACTAAAACAATTTACGCCAAATTCCTATATGAAAGCTTTCTAGAAAAACTTGTTAAAAACATGGGGTTAGGCCCCACGGTGGGTGCCAAAATGTAAGTGTGAATAAGTAAAAAGTAAATACAATTAAATACACCTCTTAATGAAACATTGTATCAAGATTAAACATGAATTAAACTAATTTAAAACATAGAAAAGCTTGAAATTGTCTCATTGTCTCCTATCTCCAAAGATTTATGAGTCACAGAAAGGCTCTCAGATTTGATAAAGTACTGTGACTATTAAAATTCCTATTTAGAGAACAAAATGATGCTAAATTTTGTGATTGTGATGATGGATAATGAAACTAAAAGCTATGATGCTACTATAAATGAAGCCTAATGAATGAAAGCTATAATTAAAAAACTATGATGCTATCGTGATGTGAATTCTACTGATGCTATGATGTTGAATGATAATTGATGCTAATGCTATTGTTATTGCTATTACTTGAATGTTGTGAATTTTGAAAAGTAAGTTTGCTCAAATATTCATAGACATTTTCATGCTTCAGAAGGCTGTATATATAGATTTCTGGTAGAAGTTTTGCATAGGGGTAACACAACAAAGGCTAAGATTCAATCTAGAGATTTGAATGGTAAGAGATTGAGAAGCTGGAGCTGATCATGGGGATTTTTCCTCCCCATGAAAACACCAGGAAAGATGATAGGAAAGATCAGAGGAAGAAGATTGAGAGGATTGCTTGCAGGTTTGTCCCCAAGGCTTTCCTGTGAATTCCAGTTGCATTAATTAGATTGAAAAATCTAATTTTATTGGTGAGTGAATAGAGGAATATTGATTTATGCCTTTATTTGAATTTATTTGATTTATTCAAATTTAGAAAAATAGGAAGATTTAATTAAATAAAACAAATATTTGATATTTGCTTATTTAATAAAGAGGAATATGATAATTAAATAAGACTTTAGGATATCTTTATTTAATTAAGAGGAAGTATGATAAAATAATTAAATTACACAAATTATTGAAGTTGTGTATTTAATTTAAGATAGAATCAATGGATAAAGTGTAGAAGAAATAATAATGATAATAATTAAATAAAACAAAGTATTTAATTTTGCTTATTTAATATGATAAAATAGAAAAATTAATAGTGAACTTAATATAAATAAATATTTCTATTTATTTACTAAGTAGATGAATTTAGGATTAATTAATCAAATAAATTATATTTAATTAATCATATTCTCCAAACGATTTTTAGGTGTATACACTAACAATCATCAAGTTTTTTCTCTCTCTCTACATGTGTGATTATATATCTAGGTGTCTTGGAGCTTGTAGATCCTTTGAAGATTAGGTTGCAAGGTTGAAGAAAGTCATCAATTCATCACAAGGTTGTCATTTTCACTAAAAATTCACCTACAGGTTGTAAATCAGGGTTTCAAATCCAGAAACGAAGTGTGGAAGAAAGAATAGAGATTAGAGACCTAATTTAGACCTTAACCCTCTAAAAAGGTAGAGTGGGACTGATATGCCAGTTGTGGCATATGAGTCCCAGTACAACATATTTTCTAGATTTCAAGAGATTCAGATCATACATTGTCGGATTCCAGTTTTGGCACAGAAACCCTACTCTAGGACTAAATTTCCTAGACTTGCGTATGAGTCCTAGTGGGAATCAAACAACAATATTTTAGGATTTTGAATCTTTTTCTGACCTCATCCTTCTTCTAGGTGCACCTCTATTCATTCTTAGTTTGTTATTTTGTATTTCAATTTCATTTCCTAGGTCATCTAGTTAGGTTTTGCATGGTACTTTGCATGTCATTTTCATTTATTTTCTTTCCAAGCCCTAGCTTGGTGGTGAACCCCTCTTTAGTCATTAGTCATACCCTAGGACAACCTATTGCAAGGTCTCTTTCCTTCATTCCATCTTGGGATTGAGATCTCTAGGGTTTCCTTGAGTGTAACAAGTGTGAAATAAGAACCTTACCCTTGTGCTCCATTCCTCAAAGGTGGGGCATCCTATTTCTGTTGTTACATTTTCATGAACCTGACGTGAACACCTCTTTTGTGATTTCAAGTGCATCATATTCCTAGATCTTTCTTTCATTAACTTTTCATTAGGGTTTTGTGTTGGTTAATTCGCATCTAGGGTTTCTAAATCATGCATTAGTAAAAGTGGATATAGGCTGCATTTTTCCATCTTATATCATTAAATTTCATCTGAAATATGCATTTACACTTATCGTAGACATCATCCTAACTAGAAAACCTAGAAACAACTTAGAATTTGCTAAAAATGGTGCAAAAACCCTAATCTAGGACTCATTCACTAGTATGGGCGATTTAGTCCATGCACAGGTTGCTCTGCCTACTTTCTAGGATTTTTGTGTTGTGTATTTTCCAAAATTTGAACCCCTAAAATACCCTGACTGGGAATCATACGCCTCTCTAGGAAAAGTAGTCCCAGATCAACCCTAAAACTGCCTTTTACATCATTGAAAACCTTATTTCCGCACTTTTGTTTATTGTCATTAGTTATTTGTTTTAGTTGGATGAGTTTCTATTACATGCATTTCACTAAATATAGATTAAAGTGGTTCATTACATCCATTGCTTAATTCCAAATTTTCATTTACAACATTTCATTTTCAGATTGTTGCATAGTGTAACCAATAAATTACCTTGTTTGAAATCTGGAAATTTCTACACATCTCATTCTAGGTCTTTACATTGCATTTTAAGTCTCTTTCCATTCACAAATGTTGGTATCTATCTTTTCCAAGTTTGCAAAGAAAAATTTAGTTAATAAGCATGTTAGTCATTCATTCAATACATTTCCTAGTTATGAGAATCACTTAGTGCAAGAGAGGGAAGATGTTGACACTTGCCTTAAAACTATACCCCTTCTTATCTCTCCTACTTGTGGGAATGATGTGATAGAAGAAGATTAAATCATAGACAATCATGATAATCATAATTTCTTTTCTCCCAATACCTCTCCTATTAGTGACAAAGGTATATTGGTGAAAGAAGATGCAATTGTTGAGAATTAAATGAAGGTCTCGTTTGTCCTTCTTCTCATCACCCTTGGGAATATATTATAACAACAGAAGATCAAATCATTGCCACTACTTTACTTAGTTTACATTCCTCTCCCAACACATCTAATACTTATGAAAATTCTTTAGAGAAAGAGAATACAATCGAGAATGACCATGAAAATCATATTTATGAGGAAGACATGGTGTTAGAAGATCCAATGATTGAAAGTTATAGCATCATTTCTATCCTTCCTAATGTCCCTAACATTTGGAAAGATCTATTTGAACAAAAGGATTCAATCATTCATAGGCATAACAATGATAGTTCTCCTTCCCTTGATGCCTCCCCTATTGGCGATGAAGATGCTTTACAAAATATAATCATGGCATGTGACCAACCTCTTAACTCTCCTACTAGGGTAGAAGTTATGGAACATGATCTAATGAGACCCTATAAAACAAGGATGAAATCATGGACAATCATAACAATCAAATTGGACCTCCTGAGGGTATGTGTAGGATCATCATGGAAAAAACATGCCCTTAAGTGGCAATGAAAATTCAGAAAAATCAGAGTTAGGCAACTTGACATAAAAATTTGAATAAGTTATCTATATTATTTTAAAAATATGTAAGAATAGAATCTATGGAAAATTGAATGTAGTTTCTAAACTACTAAGTTTATTTTAGTTTTTAAAAAGTCTATTTGGTGAAAATTTGAAATTTCAATGCAATAGTACTTAAATTTCAAGGAAAAAATAAGAAGTAGGTGTTTGTCTGACAACCCTAACCACAATAAAATGATAATATTTTTTTATAATATTTTAGATATAAGTAGAGGACTCATGTCCGGATGTGATCTAATATTTTTGTAATTTTTTTCTAAGCAAATAATTAATTATGAATTTTTATTACAAATTTTAAAAAATATAAAAATTGTATGTCTAACCACCTTAACTTGGTCAAAACTTCATGAAATTCAATTTTTCTTTTTTTAATCCTATAGTATCTGAAGCATAGAATGTGATATGTTTTGGACTCAAAAAATATGATACCATTTGAAAGTTATAGATATTTTCAATCAGCCTATCAATCAGGACTTTAGTCATAATTCTAATAGAAAATGAATAATAATTATTTATTAAATTCAAATTAAAGCATAATTTATATTGGTGGAAAGCTGAGAATATCCTCTAAAAACCATTTTCGCTTCA
>VDFB02271358.1:914773356-914824159 GCA_007258455.2 Sequoia sempervirens
CCCTTAAACCCTCTACCCTCCCTTCCTTTATCTCTCTCTCTCTCAAGTATCTCCCTCCTAGCACCACTCTCTCTCTCTCAGGTCTCACTCACTCACTCACTCTATCTCAAGTCTCTCCCTCCTACCACTTCTCACTCTCGTAGGTCTTTCTATCACTCACTCACTCCCTTCCACCCTAAAAGTGACCTCTAAATAACTTCAAACACCTTAACTACCTCATTCTTATTCATTTTTTTTGCAAACAAGAATTTTCATTCCAAGAGGCTGAGCTTTCATTTTTGCTTGTTGGATTGAATGCGGACTGTGACACAACTTTCTTTTCTCAAAATTTGTTCAACATCATTGAACTAAGAATTTATCACACATCTGTTGAGAAACAAAGTTGTACCACAAACTAAAACACATTACACTTTGGTTCTCACTGACTTGATGTACTCTTCAACATCTCTCTTCTCTAAAAGCGACCTCTAAATCACTTCAAACACCTTAACTACCCTAAAAGTGACCTCTAAATCACTTCAAATACCTTAACTACCTCATTCTTATTCATTTGTTTTTCAAACAAGCATTTTCATTCCAAGAGGCTAAGCTTTCATTTTTGCTTTCAAAGAAAAATCTTCCTATGCCACTGTTACACTGCACAGGTAAACCAGGTTTTGTATTGTGGACATATATTAAGCTACCACTCTCAAGTACCAATATAACAATGATACAAAATAACTTTTGAGACTACAAGAAGACATCTGATAACTCTTGAGTGTACTAAAATAATTCTTATGATTTTTGAAGAATGTTGATAACTCTACTCAGTTGTCTTATTTTTTCAATATCATACAAATTGAACCCTGTCATCAATAGACTTTGTATATCAAGCTACCACAATTCAAATTTCAAAGATGAATATTTATCATGCATGTTTTAAATGGCATTCAAGTTTATAGTGGTTTTTTTGTTTATATGATGTTATGTGATATTCTAATCATAATTCATGCTTCTAAGTTGCACATCTATATATATATATATATATTATTTTTACATGTTTTCTCTATTGTTCGGCCCCTACACTACAAGTAAATGGCTGCATAGCATGTGGAATGAGGGGGCAGTAGGCCTGAGACCCCTTTAAAGTTTGTTTCAGTGCTTTCTTTTCATTTTTTGTGAGTTTTGTGCCAAGTTTCCTCAAAGAAATGTGGTCTCATATAATTCCATGACAAGCTAATGCAATTGATAGCTACTCCTAGTTATTAGTTATGTAATGTGAAGTAATTGCATAAATTCTTAGGTTGACTTTGTAAAAATTATATTGTTATTGAAATTTTTTCATCTATCAACATCTAGTTGTTACTTATGCAATGTGAAGTAATGCTTTGAGTTTGAAAGATGTGCAATGCAATATAATCAACAATATTCAAATATAAACTACATAATATTTAACCATTCTTTTTATGCTATTGTACATTGATATTTAACCATTACTCACTTGATTAAATTTTCAAAGAGTTTAATCATGCACATGAGGAGGAAATTAAATTTCGATTGTCAACTTCTATATATATCAAATTATCCAATAATCAAGTGTATGTCCATATACAAAAATGGCATCAACGCCAACTCAAACAAAGTTTTACAATATGTGGCATATGCCATCTCGGTATCTATTCAAAATTTACATGCCAAAATGTCTATCTCATCCTAAACTACTGGTGGATCATCAAAATGGAGCCTCTTTGAAGCACTTGTTGGCTCAAGGTAGCTGTACAAGAAAAAGTCAAACCACAATTGAGATTAGTTATACTATATAATTTAAAATCGAATAATTAACATAAAAATCAATACACATTGAATTATAATTGAACTCTAAAATTGAAATCTTGATTACCTGAAATATACATCTCTTCAAAGGGTCAGGAGTCCTAGAATATACCCCTCTCAAAGAACTAACCAAACCAACTTTTGTAACGTCAATCTATATATGTGAACAAAAACATAAAATTGATCCAAGTTAGCATAGAATTTTCATTAATAAGAACATATTTACCAAGCACAAAATAAAATAAACGCATACCTCTTTAGGCTGATCTTTTTCTATATCTCCTTTAGGTTTTTCAACACCTCCTCCTTCAGGTGTTTGAATACCTACTCCTTCAGGTGTTGTGGCACTTATCAACAATGATGTATAGCTCACAACCACCTATACATAAAAATGACAAGTACATATGAAACTACGAATCTATGTCAATGTATGCATAATCAATAAAATACCTTATAAATCTAAATTCAATCAAATTTGAGTTCAATTACCTTTCCCTTATCTAACATTGTGCATCCATAGTCTGGAGAGTATCGCACCTCACTCGCACTAGGTATTTCCTACAAGTAGAGAATAAGATAAACATATAAGTTAATATATAATTTCATTAATGACAATTCAAATGACAAGCAAGTATATAGTAAAAAAATGTAAATGAGTGAGTGTGAAAATACATACTATGTGCATCTCGAGGCCAAATGAAATGGCCCTAAGGGTGCTATCAGTCACTCGTGTGAGATCCTCCTCAGACATTAACTGTTAAATAAACCATGTAAATAAATATTAGTACTTTTTTTTATCGGTAAACGCTTTTGACTAGAGCTATGAACCAGTGGGGTCACAATGGGGGACCCCATCCCCAATTTTTTTATCTCATGCCATTGTATTTGTTCTTCTTCCTTCCATCTCCCTTCCTCTGTTCTCCGTTCTTCTTCCATCTTCCTTCCTCCGTTCTTCTTCCTTCCCGTCTTCCTACCTCCATTCTCCTTTCTCTGACTCACTTCCTCCCATCATCCTTCCTCCAACTCCCTTCTTTCGTTCTCCTTTCTCCTATCTCCCTTCCTCCCATCATCCTTCCTCCGTTCTCCTTCCTCTCCCTCCATCCTTTCTCCCGACCTCCCTGGCTCTCCTCCACCATTCTTCATTTCACCTCACCTCTGCTTGTGGACTCTTCATGCCACCCTCTGACGCCCGCAACTCAGTCATCACTTTCAGTCTACTATCAACCCAGCACCAACTATGTCCGCTGCTTTTTGTCCTCCATTCTTCCCTTCGTCAGGCACATGAGGCTCAAGCAAACTCGAACCCAAGACCTCCCATGTGGAAGGCTCGTAGCTTACTGTTGCGTTGCGGGGTCATCCCAATAAATATTAGTACTTGATACTATCTCTTATTAATAATCATTTTTTTTAAAATGAAGTTATGAATTTACACCTTAAATGTTACCTGTGTAACTACTCCAATGTCCACCTCTCTAGCAAGAGAGGACTCTGTAGGGTATGCTCCACTCCCCTGCGTGTGATCTGATATAATCTCCACATCCTGGATGTCATAATCAGAAGTGTCTAATGGCCGCTCAAGGGGCTGTACAATAGGACCCAACCATATTTGCTAGCACATATTGCAAATAGGTGGCACACAAATATGTGGACCTGAGGAGGATGATGCAGCAACACTAGATCCATCGCCAAGATCACCAAACTGTGGCTGAGCTACTAAAGAAGCATGGGAAACCAAAAGACCACTCAAAGAGTGAATGGTCTGGATAGTTTGTGTGGATGCATCCTCCATAATATCTAGATGTTGTACTGGAGGCGGCGGAGGAAGGGGAGGATAGGGAACATGTGGGTACCTGACTACTCTAGCTACCCCTAGCCTATCTTGGGGCATACCTCCACCAATGTCCTGGAAGGGTTTAATGTCAAAGTAATTGACATGATGCCCTAACAAAAATTCAGCATATAATTTTTTAATTAAGTAAAAATGTACATCAATATTATTGTTGGGTGGTTTATCAAAAACCATACACCAACGATCCCAAAAGTTATCTACTATGCCCCTATGCGTGCACCATTTTATAGAAAGTTTTGGTTTTTTAACATTAACTAGAAAACCAGTGTTGGGGTTAATAAATAAAGAGGCTATTTGGGCTTTTGTTATTTGGAGATCTTTCACATCATCATAAGACAATCCACATGCATAATATTGCCTCATGGTTTCTCGCCACGAATGAAATGTATTATGTTGGGTGGAGAGGGTTTCTACATTTGTAATTATTCTTGTCAATGTGGTTGAAATACAGGATAATCGAGGGATTTTCTTATAAACATCACAAATTCCCCTAAATTGCTCCAATTTTTCATGAATTAAGTCTTCAATTGATGGCTGCAGAGGTGGTGGAGTATTTGGCATTTCTGCATTTTGATTCTCAACTGGTGGATTTTCATTCTCAACTGGTGGAATTTGTGTATTCTCATTCTCGATAGCCATAATGCCTGATTAAAGTTAAAAAAAATTAATGTAATTAAAATTAGACAATATAAATGAAACACTATTTTTAAATCAAAATCCATTAAAAACATTCATTTTTTTATCAAAATCCATTCTAAACTCAATTGTTTCATAAAATTCAATCAAAAACCATATTTTGAAAAAAAATCCACAAAAAACATTCATTTTTTTATCAAAATCCATTCTAAATTTAATTTTTTCATAAAAATTCAATCAAAACCCTATTGTGAAAAAATCCACAAAAACATTCATTTTTTTATCAAAATCCATTCTAAACTCAATTTTTTCATAAAAATTCAATCAAAAACTCTATTTTTTTAAAAAATCCACAAAAAACCATATGAAATTATTCAAATCTAAATCAAAATTGAATCAAATCAAATAAAAATAAAAAAACTTACCTTTCCAAATCATATTTTTCCCAAATCAGATATCCATTACGTGAAGAAGCAATTCACTGTGCGCTTGCAGGTTCTTCACTATCAAATAACTTAAAAACAACGACTAACTTTTTTTATAGATGCTTTTTGCAAATCAGATATCTAATCCAAATCAGATATCTGATTTGAATCATATATCCAATTTGTAAAACTAGGTTTGGTGTTTGGTATGGTGACACCCAAGCCTAAAAAAAGTCAACACGTTCTTTTCGCATTTTTTGGTCGATGAGAGACGTGTTTTTTTCCTCATTGCCACTTTTTGGCCCACCATGATCCTACACATACCCCTAATATCTCTACTATTGGTGAAGAAGAAACTTTGATAGCAGAAGATCAAAGCAATAAGATCCATGAGAATCTTAGTTGCCTCTCTTCCCTTAGGAAAACATTATCGAACAAGAGAATTCCATCATTAAAAAATAAGAAAATTCAACCATTGATAACTCACTTACTTGAGATGAAGTCATTTTAGAAGAACCAAACTTGGAATGTCATGAACACTTAGTTTATAGTTCTAAAAACTCTCCTTCTAGGGAGGATATCATGACTTGCAAGAAAATGATAACATTCACAATAGTGATATAGTTTCCCTAGATGAAGATGATGAAGTAACATTAGAATTTCCTTCACTAAGGGACGTTAATATTATTCAACCTCAACTCATCCTTTACCCACCTTCCCACAAACCTCAAACTCCAAAAAAACTCAAAATTATCCTTTACCCTCCTAAGAATAATGTGTTGTAGCAGCCAAGTTATAATATTGTTGCTCATACATATAACACTAGAAACAATTCGCAACCAAGAAAAACACCTTCAACATCCCTCCCGTTGCCTAATCCTATCCTACCTAACCCTATCTTTCCAGATCCTCCTCATGAAAATGGGTAGGATCTTGTCAAACAACTAAAGAACTCTCCTGCTAAGATATCATTATGGGACCTTATTCAAGTCTCCCCTCATTATCACAACATGGTTCAAAATTCCTTACAACAAGTTCCTATCCCTTCTAATGCACAACCGAATGACATAATAGCCATGATTCAAGGAATAAAAGTTGACATTGTTTTCCACAAAAGTGAGCTCCCTCCTTTGGAAGTGTAAAAACAAAATGATGCTTTCATGATAATAGCTAAGTACGTTGGGTGGGGAATGAAGTGAATCCTTCTTGAAAATGGCTATGCTCTTAATGTATGCAATGTAAACCTTTTGGATAAGCTTAGCATGGATAAATAAAAAATTCAGCCTAACTCTTTATCTATTAAAAGGGATTTGAGAATGTAGGAAAACAACCACTCAGTGTGATCACTTTTCCTATTATAGTTGGAAAGGCCACATTAGAAACACTGATCCATGTTATGCCCCGTGATCTTTCATATAATCTCCTTTTAGGAAGGAAATGGATTCATGCAATGAATGGGGTGCCTTCTACCCTTCATCATAAAATGAAACACATCTACAAAAACAAAGTGTACACATTTGAAGTTGACCCTAAATCAAATAGTTGTTTAAACATTGATTAAAAAAAGGAAAGTCCTTTGAAAATATTGACACCAAATACACAAGTAGAACACATGCAACAAAAAGACCAAGAAAAACACATTGAGGAAGTCATGAAGCTAATAGAAGATTATTGGGATTCCTGAGACTTCAAACCAACATTAATGGGTGAATACAAGATCATAAACAAATACTCCAAAAAGGGAAAAGAAAAAGTAGTAATGTCAACACAAAATTTTAAAAATCCTTCAAAAGCATCCACCTCAACCACTTTAGAACAAAATACAACAAAAAACAAAACAAACTTTGATGAACTTAATTATGAGCATCCACCAAATCCAAAAGAGATGAATAATCTTTATGGAAAAGGTTATGAAATGATGAAACAACTTGGTTGTAGTGGAAAAGGATGTGGTGCTAGAGAACAAGGTATATGTGTCCCTATAAAGCCTCACATGCAAGAAAAGACTAGTGGTCTTGGTTATTGTCCCTCGAAAGACACAATCAAGCCTTCACTTAATATCAACACTATTACAAAACATCCTTCTAAGCCAAATTTAACATTAGTGAATCCTGAACTGATAGGAACTAGTGATCTTGATTATATCCTTTGAAAGAAATGAAAGAAACAAAGAAATCTTCGCTTAATATCAATGTCATCACACAGGACACCAATGATTTGAGTTTGTTAGATTTTACACCTTCCTTTAAAGAAGAGTAAAAAATATCTCAATCTAAAGACTCTTGTGTAAGTATGACATCCTATACTAAGCAAGAGATATATTTGTTTCAAAATAAAGGAAAATTTTCTACTTTTGATCAAGAGAGTATCTTGTCGAGAATCCTCCAAGATCACTTGATATCTCTCCCTCCAAGAACACGAAATAAATTTTACTACAAGATTTCATTTTGTGCATATAATAAAGTTCATGGTAATTTTACTAATGAATGTAAGACTTTGGGTAGTGAAATTTTACATCTTAAGGAGTGTGGAGCTATTCCTTATGTTGAGGCCTCTAATTCCTCTAATTGATACTAATTTTCACTCTAGCATGTTTCTTATCAATCATCTCAACTCATCCTTGTTCTACACTAAGTGAGGGCAAGGGGTTAAGTAGCCTTGTCCTCGTATGTCACTTGTTGTCTCTTTTGGATAGTTGACCACCTTTCATGTATATATAAGATCAAGCTTCAAATTTTGATGACATGCCTTAAGTTGGCTTGCATGTGACGTACTGAGCTATACATTTTGGGGGAAACCTCTTCCCTTTTCATGATGTAGTTTCATTCGAGAACATATTACTTGGCATGGTACTTCTCGAATAGGCTCTCATGTCTTCTTCAACCTTAAAAAAATTTCTCATAGTAATGGTGTTAGCAACTGCTTTAAAGTGGAGGCATACATCGACACTCATGTTTCATTGTGCAATTTTATTTATTCTTACGATGCATCCTTTTCTTGGTGGTATCACTGGGCTTGATATCCTCTGAGAGCATGATATTTCTTTGGCTTGTCCTCTCTTGGAGACATTAGGCACAATGTTCCCTAAGAAGAGACCTTTCATGAACTAAGCAAAATCCCTTTAAACATACCTTACACTATTTTGAATTTACAATAACTGTTATATGGCCACCTTGCATAACACACTTTGCTTGCCTATGGTACCATCCTGTTTGTTCATAGGTGTCAAGCATACAAATATTTGCTTGCCACATGAAGCTTTAACTTTATTTGTTGTGTTGCACCTTATCAATGTTATCATGAGGCATAACTTTGGTATGGTTAGCGTATGGGAGCTGAAATTAGGCATGACATTCCCACAACCACTTGCTTGTCTGTGTGAGCACATACTACCATGTGTGTATGTGTCTCGTTGGGGGATCACCTAGTAGATACTGAATTCCACTAGCCATTGTGAGGATGTGTTTGGTTTTCATAGTAGACATCATGTTCCACTTGTAAACGTTCTTGGAAAAAAGACCTTAGATCTAATCAGGCTCACTATGTGGCTTCACTATGTGGGGTTCATTGTAATACTAAAGAAAACGAACTGCAATCAGGCTCTTAGTTTCTTCATTGAAAGGTAAGGCTCTTCAATGGTTCAGGGGTCTAGCTATTAACTCTATTTCAATGTGGGATGAGTTAGGAGATGCCTTGAATAGGAAGTATCAAGATAAATCTAATCATTTATCTCTAGTTGAACAAATGACAACTATTAAGAGAACTCCACAAGAATAAATGACATATTTCAATTTCTGATTCCAAAAGACTTGGAATAGAATTCCTACTACAATAAGACCTTATTCTAATCATGCTTTCTTATATTATCTTAAGGCTCTCAATAGTGGCATTGCAGTAATGATTCAATCAATGGGTGGTGTGTTTTTACCTGGAGCATTTGGTGTTGCCATTAGAGCTATGAATAGCATTATTCAAGCTAGAAAAATTGCACCTAGGCCTCCAATGCTTATATAATTTCCTAATATTCAGCCTCTAATGCCTATTCAAGTTCCTACTATTGTTGCATTACCTACTGTTATAGCCTTAAGCTATCTGACATATACCCAAAATAGTGTTGCTCGAGCCTAATCTCAAGAGCTTCAAGAGATTAGAAGCCTATTAAAAACTATTGGTAATGATTTAGTGAATATCAAGAATTGGGTAGGCCAAAATCTAGACCATATCAAGCACCACATCAACCTAATAGGCCACCTTATCAAGCTAATTCTCAGGCATAAAGAAATCTTTATAATCCTAGACCCTTTCAACCATACAATCTCAACGTTTCTAGTGCTACAAAGGAGTTAGTTTGTGTCTAGAATAACTTGGTACAAGATTTTGATTGGTTATTTCCATGCAATCAACAAAATTAGTCTACTTGTCTCAATGGGATGTTGAATCAGGATTTGATGGTGTAGAACAATGTTGTTGTTCAACAAGGTTCTGAGTAGCAAAATCTTGAACAACAAATTCCCTATCAAGACCAGGGTCAGAATGATGTGGCATTAATGAATTGGCAAGGTGAAAAGTTTTGTGGTGTCATTCAGCCTCAAGGAAAAGGACAGAACTAGTCCCATACTTCCATAGCAATGAACACAAGATCTCAAAAGGGGGTTGTGGATATAGGACAATAATCTGATAGGGCTCAAAATCAAGCTTCTACAAGTTAGCAACTAGGTATTAGACATGTTCTGTCACAACCAGTTCAATTTTTTCCAAGGCAACAGGTTGTGCCAAGTAAGGATCAACAAAGAGTTCAATAACAACCATTATTAGTACAAGGAGAAGTTGTTGTTCCAAAACTACAGTAGAAGGTAAATCATTCTTCTTTCAATATTTTAGAACACATGAAGAAGTCCAATATCAGTGTTTCAATGTGGGATTCTTTAGCACTTCCAGGTCAAAAGGATTTATTACAAAATGCATTGTCTAATCTCACTTTGTCACATGAGCCAGTTAAAGATCAACCAAAGGTAAATATTCTGAGTGATCAACCCAAAGAGAAACTAGTGAATAAGCCACAACCAAAGAGTGATCAACAGAACCAAGAGGTTAAACCACCTCCTTTTTATGTTACTTTGATTGTTGGCAATCATCTTGTCCACAACTATATGATTGATTTAGGTGATGGTAGTTCAGTGATGCCAAAGAAGATTGTTGACCAGCTGGGTTTGACATATGAACCACTCTCAAAATCAGTTGTTCAATTAGATGGAACAACCATCAGTATAGTGGGAGTGATCAATAATTTAAGTCTTACATTACATGCTTGTCCTAATTTTTCAATTCCACAAGATGTATATGTAATAGATCTTCCAACTGATTTTGCTTTATGTCTTGCCAGAGATTTCATAGCTAAATTGGGAGGTTACCTTTCATCTGACTGGTCTCATCTCTTCTTCAGGACAAGGTATGGCACTAAGGTTACCATTACATCTAAGTTATTTTCTAAGGATCACATAGACCCTTTTGTGCCTAGTGCTACTAATGCAGATCTTTCTTATCATGAGCAAGGTAAAGAAGATCAACAAGTTGTTCAAGAGCCTAACACTTTGGTTGAAGGAAATCCTAATCTAATTTTAGATCAATGGGTGGCTAAGAATCATGAGGAAGACCAATACAGGCATATGGAACAAACAAACACACTTGGGCATTTATATGATTCGAGAGCAAGGCCTTGTTGTCCCAAATTTGATAAAGGACGAAAAAGAGCATAGAATATAGTAGTCCAATGAGCTATGAAGTTTGTATTTTGATGGTTCAAGAAGCAAGGTTGGTATTGGTGGAGGTTCTATGTTAGTTTCTTGAAGTGATTAGAGGTATTATTCAACCTTTTTTTAAATTTATTTTAGTTGTTATAATAACGTTGTTGAGTATGAGGCACTTGTTCATGCTTTAGAATGGCTAGAAAGAAAAATGTAAAGTGTCTTCAGGTGTTTGGGGATAGTGAATTAGTGATCAATCAAGTAAGGAATATCAATGCTACTAAAAATTACTTGTTGAAGTAATATAAGCATAGGGTTTGGGACATGATTGAAGATTTTGATGCATTTAATTTGTTGTCCATACAGAGAAACCAGAATAAACAAGTTGATAAACTTGTTGCCAAGGGAGTTGAGTTTGATAATCCAACTGAGGTGAAGAATGTTAAAGCTCAGCATTATGTCAAAATTTTTGTTAGGCCTATTGTTCTAGATAATAACATTTATTGGTAGGTATTTGATAGTGATGAGAAGATCATTAGTTTCTTGATTGAATAAGCTAAATTTTCAGCTTCTAATCAACAAAAGTTGTCTTAGCAGTATGAAGATCAG
The DNA here is from genome assembly GCA_007258455.2 of Sequoia sempervirens. Taxonomy (NCBI): domain Eukaryota; kingdom Viridiplantae; phylum Streptophyta; class Pinopsida; order Cupressales; family Cupressaceae; genus Sequoia; species Sequoia sempervirens. Next base: position 914,784,432 of record VDFB02271358.1, read on the forward strand.
ATTCTTCAGTTGAAGTCAGACAAGTTACCAAAGGGATTGGTAACATTTGAGTTAATTTTCAACTCAGATGATCAGGTGAGAAAAGAAAAGGAAAGTTTGTTCATCAAGCATGATCATTATGAGCCTATTGAAATCTTTAAGGATAAGCTCCTAAAACTTGGAAAGGTATGTACTATAGAGGAGAGACATGCTTTCATTTTATTTTTCAAGAGTTTTTTGATGTGTTTTTTTGGGAGCATCATGACTTGAAGGTAAAAGAAGTGTGGGATCTCCTTGCACAATCATTCCAAGGAAAAGAAAGAGTAAGAATAGTCCATTTTAGAAATGTTGGATTCAAAAAGTTTAAGAGATTTCTTTACTCATACAATGGGGATAATTAATTAGATGAAATCAAATGGTGAGGTTATGACTAATCAAAAATTGTAGAAAATATTTTAAGAAGTTTACTTGCAAAATATGATCCTATAGTTATAGTCATTGAAGAATCAAAAGATCTAACAACTTTACCTATAGATGAGCTTATGGGTTCATTGTACACACATGAGCATGGAATAAATAAATCTACAAAGGAGCCACTAGAGAAAGCCTTCAAGAGTAACATATTAATGAGAGAAAAAGAAGCATCATCAAAAGCATCTTCTATACGAAGAGGAAGAGGCAAAAGTCCAAAAGGAAGAGGAGGACAATTTCTACAAAGAGGCAGGAGTCAGAAAAACAATAGAAGGGATGAAGAAAGTTGTAGTTACACTCAAGGAAGAGGCAAAGGCAGAGCAATTTTTTAGCAAAGAGGCAGAGGCTTTTAGAGATATGATAAATCATTTTCTCAATGTTAGTATTGTCAACAGTATGGAATTTTGTATCTGAATGTAGGAAAAATATTGGAGATGAAAGTGAATAGGAAGCCTAATATGCAAATGAAGGTGAAGGGAAGGAGGAATATGTATTGCTAACATGTAGCACAAAAGAGGAAATAAATGAAGACAAATGGTATGTTGATAGTGGGTATAGTAATTATATGATAGGAAGCAAAGAGATATTCCCGGATTTGGATGATTCCATCAAATTAGAAGTAAAGATGGGCAATAATACAACTACATTGGTCATGGGGAAAGGGAGGATATTAATCACAACAAAACAAGGTGAGAAAAGATATATTGGTGATGTATTTTATTTACCAAGTTAAAAGCATAACTTGTTTAAGTATTGGCCAACTTGTGGAAAAAGGCCACACTATAAAATTTGAAGATGGTACATGCATTATTGTTGATGGTAGAAACAAGTTGATAACCAAAATACCCATGACTACTTAAAAGATGTTTCCTCTTAGCATCAAAAAAATATGCATTTAAGTTTCAATGCTCTTAGAAAAGATACACAGTGTGTATGGCATCTTAGATTTGGTCATTTAAATTTTGGTGGACTAAATATTTTACATAAAAAGAAAATGGTAATAGGTTTGTCATTTATCCAAAGGTTGGATGAAGAATGTGAAGGATGCATTATTAGAAAGCACTAGAAAAAACCCTTTGCAATAAGGGAATCTTGGAGAGCTTCAAAGCCATTATTAAACTAGAAATGAAGAGTAAATTTGTGCACTTAAGGTGAAAAAAACATGTGTAGATCCAAGTGGTAGAATGTATAATCAATCAAAATCATCATTTATTAGTGAGGCATTAATTTTTTTGAAAACACATCATCAAAAGTGATAGTCATGGATAAAATGTAAAATTGATTAATGTATGTCTTAAGGGGTCCACTTGACCATTTTACTTATCAAAGAGTAGTAAGGTCATATTAGTAGGGGAGGTATGAATGAATATATATCAAGTTATAAATGGTATTGGATGTGTCATGTTGATTGACAAGGGGTGGAGGAGTAATATTCTCTAATTGCACCTCTAACTACTTAATTTTTGTCTGTATGTACATCTATTTAGCAAAAGGATAAGGGTAAATAGCACATGGGGAAGGGATCATGTGTCTATGAGTGAGAAAGGATGCAACACATATATGATCAAATGATTTATAAGGAGGTACTGATAAAGAAATGAGTAATTGAGGGTGAGTGGAGGTAAAGGTTTTGGGGATGATTGAGGTGTTCTTAATGAGGTGGGTAATGGATGTGAGGATTTCATTTCTCTAAGACTATGAGGAAGAGATTGTGCATTATAGGATAGTATAAAATATGAAGGTATGATGAACCAAAATTGAGGTAAGTGTATAATTTCATGAGGGATGTAATGTGGTTAATCATATCTCCAAGATTAAGGAGGAGATATGAATTTTTTTTGTGGATATGAATGAATAGGAAAATATGGTAAATCAATGATTCATATATTATAGGGTAGAGATAAGTGAAGGATCAAGTTGGCTATCCTATATGGTATCAATGTAGTAATGGGATGGATTGGAAATATTTATGTCAACATCCAAAGGTTCAAAGGTGAGAAAAGGGTAAGGAGAGGATAAAGGATGATCCTTAATGATATTCTCATTTATTAAAAACTCAATAAAGAAATCACGTTATGATATCAATGAGGGGAACATGGTTTATAAATTTAGGTGTACAAATAGGGGTAATAATGTTGGGATACCTATTAATGATAAGGGTAAAATGGGACTAGTGATGGAAAATGAGACACATTCCAAAGTGATAAGGGGAAGGGATTTTCTTAGAAAGTTGAGGATGTGGATAAGGGCTTGAGGTTTGGTGGAAATTAGCTTATGATTTAACTAGGGATAAGTTAAATTAATGGAAGGTGAAGACATGACTTAGGATAAATGGTGCACTAAAAATAAGATAAATAAAGTTAAGATAAGGAATACAATAAAAAGCGACAACAAGAGTGGGACAACAATAGGAAAGAAATCAAAGAAAGAAAATTCCATAACTAGGAAGAGACAAGTCAAGACATAATTAAAAGTGTAAACTTAGGAAATACTTATAAAGAGAATATATAATCTATCACAAAGTAAAATAGTAAGAAGATTCAAGGTTCACCAAATATTAAAAGAACCAAAAAATAAAATTTGTGTGTTGATGGTTCTTATTTTTTATTTTGTTTGTGTCTAATTAATGCTTCACTAAAATTATCTCTAACTAGTATAACACTAAATAACAATCAAGATAACTAGGACTAACAATTAATTGATTCATGCCACAAATTGGAATGGAGGCACATGAGCGCAGGCATGGGCAGGAAAAGAGGGACTTTGAAATTTCAAGCAATGGAAATGGAGGCGGAGCAAGATCAGCAAGATCTCTAGCAAATCAGGAGTTGATTTCGAGTAAGAATCAAGGTAAGGATGATCAAGATGAGGTGGACTCCGAAAATAAAATCTTGGTGGAATTGGGTGGAAAGGATATTCCAGCGGTTACTCCTGCAGATTCCCCTACCAGTAAAAAAAATGAAAAAGCTATTGAGTCAGTGGGGACCACTGGTGGCATTAGAGGTAATCACAAACCCTGGATTTCTCTATTTGGGGTAAAAACTAATGGAAAATCTTCTTTTCCCCTAGTGCAAAATATCTCAGAAAAAGGTAAGTTTGCAATTTTTGTGCCAGATTTGTTAATCAATCATAACATTGCTTTAATGGAAAGAACCCTGGTTGGAAAGTTTATGGGCCCTAGACCAAACATCAAAGTTGTCAGGGAGTTTGTTAAAAATAAATGGAGAAAAAATGGAAAAGTTTTAGTTACTGCTCTTCCAAAGGGTTTTTTTGCGTTTGAATTTACTTGCAGAGAGGACATCTTGGCTATTAGAAGTGGGGGTCCTTGGATAATAGGGAAATCTTCCCTGGCTCTAAAGAAGTGGTCCTCAAATTTGGACCTTTCAGACTCCATTTTTTAGAATGTCCCTGTTTGGGTCAGACTTTTGAGCCTTCCCCTAGAATATTGGAATGAGGATATTTTTTATGGTATTGCAATCTCCTTTGGAGAGCTCCTTTCTATTGACTCAATGACAGTTGCTAGAAAGATATAGGTATTTGCTAAAATATGTGTAGGGGTCTCTCAGAATGTTGACCTTCCCTCATCGATCGAGATCCAGTCAAAACTGGGTTCTTGGGTGCAGGAAATTGAGTTTGAAACCATCCCGTTTGCTTGTTTCAAATGTAGAAAATCTGGGCATTGGGCTAAGAAATGCCCCTTAAATGTTACCAAAGAGAACAAAAAATAAGCTGGTTCTTTGAAATCGATATGGTGAAAGAAATCAGGAGGTGATAGCCTTGAAAATAAAGAATCTAACTATCAGAGTACCTCTAATGAGGCTAATGTGGTCATGGAAAATAATGGAGATGTTCTACTGGTACCCCAACACATGGATCTGGAGAAGACTTCACCTAGTAAGGAAAATAATTCCAATGAGGATCAGTTGGCGGGGGAAGATAATCTAATCCAAGATGCTTTTCCCTTTTCCCAAGAACTAATCCCAACAGTGAAAAATGATGAGACCCCAGGCTTGGAGGATATTCCTATTCAGGGGCTATCCTTAGAGCTGAACTTCCCTCTCCTTCTACATTCCTCTATTGGTCTTTCTCCTCTGGGAGTAGAGCACTTTTCGGATCCTAAATCCTTTGATGTGGTCAAGGATTCTTTTGAAAACCTAGACCATTCATCTAAACTTTCTAGCAACTTCTCATCTTCTCATTTGAATGGTATCATGTAAACATTACCCTATGAACAAAGGCTCTTAACTGATAAGGAATGGGAATCCAGTAAAGAGACGGATACCCAAGAAGAGACAGATAAAGAAGAGTTCTTATCAAAGAAAAAAAAAACAAAAACAAAAACAAAACAATGGAAGACTCCAAGTGGTATTTCAACTAGATCAAAAACAAAGGCAGACTATGGAGCATCTAAGAGCTCTCGAGGGAAAAAAAAAAATTAAATGGACAAGGGAGCATAACAGTTTTCAAGATATTGCGGATGGATCTCAGAAAACCATCCCGAAATGCCTCAAAGCCCCTGTAATTCATGAAGATTATGTCTTGGAATATAAGGGGACTCGATAGCCCCCACAAGCAGGATGTTCTACACAATTTTGTTAGAGACCATAAGCCTAATATTCTTCTTATTCAAGAGACGAAAATGTCAAAAGAAAAAATAGAAAAGATGAAACTCTTCTAGCACTGTAGTACTCATGGAAACAATTCGAATGGTGCTTCTAGAGGTATTGCTACCTTCTGGAATAACCACATTATCAATGGGGAGTTGATTTTGGAAGGCACGAACCATATAGCTACTAGATTCACACATATTAGGGATAGTTTCAGTTGGATTCAACTGAATATCTATGCCCCTAATGGTAAAGGTCTGAGAAAATCCTTTTGGATGGAGTTGGTTGCTTTTAGGAGGATTTTTGATAGAGAGCCTTGGATTGTTATGGGTGATTTCAATACGCCCTTAACGAATGGAAAAAAATTTGGAGGTTCCCAAATCAATGCGGAGAGTAAAGAGGATCTTCAGAGTTTCATTGATAACCAGGGGCTGGCAGATTTGGATTTACATGGAGCTTCCTATACCTGGTTGAATCACAGAAAGGGGTTGGAGCTTATACAGGTTAGATTAGATAGATCTTTAGTTTCCAATCATTGGTTTTTTGAGTATTATTGTTCTCTTAAAGCTCTCTCTAGAATTGGCTTTGATCATTTCCCTATCAGTTTTGTTGCGGATCCTATAAAAATGAAGAAAAATATCCCTTTCAGAGTGGAAAAAATGTGGCTCTCTCATCCTACTTTTAAAGAGGAAATTAGAAAATGGTGGAATATTAGTATTTTTGGCACTGCTATCTTTAGAATAGCTAAAAAACTAAGGGAAGTAAAATGTAACTTGAAAAAATGGAAAAAAGAGTTCTTTGGGAACATTTTTAAGATTAAATCTACCTTCAAATGGATCTGGGGGAGATTCAATATAAAATCCAGAAGGAGGGATATTTGAATGACACTAAAGAAAAAGAGAATGAGCTACTTATTAAAATGCATGACATTATTGGAAAGGAGGATTTTTGGAGGCAAAGATCTAGAGCTTTATGGTTATCTACAGGTGACAAAAACACCAGGTATTTTCATTTATCGGTCTCAAAACATAGAGCTTTCAATAGAATATCTCAAATTGAAGTAGATGGAACCAAGTATGAGGAGGAGGAGGATATTAGAAAGTATGTTGTCTCATTCTTTAAAAACCTTCTTTCTAAGAATGATGAAATAAATCAAAGTGATCAAGACCATTTAATAGGTGCTATACCGAAAGTGATCAATCAGGAAAATAACACTATGTTGTCTACTATTCCTTCCAATGAGGAAGTCAAGAGGGCTGTTTTATCCTTTGATAGGAGTAAATCCCTGGGTTCGGATGGCTTCCCTCTATTTTTCTTCCAATGGTTCTGGGAGACTGTCGGAGACGATGTTGTGAATGTTGTTAAAGAATTTTTTGGATCCAAAAGTCTCCTAAAAGAATTGAATTCCACCTTCCTGGTTCTAATCCCTAAGAATCTTGGAGCAATAAACTTTGAGGCCTTCAGACCCATAAGCCTCTGTAATTCTATCTATAAAATCATCTCTAAGGTTTTGACTTCTAGATTATTAATTATTTTGCCTTCATTGATCTCACCTCAATAGAATGGCTTCATTTCTGGTAGAAAAATCCTTGACTCTATTGTTTTTGTGCATGAAAATATCCATTCTTTGGTCGAATCTAAGACTGAAGGCTTCCTATTAAAGCTTGATATATCAAAAGCCTATGATAGAGTTGACTAGAATTTCTTATTTAAGATTTTAAAGGGCTTTGGTTTTTGCAACAGGGTTCTTCAAATGGTGGAACAACTCGTGTCTACTGCTTCTATTTCTGTTATGGTCAATGGATCCCCAACTACTTTTTTCCAAAGTACCAGAGGTCTAAGATAGGGAGATCCTATTTCTCCTATTTTATTCACTATCATGGCTGAGATTCTTGGAACAAATCTAGAAAAGTTGATTGACAACAGATCCCTTTGTGGTCTTAACCCTTCCTCAAGTAATATGGTTTGCTCTCATCAACAATTTGTTGATGATACTATGCTATTGGGTAAATCCTTAGTCTCGTAAGGTAAAACTTTGAAATCTCTATTTGATAAATATGGGAGAGCATCTAGACAGCTGATTAATAATCAAAAAAGTTCTTTGTTCTTCTTCAACACTCTGGCTCATAGACGAACCAAAATTGTCAGAATCCTTGGTTGCAGAGTGGATTCCTTGCCTGCCACCTATCTTGGCTTACCCTTGAGCCTTAAACCTCCTGAATCCTTTTGGGTTTTGTTGGTTGAGAGGTTTAGCAAAAAGCTTGCTGGCTGGAAAGGTGCTCTGCTAAGTCAAGTGGGCAAACTTCAACTCCTCAAAGCTTCCCTCCAGAATTTGTCGATCTATGCTCTGAGCCTCTTCAAGATTCCTGCTAAGTTTGTGGATGCCATAGAAAAGATTCAAAAAATATTCCTTTAGTTGGGTGTCGAAGAAAAGAAAAGACTTCCTTTAATTGGTTGGGATCTAGTGTGTAGACCAAAAAAGACCGAAGGACTTGGTCTTAGAAGAATCAGAATAATCAACAAAATCCTTCTAGCAAAAAAAATATGGAGAATTTTCTCATCTTCAGGTGAATGGACTGATATCCTTGCTAGTAAATATTTAGAGAACAATTGTTCTAATATTTTGCTAGAGGATTCCCATCTTCTTCCTAGAGGTTCTACCTGTTGGAATAATTTGATCATTGGGAAAAATATTGTGAACTCTGGAACTGGCTGGCAAGTCAGAAGTGGAAACAAAACTAGATTTTGGGAGGATAGATGGTTGTTCAAGGAGCCCCTTATAAAAATTGATTCCTTTAGTGGGTGGGCTGAGAATTGCAAAGCTCATTTTGGATCCTATGTGAAAGACTACAAAGTGAATCGAAAATGGGTGGATCTGTGTCTTATCAGTCAGGCTCTTGCTCCTATTTAGTCATCTTTATTGGCTGTTAGACTCTACTATGATCAGTTGGAAGATCGTCTTGTCTGGATTGATGAACCATCGAGCAACTATTCAATTTTGTCTGCTTTTGCTAGGATTACTTCCTCCCGGGGCTCTCCTCCTTTTTGGTCAAAGGCTTGGTTCAAACATTTGGTCCCTAAAATCAACATTTTTTTCTAGATCCTTCTCCAAAATAAGGTGCTTACGATTGATAATCTGTGTAAACATGGCTTTCAAATACCTAATAGATGTTTTCTTTGTAAGAGGGAAGCTGAGTCAGTGCGTCATATGTTCCTTCATTGTCCTTTTCCTGCCTCAATCTAGGAAAAAAAATTTAGCTTTTGGCATCTCTCATGGGTTTTTCTTTTGTCTATTGAAGACTTTTTCCTCCAATGGAAAGCTCTAACCCATAATCCTATTCTCAGATTTCTTTGGGACTTCTCTTTCCCTCATGTTGCTTGGGGCCTTTGGAAAGAACACATCAATAGAATTTACAAAGACAAAGAAGCTTCGATGGAATTTTTTTTTATAGAATCATTAGATTCTTGAAAGAGAATGTCAATGCCATCCCCCAGAAGGTTAGTAATTCTGTGATAGTGGCTCAATTGTCTTATGACCTTATAGTTTCCAAGGAATGGAATATTAGTCTTGATTTGCCTTATGCCCCTAAAAAATCCAAGAAGGATAGAGAGAATGTTCGCTGGTCTTTCCCACCTAATGATTGGGTCAAAGCTAACTTTGATGGCATGGCTAAAGGTAATCCAGGGGCAGTGGGTTGTGGTGGAGTCATAAGGGACTCCTTTGGCAACTTTATTGGTGCTACGGCCACTCCTCTTGGGTCCCAAACCAATCACTTGGCTGAGGCTACTGGCGCTTTTCACATTATAAATTTAGCCCATAGTCTTAACTTTAAAAATCTATGGCTTGAAGGTGACTCCAAAAATATTATTGATTGTCTTTGTGGCAAGTCCCCCCCTCGTGGACTATTAAATCTTGGATTGATGATGCCACCTCGACTCTTGCTAAATTTGAAAAAATTAAAATTTCACATGCTCATAGAGAATCTAATGTTGTGGCGGATTTTTTTGCCAATGAAGGGGTTAGGAGTAATGATTAGAGCACTTGGCTAAACTTTAATGATCTAAGTGTTAATGTTCGCACTTTATTGAATTATGATAAATCACATGGACAAGAGGCATATCATCTCTTTAATGAGGATAGTATGGAATTATCACATCACAATCATTAGATTGTATGGGACCGAGCTTATTTGTTTAGTCTACAAGGTGGATTGGCACGCTTTGTGGGTTCTTAGAGTTAGTGGGACCAGTTCCAGTGAAGATATTGTGTCTGTGTGCCCCACTGTGTTTGCTAAGATGGGTGGAGACAAGAAAATAATTGAGTCAGATAGCTATGAGATGCACACTAGAAATATTAAGGCTTGGAATAAGGTTAAAAGTGGGGGGTTACTTCGATTCCTAGAGAAGCTCCATGGTTCCAGTCAAGAGGCTACGGATCTTTTTGAGAAAAATTGGGATAATGGGAATCTTACCCTTTTTGGTAGGAATGTCAAGCTCAACGAAAACCTGATAGTTGAAGTGAAGGGAATATCGACTGAAGGGCAAAAAAATTTTAGGGATAGGGTTTTTTCCAACGATGCCATTGTTAGATTTCCTAAAAAGGAGAAAGAAAAGTTAAAACTGGTAAAAATTGCTAATAGCTACTTTGATGCTGACACCATAAAAGCCCTGTGGAGAAAGGTCCTACGTGTCATCACATGTGGAGTACATAACTATGGATGGTCATTTCACCAGGGTCTATGGCTATCACTTTTCCCTGCTCAACCATTTCTGCCACAAGGTAAGGGTTTCTCTCCCCTACTTTCTTTGCTGCTCTTTGAGGAAAAGCCTGGTTGACCACAAAAAAACCTAGAAGATTCCCTATTCTGCATACCGACCTGATTAGATTAATTGTCAAGCATTACCAAAATTTTCCTGCCCCTAATAATCTTGAGGCCTCCCCTAACTCTGAAGATGATGATACTGAACCCAGCTGCTCGAGGTTTTTGCCCAATCCAAGCCTGGCTAGAGCTGTCCTTAGTCTACCTGCTGCCCATTTGGGCAAGAAAAACCTAAAACCTCTTTATGTTAAAGGTTGTGTTGTGCTTGAACTGGAAATCCCCTCCCTTATTGATAAGCATCCCAAGGCTAAAAACCTTGTGTCGTACTTTGAAGATTCCCCTGACTTTGAGGTGTTTGGGCCTAATAATTTTGAGCCCTCTACTAATCTATCGATGGATAGGATTACTAGAACTGGGTCCCCTGTCACTCATGTCCCTGAGAATACTTGTCTCAACACTGATAGGGACCCCTCTGTGGATGTTTTGAATTTAGCTGGAAATTATGTTGATACCCACTTCAAACTCTCGAAATGCACTTTCAATGAAATTAATGAGCTAAAGATAAAAAATTGTGCCCTGCAAAGCAAGCTGGAAGAGTTGGGAGCCAAGGTTGTGGCGATTGAAAAAACAAAAGTGAAGCGAAGAGATCACATTCTCGGCAATGACACTCAGAACCAAACTGGCAAAAATAGAAACTTTGAAATTGAGATGGAAAAAATGAAAAATACGATTAAAATCATTGGTGAGCAAAACAATCGTATGGCCAGACACAACGCCATAATCATCAATGCCATGACCGAGAAACTGGACAAAACCCATCAGGGATCTCTGGTAGTTGACCTGGAGGATACCAATGAAAGAAACCAGGAGGAGGATACTGGTATCTCTAAGAGAACTAGGGAAAATCTGAAAAGGAAGGCTCCCCCCACTCTGCAAATGATTCAAATGTTTAAGAAGGGTGTTCACGAGATGAAGAACTTGGAGGCAGAGACTGAGGCTGTCCTGAAGACTTTGGGCTAGTCGTTGCTGGTTTTTTGTTGGATTTTTTTGCTGACTTTTGTTGTTCTTCCTGGTCTTTTGCGGTTGGCTACTATTTTTTTTGGTTTTATCCTGATATGTAGCTGGTTGTTTTTGTTGAATTTTTCTTTCTTATCTTTTATAATGTAATACCTTGTGGTTTCGGGTCCCTGTAAAACCCGTTTTACCCTTTATCAAAAACTAGGAATAACAATTGACACGAAACTAAACCAATATATGCAGCTATAGGAAAACCAAAATGCAAAAACAACAAAATTAGAAAAATGGCTAGAAATGAAAGATCACTAAATAAGTGGATGTAAATGCACATGTTGAACTTGGTTCACTAATATAAAAATTCTCAAAATCAATTATAGAATATTTTTATAAAATTTTGGAACTCACAGGTCAAGAAGATCAAGGTCATCAAAAAATGTACTCCCAGCATGGAGATAATGACATCACTAAAAGCTAAGGTGGTGATAATGACTAGAGGATAGCCTAGAACTGCAACATGGTAGTTTTTTGTATTCAATGGGGAGGCTTTTGATAGAGATCCTAAGCTTTTCAAATTTTTATAATAGAGTTTAGTATAACACATGTAATTTGATGGAAACTTATAAAGTCCTAGAAAACACAAAAAAGAAAAATATTAGAAATTAGGAAGATAAAACAATTAATAATGGTAAATGATGTGTAGTTCTGAAACTAAGAGGTTATATTGATAATATTCAATAGAAGTGTCCTCAAACATTCAACCTCTTGACCTTCAAAAGAAATGTAAAACCAAAAAAATACGTTTTATTCTTGAATTAAAAAAAAAAAAAAAAAGAGAAATGCAATAAATAGACAAATATAACATTATAGAACTCTGAATTCTAATCAAATATGTACCCAAAGAATTTATATGGACCTACGACAGAAATTTGGACATCAAACACTAATTTTTTAGACCTGAAATGAGGAAGTGTCAACTTGGTAAAAGGCCTTGACCTTTTGAATAACAAAGTGGGTGATCTTGACCTTGTGAAAAAACTTCTTAGAACTTTCAAGGAAGTTTTCCTATCAAATTTAAGAGGTATTGTCCTTATATACCTAAGTATAAAAAGTGTTTTTATTTCTTTTTAATATTCTTGGAATTTGATAATATGGATTGAAACCCTATACAAATAAGTGGTTAGAGGGGATTCTACCATATTCAACCCCCTCATGAGCTTTCAAGCTTAATCCAAATTAAAGTATAGATATAAAATGAAGTGAAAAACTAATATATGTAATAAATTCACCCAAATTTAAAAGCATAAATAGGTAACACCTAAGTGATGATGAAAATGGGTAATGATAACAAGGCAAACCAAGATGGGGTAGAATAAATATTTTACAAACAAGAGGAGAAAAATCTAAAATGATTGACATAGCTTCTAAGAGAATTGAAATGATGAGGGTAAAACACAAGTTTGGAACATAAGGGCGAGGTTTTTAATGGGAGAATGGAAGAAATCACTCAAAAAGGGTAAAAATGGGTGTAAATGCACAAAGGTGAGGCCAAAAGGTAAGGGAAAAACAAAATATAAGGGAAAATTTACAATGTGGGGATTAAGGGATGATGGAGAGGGTTGAAGTAAGGTCCAAAAATTTAAAAATATATAGAAATAAGCTATTTTATTCTTAGGGAAGTGGAGAGGGAAATGGAAGACACATAAACTAGGGCTTGTAATAGAGAATGACAAGGTGAGAGATTAAAAAATGGGATCCAATGGAAAGAAAATGGATGCGGATGGATAGAATGGATGAAGATAATTAAAATAATGACATTAAAAAATTACATAAAAAATAAGATTAAATAACACAAAAGGGATGACCCTTTGGTGAAATGGTGGGGATTCTTTCATGTAGAGCTAACAACCAAGGTTCAAACCTCATGGGGTTTCTCTCTACCGCATCAACAATGGAGTCTATTTACCCTAGTGTTAAGGGGAGGCTCCTTGGTTAACTGGTGGGACTTCTTGCCTGTAGTACCAATAACCAAGTCCAAACCTTGATATCGCTTAATTTTTTTCCAATAGTGGCATGGTGTGATGGTTGAGTTGTTATGTTGTTATCATGGCCATCAAGGTTCAAACCCCACTGGTGTGTAATTGTTGAGAATTCATTTTGGGGATGAGGTCCCCCATTTGTGACCTCACCGATTCATAGCTCCGGGTTAAAAAAGTTTACCCCTATTTTAAAAAAAAGATTAAATAACACTAAAAGAATTAGTTAACTCATTAAAAACCTTGGAAAATAGCCAATTAGTGATAAATATTTGGTTGTCGGAGTGTCTCATCAAAACCTTATAAAAACTATCTCAAATATTCGATGTGAAGCTAACTCACTACTATTTTTTGTGAAACTAAGTGGAAGTGTTGTCTCTGAGTAGAGATGGCCTAAACAATACAAGTAACATAAAATTTTATTTTTCTTATGTTAAAATGAGTCAAATGATCTAGACAATATAGAGAGATTTTGGTAAGGATTTCAAGCATAAAAATGTAGAAGGTAGGAAGCCCTTGCAAGTAAATATTTTGTATTTTAATTTTTTGGCAAGAAAAGAAAAGGTCAAGGCTAATTTGGTGTATGCCAAATTATGGGAAGCTACCTTGAAGCCTAATCAAGCTCACTATTTTAAGAAATATTAAGCTTGAAGAGGGTCATCTCATGGTGGCTAGAACATTAAGTGTAAGATCAAGAGTGTAGGTTTTAAGAGGTATAAAGATGAGATTTAGACATAGGTTAGGGCTAAAATCAACATTTAATGGTTTAATAAAGTGGAAAAAAGGATAAATTAAAGGAAATGAAAGAGGTTGTAAGGACATGAAAGGGGGGAAATTAAATGAAATAAACTATAACATTTCAACCATTCACTGAAGTAGTTTTTCCTAAGTTTTCACTTTGCAAGTAAATAAACTATGTAACTAACCATTGCAATAAAAAAATCCTTTTATTTATTGAGAAAAAATGAACATTGATGTCACAACATAATCAATATGGATTCCATTTCCAATATAATAACTTCACGAATTACAACATTCCAAGAATGTATTCAAGTACATACATAGCTCAACCAATCTTCAAAGCAATAGATATAGATAGTACAAGAACCTCCTTTCAAATATTGGTCTTCTTGTCACTTGCTAAGGAGGAGAAGCATCACTCAAGCGCTTTTCTACCAACCATAGACTCATGAAATCCCCTACACATCTATCATTTGATAGATGGACCTAGCCTTCGATGAAGAGATTGGTAGAGAAACCATGTAACGACAACCAACTGAGCTTAGTGTTGTGTCCTACATGACTAGAACTTACAAACCCACAATCTAGGACTAGCATGCAAATAAATGGATCACGGTGAATTGACAGTGGAGCCAAAGGTAATCACACTACTTTGTCCAAAGTGTTCTCACTTAGTATAGTTTCAAGTGATAGTCATCCTACTCACATACACCACTCAAGCTCGATTTGACTTTAGGCCACTATACTCTATGCATAGATATTTTGTCCTATGGGTAATCTTTAACCCTAGAAACATCCTATTCCCTTTCCCGCAAAATCTATGATAATTCTATTCACAAAGCATATAAACAAGTTCCCTCCCTTCATTGGAAAATCAATCCCAGGAGTAACTCTCTAGCTAACTAATATAATTAAATAACTAAAGCTATGAATAACCTTTAAGCTATTTTTTGTTAAATCATTCCTAGTATCATAATACTAATGACAAACACTCTCTCCTATTATGGAGTGAATACAAGCACCTCGTACAAATAGGCATTAAATAGCTTCATTTTCCTTTCCAAAGAAAATGTTATATTTTCCTAATGCAAGTAATCTCATGAAGAACAATAATGCATTCAATTCTCAATCCTTTAAAAATAAAGCATAATAGACAAGACGAGATCCCCGTGCCCGTATTATGCTTAACCACTTGACTTGACTGGTTGCACAGCCTCCAACAACAGCTTACAAGATTCTCTAATCTCCACTAAGCAAGACTCCTTCTCACAAGTTGAAAATAAAACTCTCACAATATAGCTCATCTCAATGCTCAAGGCTCTCACAAAACAACTCTCCGCTCTCACAGAATAATGCAACAGGGTAAAATAGCAGAATAAGTTTGCAGAAGAGAGAAGTGTGTCCCAAATGAGAGCACTAACCTCTCTATTTATATAGAGAGAGGAGACATTGCAACCTACAAAAAAGGCATGCAAATTGACAACTTAATCCATACAAGTCGACTCACTTCACTTGGCAAAAAGGTGGTAGAAAACTAAACACAAACTCAACATAAGAAGCTATAGGTCAACCCATTTGTTTGAAAACAGCAAGAGACTTATTCAGTTGTGCTCATGTTAAAATGATGGCAATCAAATTGCATCAAAGATGGACTTCTACAACAAATAGAACTTCATATTTTGGTGCCAAGTATGTAGCCATTCTCCCTATTGTTTGGCATGGATTTACTCATTGAAACAGTCTACAGTCACAATGCAATACATGCTCAAAGGTGACTAAGTCTTAGCTTTGCAGAGAATAGAGGAATGATGAGTCACTTGGCATCTAAATGATGCTTTGACCAATTCCTTGTATTGTTGTACGTGTTTCCTATTCTTATGCATTTCACTTTATTTTTCAGTTGATATCTATTCCATCGCTTCATTTAAAAGCATTCAATGTTGAGTAAATTGTTGTTTATAATACAAAGATACATTATCCATAGTATTGTCTATGGCTCATTATCCATATTGACCATATTGTTGTGCAATATATATAGCATGTAATTCAACCTTTATTCAATGCCAATATATGTTATATTCGGCCTCTAAATTCTTTCTATATGTTATATATAGATCGGTCAATGTTTATGTAAACAAATCGGCCTCTAAATATTACATTTGTTAATCAATCTCCAAGCATATATTTATATATAAATATATATTCATATATGTACATATACATATATATATACCAATAATATCACTCACATATATATATATATATATATATATATATATCCCATGTCAATAAAGTATGTATACATTTGATATACAAATGAATATGAACAAGTTAACATTCTCATAGTAATAATAATTATATTGATCAAGTGTGTGTTGTGTGTGTGTGTATATTCCTCTATGTGCACGTATACATATGTGTACATATATTAATACATTTGTATGGGCATTTTCATTTTCCAAACATATGTGTTTATTGATACATGTATACATATGGATATGTATGTATATATCATATATACATATATATGCACATTTGATTGCACACCAAGAACATACACAATTACTATTGTTTTGGTAGGGAACAGACATGTGATGTATTTATACATATACACATTCATGGTGTATTGTCCATTTGATAGATCCATGCTCACAAGAAACTTGTTCATAAGCATGCATAGGTACGTCTACCTATGTACTCTCATGTGTTTGTTCCTTCATACGTATGGACTATCGTCGACATGCATATGTATACATATACATACATGTTCCATGTGTGTTCAACTCATCAATGCAAGGATAGTAATTCAAGGAAGAACTCATAAGCTCTATGAGATAAACATCACCAAGGCATGCATTCAACAGTAATCATAACCCTTACTAATTTAGACATACATGTACTAAGGATGACTTACCAATTCTTGACACAATAACTTGACTCAACCATTCTACTATGAGTGTGTGTGTGTGTGTGTGTAAGTTTAGATAGGTTACGTTACTGGTTACCTAACCAAGATCTTCTCCTAAGTGACACTTCCCCTTGCACCTAGAGGATTGAACATATACCTACATCAACTAACACATTCCCACGGTAGTCAGTTGTTCAACAAAATATTCATTACACATAATATATCTCCACAGTTAGAAAACATAATTCAATAAATATCCATTTCACATATATGCATTTCTTCACATATCATTAAATGAATTAACATGCATTCATAAATCATTGATAACAAAGTTTAAGCACATTTTATTCTCATTCAGAACTCAAATTACATTCACACTTACCCTACTTAGTAATAGTAAATAGTAAATACACAATTGGGTGTAACATAAACACATGAATAATAGTAAAAGGGTCATAAGAATATTAAGGAAAAGGGAACATAAATGAGTAGGAAGGCTTAGGCTAGGAATAAGGGAGAAAAATAACATGAAAACACACAAAAATTGTGGAAGAATAAAATGGACACAAAAAATAATAATAATATTGTGGAGTATGTAATTCCATTATTATAATAGTAATCTACCAATACTAGACCTATGGTCTACCAAACAAGTAAGTCAATGTAAGGGGTACTTAATGAAAAATCTTTGTAGTATTCTTATATAAAGGACATGACTAAGTTGTGTGATCATTTGTTCCTTACTTCTTTGTAATTGTCCCATAAACATCTCTAGGAATATCCTTTTTGATCACATAGAACTAGAAGTACATAAGAATTGTCTACTCTTGTCAAATAACTAAAACCACTTATAATTTAATCATAAATTTTACCTAATTACTTAATCTAATTCATATCTTTCATTTCTTTTTCAACATATAACTTATAAAACTAAAGAAAATTATTTTAAACACCATCAAGAAATTTATATATCACTTACAAATATCACAAACTTATCTTCAATGAATTATTGATAAATAATTCTACAAATTCTTAATTTTAATCAACTATTAATAAATAATTATATTCCTATATTGTATCTAAAACTAATGTAATGCAGCTCATAAATCCAAATTGTCCTAATAATTGCATATCGTATCTAAAGCTAATGTAATACAAAAACATAAGTCCAAATATGATTGATTGAACTCCTTAAAAATGATATTTTCCTTGGTGTCTACCCCGTTTAGCTTCTTCATACATCCCATTGTCAAAACACGTTTAATTCACATTTGTTTCCCTTTACCTACCCAATAATGTAGTAGGACAAACTATACACTTGGACCTACTTCATATATTTATGCCATTTTATATTCATATAACTCTTTGCACGTGAATGAATTTATGTTGCATGGATCTTGAAAGATTATCATTAATTCTAAAAGAGACTCGCATCTTTCTTTACATTTTAATCCACAAAAATATCCTATGTGAATTGAAGATTTATATGGAATTTAGTGCATTCAGGTATTTTGTATTTATATGTATATACAGGTGAGTTAACAAAGTAGTTGAAAATTAAAAGAAGGGTTGTTAGTTTAAATTATAATATATAATTTTTTATACATTGTTGTGTCAATTATTTATATGAGATCCATAAAATCTTATCTTTTGTTGTTTAAAAATAAATAATTAATGTGTTATAGTTAATGTATTAGTTGTTTATATGAGTAGATCTTCTATGTGAACAATCAAGGTTGTAATTCCACATAAATAGCTGATTTGTTGATTAAACACACTCTCTATTTACATAGGAAATATAATCTTATATAAACAACTAACGTGTTGATTACAATGGATAAATTTCTTAAATATTTTTCTACAATACAACAAAGGTAAGGTAAGGGTGTGAATGCACAAAGGTGGGCCAAAAGGTAAGGGAAAACAAAACATAGGAGAAACTTTGCGATGTGGGGATTAAGGGGTGATGGAGAGGGTTGAAGAAAGTTCTAAAAAAATTAAAAATATATAGAAATAAGCTATTTTATTTTTAGGGATATGGATAGGGAAATGGAAGACACACAAACTAGGGCTTTATAATAGAGAACGACAAGGTGAGAGATTAGAAAATGGGATCCAATGGAAAGAAAAATGGATGAGGATGGATAGAATGGATGAAGAGAATTAAAATAATGACCTGAAAAAATTTAAAATTACATAAAAAATAAGATTAAATAATAGAAAAGGAATTAGTTAAATCATTAAAAAAATTGGAAAATAGCCAGTTAGTGATAAATATTTGGTTATGAGGGTGTCATCAAAATCTTATAAAAACTATCTCAAATATTGGATGTGAAGCTAACTCACTACTAATTTTTGTGAAACTATGTGGAAGTTTTGTCTCTGAGTAGAGATGGCCTAAACAATACAAGTAACATAAAATTTTATTTTTCTTATGTTAAAATGAGTCAAATGAGAGACAATATAGAGATTTTGCTAAGGTATTTCAGGGATGAAAATGTATAAGGTAGGAAGCCCTTACAAGTAAAGATTTTATATTTTAATTTGTTGGCAAGAAATAGAAGGTCAAGGCTAATTTGGTGTATGCCAAATTATGGGAAGCTACCTTGAAGCCTAATCAAGCTCATTATTTTAAGAAATGTCAAGCTTGAAGAGGGTCATCTCATGGTGGCTAGAACATTAAGTGTAAGATCAAGAGTGTAGGTTTTAAGAGATATAAAGATGATATTTAGACATAGGTTAGGGCCAAAATCAACATTTAATGGTTTAATAAAGTGGAAACAAAGATAAATTAAAAGAAATGAAAGAGGGTGTAAGGACATGAAAGGGGGGAAATTAAATGAAATAAAAACATGGATAATAGTAAAAAGGTCATAAGAATAATAAGGAAAAGGGGACATGAATGAGTAGGAAGGCTTAGGCTAGTGATTGTAAAGACAGAAAATGTATCCCTCTATATTTTTGGATTTATTTAGGCCCTCCTTGTCAAATTGAGCCTAATTTTTCCTTGATTTAGTGTTGTAATGTGTTTAACACATTCACATTAAGTCTTGGGCCCTTGTAAACTAAGTGGACCTAATTATTCCTTATTTAGGGTGTTGTAAAGTGTTGTATTACACTTTCACACTAATTTAGAGTTTTATTAATTAATGGGGCTTCTTTATGCCTTAATTGTCCTTATTTTGCATTCACAAGCCTTAATTAGTGCATCCTTCTAAGGATAATCCTGACATTAATCACCATCCAATCATAATTCAGGTGTTTTTGGATTGTATGGCCCATATTTAGTGATTTGGGACTCATACACCACCTTGGGTGTATGGGTCCCACCTATGTTTCAAGGCCCTAATCTGTATTTCATAAGAATTTAAGCATTTCTTGAAAAAATATGTCCCACAGGCTAGCCTAATGGGACTCATATGCCACTCCTGGCATGTGAGGACCTCGTGTGGATTAAAATTAAATTAAATTCAAATTCTTGGCGGGATTTTATTCTCCTGGATCTGATGTTGACTTGTAGTGTTGTAATTTTAGGAAATTTGGCATAAACAAGTATAAATACAAGGTTATTTCACTCATTTTCATCTAACAAGCAATCAAGTGATTTGGCAAGTTGAATAAGCATCCTTATAGAAAATTTGAGCATTCAAGAGTCTTCAAGAGTTGATTATCAAGTGTTTTGGAGCATTATTCAAGTATCAAGCATCATGTCAAAGTCATCATGCATCATGTTTGTTTTTGAGATGTAGAGTTTTATGATTCAAGCAAGCATTAAATTCAAGATCCATATCATTAGAGAAAGAGTCAATATCTACATCCATTGGAGCCACTTCATACATGGTTGCAACACTTTGTTTCTAGGGTTTGGTGAGTTGCAACATATCATTTTGTTCATTCACCATTCCTCCTTTCCATTTGATTTCATTACAAGGTTTGATTACCAAAATAGGGTTTGACTAAGGCAAACCCCTTTCAACTAACAAAACAACATTTTCCCCTTTCTTTAGTGTGTGATTTGTAGATCTAGGTTGAAGACCCTCTAAGGAGAAAGATTGGAGAGAGGTTGTCAAATTTGTCAAAGTCATTATAGTTGTCACCTTGTTAAGAAGATCATTAAAGGACATCTACTAAGCAGAATTCAACAATTTAGATCTAAAAATTAGGTTGAGAAGACATAACAAAGGTTGAAGAGAAGATTT
Source organism: Sequoia sempervirens (assembly GCA_007258455.2). Classification (NCBI taxonomy): domain Eukaryota; kingdom Viridiplantae; phylum Streptophyta; class Pinopsida; order Cupressales; family Cupressaceae; genus Sequoia; species Sequoia sempervirens. Next base: position 914,805,207 of record VDFB02271358.1, read on the forward strand.
AGATCTTGATCTTCATAAAAATCCAAGCAGGACTAATACACCACTTCTAGTGTATGAGTCCCAGTATAGTGGATTTTCCAGTTTTCAATTGTTTCAGACTTGTCTCTGCCAGATTTTTGTTAATGCCTAGAAACCCTAATCTAGGACTAAATCGCCCAACCTGGTGTATGAGTCCTAGTGTGCATTAATTTCGACATTTTCAACATTTTAATTCTTCAATTAAGTTGATACAGGTTTCTAGGTGCCCCTTTTTACTTTTCCATCTTTGTATTCTGTTTTGCATTCATTTCTAGGTCATTTAGTGAAGTATGCATATCATTAGGTTTTGATATTAGGTCTTGCATATTTCTTGTCTTTCCAAGCCCTAGCTTGGTGATGAACCCCCTTTTAGTCTCTAATCATACCCTGGGACACCCCTTAGCAAATCTCTCCCTCTCATTCAACCCTTAAAAATTGATATCTCTAAGGTTTCCTTGAATGTAATAATAGTGAAATAGGAACCCCTGATTGTGCTTCATCTCCTAAAAGGTCGAGCACCATATTTCCATCATTACAGTGATAAGGGGGGGAAATAACATAAAAACACACAAAGATCATGGTAGAATAAAATAGACACAATACCAATACTAATAATAATAGTAATCTACCAATAATAGACTTATGGTCTACTAAACAAGTCAATGTAAGGGATACTTAATGAAAATATTTGTGATATTCTTATATGAAGGACATGACTAAGTTGTGTGACCATTTGTTCCTTATTTCTCTGTAATTGCCCCATAAACATCTCTAGGAATACCTCTTTGATCAAGTAGAACTAGAGGGATATAAGAGTTTTCTACTCTTGTCAAATGACTAAAACCACTTATAGTTTGCTCATAGATTTTATCTAATTACTTAACCTAATTCATTTCCTTAAATTATTTTTCAACATATAACTTATAAAACTAAAAAAAAAAAATTAAACACCATCAAGAAATTTATATATCTCACTTACAATATCACAAACTCTTAATCTTCAATAAATTATTAATAAATGATTCTACAAATTCTTAATTTAATCAACTTTTAATAAATAAATGTATTCTTGATAATTATATATTGTATCTAAAACTAATGTAATACAACACATAAAGCCAAGTAGTCCTAATAATTGTATATCGTATCCAAAACTAATGTAATACAAAAACATAAATCCAAATATGATTGATAAAACTCCTTAAAAATGATATTTTGCTTGCTCTCTACCCCGTTTAGCTTCTTCATACATCCATTATACAATTGTCAAAACACGTTTAATTCACATTATTCAATAATGTAGTAGGACAATAAAGCTACAACTATACACTTGGACCTACTTCATATATTTATGGCATTTTATATTCCTATAACTCTTTGCACGTGAATTGAGGTATTTTGATTGATAGCCATCAATGATTTACTAGTTTGAGGTTTGTATATATCATTTAACACTTTTTTGGGTGAGAAGTTATGAATCTAGGTTATAGTAAATTTGATTTTAGTTAAAATAGAATTAATTAAATATTAATTATATTTATAAGTATATATATAGGTGAGTCCACAAAGTAGTTGAAAATTAAAAGAAAGATTGTTAGTTTAAATGATAATATAGAAGTTTTTATACAATTGCTGTGTAGATCAATAAAATCTTAATTTTTGTTGTTTAAAAATAAATAGTTAATGTGTTATAGCTAATGTATTAGTTGTTTATATGAGAGTAGATCTTCTACATGAACAATCAAGGTTGTAATTCCACATAAATAGTTGTCTTGTTGACTGAACGCACTGTCTATTTACATAGGAGATACAATCCTATATAAACAACTAATGTGTTGATTACGATGGATAAATTTCTTAAATATTTTTCTACAATACAACAATTAAAAGTTAAATATTTTATTGTGAATGTTCCATCATGACAAAACTAGTATGTTTTAACAATACATATATATAATGTATTAATAAGAAAGGTATAAATGAATCTCATGTACTCAAACATCAAAAGGTCCATCCAACATAATAAACATAAATTTGTGTGAGAAACGTAAGAATTCACTATCATAAAAATTCAATGATCAAACAGAAATAACAATTTTAAATCTCAGATACATCAAAAATAACTAATATTTATCTTATTTTTATTGATCAGAATTCACATCTTATTTAAAATTAGCCATGCAACCCTCAAAAAGCAGATAATCTCTCTTTCAAAATCTGATGCGGATGATGATCAGTTAAAATCATTAGTATTGCTGTGTTAATTAGACCGTGAGTTTCCAAGTTTTGAAACTCATCTTTTGCTGGCTGCCCCTTCATTAAAATGAAATAGGCAAACTTCTTCTTGCTATAAAATTAGCATGTAAACAACTGTCAACCTGAACAGATGTGTAGAATCAATGAATTGTTTAATTGGAAGAATGAGAAAACCTAGATTCATCATTATTGAAGTCTGCTCTCATAAAATCAGATCAGACTAACTAGTATGACTAGAATGAAGAAATCGAACGTTAGCTGAAACTGCTACAACCCATTCCTTCAACCTTTTTTTCATGTAATCTGAATCTTGCATATGCCCATCAAAATCATAACTGTAAATTTGCTCCCCCATCTTTTAAGTACAGTTTTGCCCATGAAAATCTAAATCCTGTTTCTTTGACTTGTATTCTGTTTCGAGCATGAGATGCTGTACGCTTCTGTAATCCACACCCAACATGGCCAATGCTCGTAAACTAGAAGTGCCCACCTCACAATCCATTGGAAAACACCTAAGAAGACAAAAAGCAGGTGTCTGTATTCAAAGCCTGTGGTTCTGGTGGCGCATCTTTGAGTTTATTTTTAAAGACAGAAATATGCACATCCTTTCCATTGTCCACAGTATATGTATTTCCTGATATTAGCGAAGCCTTTTCTTGCCATCAAACTCGAATTTTTCTTTATGAAAACTTCAAAATTCCATAAACCTACCGAAAGAAACAGACACATATAGATTTAAGTTACGCGGATCTAGGAATTCCAGACGGGAAAAAAACACACATATAATTGAACTAATTTCAACATGTGATAAACGTGTGTACATTTATAAATGAGTTAATTTCAACATGTGATAAACGTGTATATGAGTTAATTTCAATATGTGATAAACGTATATTTTAAGGTTTCTTTCAGCACAAGGTTTGCATCGCAAACAAAAACAAAAATAATCAAAACCCGCGACTAAGTCTGGAACAGAATTTTCATTAGAGTGCGCATTTCAATTCGGAAAAGAGTAACAAGTAAACACACCAACAAATCTTAACGTGCTTGTAAAGAAGTTTTGTACCAGGAAAAATACCGTGGGCCTGGCGTGGCACCAAAGCTCACACAAACTGGCTATTGAAAGGTCAGCTTGAAAGTCATGTTCAAAAGTGACAGCTCATGTGTGACTAATGAAATATTCTTTGCGCTGACATTCGCTGAAAATCCATGCTGTCGTATTGCTCAGCATCTCCTTGCCCTTTTCAAAGAAAATACTAGTTTCAGTTTCCAAAAGCTATAATACAATAATGCTTTGTATTATTTCTCAATGAGCAATTAATAGAACTTTTTTAAATAGCACGCAGACAATAATCTGTATAGAGGACGAGCCTCTAAATAGAACAAGAATCAGTAGTTGAGGATGTTTCAATAGTTGTTATAATATTTGTTGATTTAATGTTCAATACTTTTAACAATATTGAACCAATAGTTGTGACTTTAAAGTTGTTAGTGTTGATGATAACTACCAATAATAATGAATAATATGTATTTTTTACATCTCAAAAGCAACAAATCATGCTACATCAGTACATCAATAAAACATGATTTAATGCACAAGTATCAGTCTCACATTTTTTTTGGAATTTTTTGGACACCTCAACAAAAAGCATGCTGATGTAGCATCATATTTGATGATGTGGCCCTGAATCCTTAGTTATAAGCAGGGGTGTTACAAAACAAGCTGTTGTAAAAAATTGGGAATTTTTTGAAATTTCCACGTAGGATTTTGAGAAGTGCAAAGTTAAGGTGCTCAACTACCAAGTCCTCTCCCCTAGCTTCTAAACAAAGTTTAAATTCAATTTTATTTAGTAAAAATGGTTCATGCCTTTTGCATTAAAAAATTAATAATTAAAGTACTGAAAAAGTTCATGCATCAAAATAAATTCCATGCAAACTGCACAGGGTGAAGCATTGCATGGTGGTGAAGCACCATGCATCGCGTATCAACAATTATATAGTAACAATTATTTACTACTAAAGTTAAAAATAATAGTAATATGTATTTGTAATAAACAATGACAATTGATATAATAAATAAATAATTTATCAATCATGTCTCTACCCCCTCTAGCCATGAGGCTCATGAGAAATAATTTGCTAGTGGTGGTAACAGTAGTGGAAGAATGAAAACACCCTCAACGGAGAAAGGTAGAAAGGAGAAGGGAAGGATACCTATTGTGCAAGATCAGTTCAAAAGGTTAAGGTAGTAAACATAAACATAATAGAAAAGTGTTGGAAATAAATTTTGAATTCACACACAAAGACTACAACTTTGTTACCAATTAATAGAATGAAAAAATACAATTATAGGAGACCAAACTAGTGGAACAGGATTCATGAAACAAAGAAATTATATTTTCTATTAATATTAAAATATCTTTTACAACAATATTGTTACATAACAATTTGCAAAACTATTCAAAGTTGCATTTTCAGAGTCACTGTGTTTGCTCACATATGGAACTATTGTGTAAACTGTTGAATGCAAAAGACAAGTAAGAGGGGGGTGAATCAGTTGTACCTTAAAACTTCAAAACCCTCACAAACCTTTAGATCCACTTTAGCTTAATTAACCCTTAATCTGTTTAATGATCTAGCAAGAAAAGAAAATAACAAAAACTGAAAAAAATCAACGCCATGCACAAGAGAACACCAGATTTACATGGAAACCCTAGATGGGAAAAACCACGGTGAGGATTAGCTCACAATATAAAGTAATATCAACACCGAATACAATAGGGCTCACTACCCAAAAATAAAGGCTCACTACCAAAATAGAAAAGAAGATTTAAAGAAGAATGTTATAGAGAGAAATCCATCTCAATGCAATAGAGAAATCCACCACAACATCACCAACACCTTCACAACATTACTGAAGAATTATAAACACCGTCTACTCACTGCATCCAACGATCTAACACATGATAGTTCACACTACACTTCTCAAATTCACGCTCTAATATTTTGCACTTCACATCATTTGCATCTTACTTTTCTATCTTCACATCCCTCAACAACTCAGCTCATATTTATATTGTCTTCAACCTTGAAAACATTCTCCAAGGTCAGCTATAAATTTCAACTATGCAAATTCAAATTAGGTCAGCACTAAAACACTTCTACGACAGATAGAAGTGAAAGCGGACCACACTACTCCTTATCTGGGACCCAAATCGATAACATCATGCTACCACACACTTTTATAAATAATAAACATCCACTGCAATTAGGGTAAACACCAAGGTTGGTTGTTACCTATGTAAACACCTTTAAAATTTTAAGTACATGCTTCCTTTGATCCAACAACACCTTGCAGATAACAAATGTCACTTGAACATAACCTGGAATATTTAATAAAAGCTCTAAAATCCAACAAACTCCTTTGCAGCAACTTTTATCTAAGAAATGTACACACCCAGTACACTCAAACAACTTTGCCATACACTGCAACTGAAGAAACTAACTTCTAAAGCACCAAACCTCAAACAAATTTGACTGAAAAAAGATACCAACACTATCAACACACCTTCACATTCACAAGACCTGAAACCAAATTGTAGAGAAATGTGGAGCAAAAACATTTGTCATAGACACCTTTGCAAAACACTGTTCACACACTAGTGAACATAATTTCTTCTGTACAATGATCCAGCACACCAAATTCTAATATAACACCTCTGGACACCTCAGATCAACATATCTAAAATTCATAAGCAGATCTTCAACCTAGAATAAATGTGGAGCAACACCAAAATATTATTTTGCAACCCAAAACAATACCATAACACACTATTTCCTCTTTTTTATCAAATTTTCTCAAAAGCACTTGGAAACCAAGCATCAAAGACACATCCTTATCACCTTAAATACTTCTTTAACCATAGACAAAATCTTATCAAAGAAACACTAGAGGTTGACAATAGTAGCTTACTAATGACAACATAATGTAACTAATCAAAACATGAATAACACCAACATACTCTCACAACAATATCCCCAACTAATGATCTTCTTCTTCCTTATACAGTTGACACCAATGACAACAAAAACTTTTTTACATCAATGACAACACCAATCTGCTCATACTTGCAACATAAACAACCTTCCACGGTATTAGGATTAAGGTGTCATCCACCTTGTAAATCTGATGTCATGTTTCGAGCATCTTTGGAAATTGTCTAGATAGGCACTTAGGGTGTATTGGGAAGATATTGTGTAATATTTATTCTCACCATTGTTTATATTGCATTCATAAGAAGTGATGGGTTTCACTAGCAACAATAAATGTGACTTGTGGACATAACTATTTAATATTGTCTTTCCCAAATGTGGATGCTTAGAATTGGATGGAAAAAAAAGAGGAAAATGACAAATGAATGACTATTGTTATTCTCCAAATGGATACTTAGAAAAAAGAAAAAAAAAATCTCTTAGTATTCCATCATTTATTGCATTTAATGTAATATTTATTTTTCAAGTTTGAGCATCCAAATTGGAGGGAAAGTATTGAAGCCAAAATTTGTGTCCTTTCACATTTTGAGATGGCATTCCAAGTGTCAGGGGATGTTTGGAAGTAAATTTCTTCTTTGGGCACCATGTTTGGTGCATTAGACCTCTTCATAGTCTATAAAATAAGTTCCTTGGATGTAGAAATTATGAACAATTGAATGTAGAGTTTCATTGCAGAAATAAGGGTAGGCTAAGACATAAAGAGGTTGTTCACAGGAATTTACATATTGGAGGAAAAGAGAAGAGTGGAAGTAAATGTATTGTAATCTCATTTATTTAAAAATAATGCATACTTGGCCTCTCTTTTTGGTGGGGTTCTTTCTTACAAGGGTTTTTCCATATAAATCATGTGTTATGTGATGCTCTTATATTTCTTATTTGTGTCTCTTTGTTGTTATATTATGGTGATGTTATTCTTTATTTATGTAGTCAATGTAAATGGATGCTCCCCACCTTTGAGGCATAAACACAAGGATAGGGTTCCTATTTCACAATTGCCACACTTAAGGACACCTTAGAGATCTCAATCCAATGACTAGTGGAGAGAGAGAGATCTGACAATAAGGTATCCTAAGATATGATTTCAGATTACAAGAGGGGTTCACCACCAAGTATAAACTTGGAAAAGAAAATGAAATGCAAGATTCAACACTAAACCCTAGTTTGATGCAATGACCTACAAAATGACTTAGAAAAGTAAACAAAACAACACACAAAATAGCAAAACAGAAAGTGTGCACCTGGAAACTTGTAGAGGCTTGAATGAAGGCTGAAAATGTTTTTTATCCTAAGATTTTTGCCTACTGGGACTCATTCACCATTCTAGGAAAATCAGTCTCAGATCAGGGTTTCCGTACAAGAACGGGTTTCTCAAAAAAGGGTATCTAAAACTACAAAAATCTCCAAATTGACCCAAAATGGGACTCATTCGCCAATATTGGCAAATGAGTCCACTTAGGGTTTTCTAAAACTTGAGAGTCTGAATTTGGTCTTTAATGTCTACTCTTCCTGTTCCTCTTAATTTTTGGATCTGAAATTGTCAATTTCTGACATGTAGGTGACTTTTTATAAAGACGATGTCCTAGCAAACAGGGAGACAAATTCAACAACCTTATAAACTATTCTTCAATGATCTTCAAGTCTTCATTTGAAGCACCCATATTTACAATCACATAAGGAAAGAGAGAAAATGTTGATTGTTAGGGAATATGGGTTTGCCTTGGTCAAACCCCTTTTAGGTAATTAAACCAAATGATGAAATAAGATAATGAAGCATGAAATAATGCAATTAGAACCTTTCCATTATGATGGATCTTTAATTTTTGCAAAAATTGATGAAGAATCTTGCTCTTGAATGCCTTAGAAATGATCTTGAATGTTATCTTGATGAACTTGTGAACACTTGAAATGCTTAACTCTTGAGTGCTATTCTGGCGACTGATGATCTTGATGTTGCTTCTTATGAAATAAGGATTTGAAAGCTTTCTTATATAGGAAATCCACTCAAATAACCATTAATTTTATCCCCAAGGCCAACATAGGAGAAATGTGAGCTTAAAACCCACTTTTTTTGCTCAAAGCCTTAAAAATCAGCCAAATGGGACTCATTCACCATCCTGGGTGAATGGTTTCCACCTGGATGGGAATCATTCACCCAAGGTGGCAAATGGGTCCCACAAGGGCTATTTTTCATACTAAAGTGTTGGGGAGTGAAGAATTTAAGGTTTTATGTTGATTTTGTCAAGTTTTTTATTAAAATATGCCTTGGGATGCACAAGATGGGGTTATAGGGGCCTATTAATGATGATATTGATGTCATAAATGCAATAGGGCCCAAAATCCAATGTGAAGTGTAAATAAATACAATTTATAACACTATTTAAGGAAAAATTGGGTCTGTTTAGCTTAGAAGGACCCTAAATCCCATGTGAATATGTAAAACACATTACAACACTAGATTAGGTCCACTTTAGTTTACAAGCCTCCTAGATTTGATGTGAAAGTATAAATAAATACATTTTACAACATTAAATTAAGGAAAAGTTAGGTTCATTTGTCTTTAAAAGGGGCCCAAGACCTAATGTGGATGTGTAAAAATCATCACAATACTAGATCAGGGCAATATTAAGTCCAATTTATCATTGATTATTCCCAAATCAAGCAAAGAAAAGGTAACTTTTTCGGTTGTTCCATCTAGCCCCCACTTGAGTGAAAGGATGAACTTGCTTCAAAATCACACTAAAGTAGACATTCAAGAGGGGTCCAATCATACCAATATGGATGACAAAGGATGACAAAGATCAAGGTAGCAGTCAAGCTCCAGAGATCCAAAATCCTAAGTCAAACCAACATGAGCACAAAAGGACACACACAAGGTGTATAGTATGCAGCAAAGCAAGATACACAATCATGCAATGTCAAGAACTAAAAGAAAGAAAAATGAGTAATAAAAATAAGGTGGATCAAAGATGTGCTCACTCTAGGGCCACAAAACATTAGGTTGGATATGGGGTGAGTTGTTCCAAAGAAGTGGTTTAGCTAGAAATTCATGCCAGTGTGTCAGCTTCCCACCATATAATGAGAAATTCATGCCAATGTGTCGGCTTCTTATCATACTAACCTTACCAAAGTTATCCTCCTAATAACTTGATAAGGCACCACAATGTATTGCTTTTTGTAAATGCTTTTGAAATGTAAAAATTTTGTTAAAGGGGGATTTTTCTTTGTTCGTGTAATGGTCTTCCTCTTAGGGAGCACTATGCCTAATATCTCCAAGAGAAGACAAGTCAAAAGTGTCAGATCATCGCCCATGTGATGCCTCATTCGCATCATGCCATATTAGTAGATTACACACTCTTGGATGGAATCAAACCCAATGACACCTCCAAGAAGAGGACACATCATAAGAAAAAATAAAATCACTCCATGAAATTTTTACCAAAAGATGTCATCTATGTATGCCCCCACTTTAAGGCAATTGGTACACCAACACTGTGAGCAATTGCTTTAAAATAGCCAATGAAAGAAGACATGAGAGCCAACTTGGAAAGCCCTATGCCAAGTCATATATTTCTGAATTGAGCTACATCATGAATAAGTATATCACATGTGAGTCAACTTAAGGCATGTCATCCACATCCCAAGATTTCTCTTTTATGTACATGAAAGGTGGTCAACTAGCCAAAAGAGATAATGACAAGTGACATATGAGGACAAGGCTACTTAACCCCTTTCCCCCACTTAGTGTGGGACAAGGGTGAGCCTAGAATGGATGATGATATGCCGCTCCTTGCTATGAATGTAAAACATGCAATAGTGAGTATGTTATGACCATACAACTATTGCATGGCAAGGAGCAGCAACTAATGTTATTTATTTTGATGAGTAAACAAAGTTTCTACTTGATACATATTTAATGAGATATCTATCAGTTTAGGATGTACCAGGGTTAAAGTTGTCTTGGAAGAATCTTTTGTGATAGTGTTGACATTGCATGAAGGATTTTTTTTTTAGGGACAATAACCAAGATCATTTTTCATTTCTTATGTTTTAGGCTCTCCAGGGACATGGCTACCTTGTTCTATAGCATCACATCCTTTCCCAAGTTGCTTCATAACTCTTTCAGGTTTGGGGTTGGCCTTGATGGTGTACACTTTGTTATATAAGTGAGCAACATCATTATAACTCGATAGGTGTGAAACATTATCATTATCGAGTTGCCTTTTAGGTGGTTCTAAGATGAGCATAGGTTTCTTTTGAACTTTTGGCTGTTGTGAGGGTGGATGAATGATAAGTTGAGGGTTAGGTGGGTTGATAATTAGAGGACTCGAAGGAGATCTAATGTTCATAACCTCAACACTCTTGTCCTTGTTTTCGCGATCTCTTAGCGAAGGGGAGTCTAATGTTACTTCATCATCTACTTCTAAGGAAGTCACATTACTATTGCTTGAAAGGAGTTTGACAATGCTGTTGTTTTCTTGCACCATGGTACCATCCCTAGTAGGAGAGTTTTTAGGAGAACTACAAGCTAAATGTTCTTGACATTCAAAGGTTGGTTCTTCAAAAATGACTTCATCACAAGTAAGGGAATGATCCATGGTTGGATTTTCTTGTTTGTCAATGACAATGTTTCCTTGTTAAATAATGTTTTCCTTGTGATTCTCATCAATGGGATCTTGTAACACCATAATATCTTCTTCACCAATAGGAGAGATATTAGGAGAGGGGGAAATTTGATTGAACATTGTGATTGTCTATGATTTCATTCTTTTTTCTCTAAGGTCTCATTCTCTTGTGCCCTAATTTCTACCCTAGTAGGAGAGCTTTTAGGAAAGTGACAAACAAGACATTCATCACATTTCATGGTTAGATGTTGTAAAGCAGCTTCATCACAAATAGGGGAGACATCAAGGGAAGGACAACTATGATTTTCATGTGTGTCAATGATTGGATCCTCTTGTTCAAATAGAACCTTCCAAATGTTAGGAACATTAGGAAGGAGAGAAATAATGCTATAACTCTCAATCAATGGATTCCTTGATACCAACATATCCTCCTCACAATTTTGTTTGTCATGATCATTCACGATTGTATCCTTATTCACTAAATCATTTTCACAAATAGGGGAGTTGTTGGGAGATGAATGAAGACTAAGTAAAGTGGTGGAAATGAATTCATCTTCTATTGTTATACTATCTTCCCAAGAGGAATGAGGAGAAGGGAAAACAAGACCTTCATAATTCTTAACGATTGTACCTTCTTTCACCAAGATACCTTCATCACTAAAAGGAGAGGTATTGGGAGAAGTACAATTATGGTCATCATGGTTATCTATGTTTGTATTCTCTTCTATCACATCATCCTCACAAATAGGAGAGATAGGAGGGGGTGTGAGTTTAAGGAAAACGTTGACATTTTCACTCTCTTGCACTAAGAGACTCTCATAACTAGGGAATGCATTGAATGAATGACTAACACATGCTTATTGACTAAATTTTTCTTTTCAAACATGGAGAATACCGAAACTAAAATTTTTGAAAAGTAATTTATGCAAACTTAAAATGGAATGTAAGGACTTAAAATGAAATGCAATTTTCAGTTTTCAAGAAAGATAATTTTCTGATTACACTATGCAATGATCTAAAAATGAAAGGTTGTAAATGAAAATTTGGAATTGACCAATGCATGAAATGGGCCAATTTAAGCTAGATTTAGTGAAATGCATGTAATAGAAACTCTACCAACTAAAACAGATAGTTAATGGCAGTAAACAAAAGTGCAGAAACAAGGTTTTCAGTGTTGTAAAATGCAGTTTCAGATGTGCACTGGGACTGATTTGCCCAGGTGGAAAATGTGTCCCAGTGGGGATTTTTTTTCAAAATATTCAAAAAAATTTAATTGATTTTTATGTTGTATGTGTTAGGTCCCCAAATCTACACCCTATTTGCTAAACTTTCAATGAACTCAGTAGATTTGGACTAACATGGGACTGCTTCTAGGTTGTGGGTAACCTATTCAAAAGCAAACCTCTGGATTATGGGTCGACTTCCTTGTTTGATGTCACCTAACTATTAATCTCTGAAGGTAAGGGTAAGAATTTTGCATAAAATAAACCTAATTATGGAAAGAACCTACTTTGTGATGTACCCAAATAACCTAGACCTGTTAATAGCCTTACACAGATGTTCAAATTAATATCTCAAAGCTTGATTCATACAACTCACTTTCCAATGCAGTTCACATCAATAATTTATAAGGAGGTATGTAATAGTGCTTTCAAAAGGAAAATAGATTTTCATAGTCAATAACACCACTAAACAACACTGCTTATAACCTGTAAACATACATTTTCTGTTAAATGGATGCAGGAACATGAGACAAGTTTGCAAGGAAAGATAAATTTTCACAAACAAACTGATCAACCATTAATGGCATACCATGAAACATGAAGAGAGAAGATAAAAATGTTCCAATTTATTGATTCAAAGTGGTTATTGTATAATAGGTTTGTATGAGTTACAATACAGCTCCATAAAAATAAATCCAAGAAAATAAAGCTATCCTCCTACTGGAAAAAGAAAGAAACCCCTCAAATGTTCAAAATGAACATAATTAAACCAAAACCCACCAAAACCTCTCACACAAGTGTTTCTAGAAGATTCTGGTTGGATTAAAAAAAAGGCCAAAAGAACCTTCTAGAATTCTCCAAAATGTCCTCCACATGAAGAAAAAATAGACCAAGTCTATAGTCACCCCAAAAATGTGACAAAAAATGCCTCCAAATAGCCTCCTTTCCACCAAAATCAATCAAAATAGCATCCCACACATTTTTCATTTCTGCAAGTCATCATTGGTCCTCATGCAAGACTTGACCACATTCTCCATCATGCAGTATGTGTGGTTTTTGAAAACACGTGGCTTTTAAAAACATTAAAGATAATGACTTTGTTTCAGTGATTCATAAAACATCACTTAACAATTCACTTTACAATTAAGCACAAGATAAGGGACCCCACCAAAAATATGTATTACATTTGCATTTAAAAGCAAACTAAAAGTGATTTTTAAATCACTTACATGATATTTTCAAAAATTGAAAACAAATGTAACATATATAATACCATATCTTTAAAAGTCCCCAAAAGTTTCAAAGGCACTTGACCATCAACCTACCTCATTATGCATTCTTCATCACACATGGAAAAACACATGTTTGCAAAGGTAGCATAGTCTCCAACATACCCGGTCAAAAGGTTGACCTCCAAACCCCTTGGAAAGCATATTCCAAGTCATGTGATGTTGAGGTAAAAAATCAAAGGCATATACATGTTGTGTGGCACACTCCATTTGCATATTGAGGACTTAGCAAAGTTAAAATAAAGGGAAGAAATCCCTAAGGCATAAAATGCCTAAGTGAGAACACACATATTTCGGCCCCCATTGCATTTACCATATGTTTGGTTTTAAAAAACATGGGATAAAAAATCCCATCGGCACTCAAGGGTCAAACCCTAATCATCAAAACACCCAAATAATGAAAAAAATATCATTTGGTCGGTGAAGAAAATTTGGAACACTCCATGCCGCCATGGGGTTTGAGCAAACATGAGAAAAAACTTGAAGATTACCACAGTTTTGTTGAGATTCTCTGATGAGAAACAAAGGAATTTAAAGAGGTAAAAACTTCTCTGTAGCTCGAAATCTGCATATTTTCTAGCATTTGGAGACTATTCCAGAACTTAAGGCCGCAATCATGGACAAATTTTTGACTCATATGCTCCATTTGTTCTTTCTCTATTGTTGTTACATTTTTTCAACCGCCATGAAAAGCTTTAAATGAAGCTTATTGTGGAGAGACAAAGCTTTGAACATTGCAAAATTTGAGCAAAAGCTCCAAGTAAGCATTCAATCGACTCCATCTTCTTGACTTTGAGCAATAGAGCAACATGTTTTTTCGAGCCTCCATCTTGAAAAGATAACACAAACATTCATTTTCTTCGTGCATTTGTTAATAGGGATATCATATTGTTGTTTTTGTTGCTTTTTCCTAAAGAAAATAAGTCTCTGGCCGCAACCATGAATAGAAAATATTGTGTTTTTCTTGGCTCAACTTCATTTTTGAAAACCCTTATGCTGTCTTTTGATTTTCTCTTTGTATTTCACAAATTTTTAGCAACCTAGATGGGTTTTTGATATGTAGAAAAGAGAGGAAAAATGAAATAGCCTATGAGCTTGGCCTCCATTATTTTAATATGGGTTTTCTGATTTCCTAAAGAAACTCAAATTTCTTTGATAGAAATGCAGATGGCTATGTAAATGTACTCCATTTTTTTGTAGAATAGCAATGTTGCTTCATTTTTTCTTGAAACCCCAAGTGGGTTTTCCACATTTTGCAAAAAAAAAGGTTTTCTTAGCCATGGCCTGTCATTATGCATGAAATGGATTTCATTTATCATTCCTATCGAATGTCTTCATTATTGTTGCCTCTGCATTAGCTTCTCATAATAAACCCAGATGGGTCTTTTTGATTTGAAAGAAACTCCAGATTTTGTTGCAAAATGATTCAATGTCAGTGTGAGCATAATTGAAAGTCTCAATCTATAGCAACAAAGTGTTTTCTATGAGCATCTGAATTGATTTTCTGCATTTCTTTTTTATAGAATGTCTTTGAAAGCAAAGAAAAAAAAAACCCAAAGTGGGTTTGGTCACTGTGAATAACCTGTATTCTACACTTCATGGTAATTGTCCTTATCAATGTAAAGCTCCTTGAAAGTTGACCCAGCAGATGCAAATCTTGAATTAAGCTCCCCTCACTCTTCTGTAGACTCTTATTGATTTCAAGAGGATGTATTCCTAACTTCAGGATAAAGTAGGAATGGGAAAGTGTTGCTCTTCAAGGATAACATGATTACACTTTTTCACAATTTTACCTATAATTATCATTTTCATTTCTTCTCCACAACTTTGTATGGTCTTTCATTGGTTGTTGCATCCCATTGTTTATGCATTAAATTGACCAACTTACTCATTGATTGGTGACTTACCTTAAATCACATTTATATCTGTCAATGCACATGACTGCCCCATTAGAAGTAGGGTGAAGTCACAATAGTGGTTTACAATTGAAGTGAGGAAGGAAAAATCATAAAAAATGAATCCATGGCAAAAAACTTGATTTTAGGGGTTCGTACGAACCTATTGGTTTGACCGAACCCATTAGCGGTTCGCTAGAACCTGGGTTCGGGCGAACCCTTTTAATGCTTTCCCGCCAAAAATACCAACAAAACCCCTTATAAAAGGGGGGTTTGAATGAACCCCGATTTGAGCGAACCCCTAGGGGTTCGCTTGAACCCCCCTTATTCCTCATCCCCCCCTAAGACACAAAAAAACCCTGAATTTTGTCACTTTGGAGCTCGGGTTGAGGATGAAAATGGATGAATCTTCACAAACCCAACTAGAATCAAGTATTCCTCAAACGAAGCTATCCAATGAATATAATTTTAATATGTTTTGGTTTTATTATGTATTTGTTTTTTTAGTTTTATTAAACATAGGTTTTTCATTGAAAATAAAGGTCTTTATTCTGCACATGTGGAAAAATAACAGATTATCAAAAAAAAAAATTAAAAAATATGAGTGCACCAAATATTGAAGTCCTTGATCCAACAAAAAAAAAATTGATATATACAAAAAAATTTATGCGTTATACGGTCACGCTATGTCTGAATTGTAATTGGTTTGACTTCAAAACTCGATTAAAGAAAAAATATTCAATAAAAAACTGTCTAACCAAGTGGAAGCACTAGATATCAGAGTTAAAAATCTAAATTCAAAAGAATTAGAATTTTATCCTTCATCAAAAAAAAGTTATGCGTTATATGGTGTGCATCACTTTGTAAAAATGTTGTTTTTTGAAAAAAATTAGTTTTCGTGGGAGATGGAAAAAGAAGTGCAATCTGATTCCAAAAAATTTGAAAAACATATTTTTAGAATCTACAGACAAAATGTGATGAGACTCTAGTTTGCATCATCTTCAAATTCTTCACGATTTAGCCGCTATAGGTGCCCGAATGTAAAGATTTAGTTAAAAATAATAATTTTAGTGTCCAGTTTGGCCAAAAATTGTAAACCACTATTGTGGGATCACCCAATAATGGTTGCCATTGTTTTGATTGGATTTGGGACTACTCCATTGGAACACACTATGTTGTCACTTGTTCATTTATTGTTGCCACTATTTTCTCATTCATGATCCACTTGGGAGTGTCACCTTGTAACTAAAGGACATGGCTAGTAAAGAATCATAACTAGCATTGAAATCTCTTTCTTTCCATAGGTTTGTGACTTGGAAATAGGATGCTCTTCTCATGTAATAGCTTTTCACATTGGTTGATTAAAATGTTGAGGCTTGACCCTACTGACTGTCCTTTACTTATGCTCTACCTTGTTGTGAATGGACTATACTTCAAGTCTTCTGATGATTATTCTTGAATTTCATGGATTAGTCACGGTTTATCATTCACTGTTGATTTGTTTTCTCAAGTTTATAAATAATCATGAATATAAACCTGTAACTTCAGTGGCATTGTTCTTATTCATGACTATGCTTTGTTCACTTAAAGCATCATGATTCATGATGGTTTCAATAATTGAATTTCATGAGCTCTTTTATTTCAATGAAGACCACTGCCATCTTAGTATCAGTGCTCTTCATTTCTTTGTAATATGCTTGGAGGCATCATTTCCAAAGGAAACCATTTGGAAACTTGCTCAAACATTTACATGGGAGTATGGAGAATAGCAGACCCCTGTCCCTTGTGTTATGGCATAGCAATTGTATCTTGATCACATCATATGAGGGTTCTATTGCTATCATGACTTCTTGTAATGACATGTAGGCATATATCTATGTTGAAAAGTAGAGTTTATGTTTCTTGAATTTCTTTTCCTTTTGTTCCTTTCCTTAAACCATCATGCATTGAATTTTATCTGGCAACTTGTTTGTCTAATGTTTGATTGAGAAGGCCTTGAATAGAGCCTTGTGCAACTTCAGATTTTGGGGCTAATGCAAGAAGTTGGGTACACAAAAAGCTCAAAAAGTGGAAGTGTTTTTGTTGTTTTTCAGAATTTGTCACACTTGAATTGAAAATTTGAGGCACTTACACAATGAATCTTAAAAAATTCAATAATATGAAATTTAGAATTTTGAATCTAGTTTCTAAATATCTAAATTATTCAAATACCCAGATTATACAAATTAAATTTGGATAGGGATCCATAAAAACCACTTTTTAAAAGTCCCTTTTTTTTACAATACCAAGCACGTGTACGGACAACAATTTTTGACCCAGATAAAATTATTTTGCTAATTCATTTTGGGAAAAGAGAGCTAACAACATGAAGTTTGATTTGGAATTTTTTTTGTAATTTGTGTTGAATATTTTTTTTTATTAAATTTTTATTGGCCTTAATTGTTGTTTTAAAATCAGATATGCAGGACATCATAATTGGACTTAAACCAAACATTTTTGACTCTTTTTTTCATTGTGTAGATAATTGTCTGAAGTTTGATGCCATATAATTTTTTTTACAAAAACTTAACCAAAAAAAAGTTATTAAAAAATAAAAAAACCCTGATATTTCAAGTTTAAGGACTAATTTGCTTAGAAATTAATTAAAAAATAGCAAACGTAATCCAATATTAATAAAATTTGTATATTTGGAAAGTAGACATCATGTTCTCTAATGGGTTTTAATTTTATAGATTGATTCAGAAAAGAAATCCATCAACCATGTTGTCAAAGTTGGACATTCTTCTTCAATCTACCTTAGTTTTTTAGTTGCAGGTCAAAGGGCTAGCTCAAATTTCCAAACCTTTACCCAATCCCACAAATCGAGAGCAGCATGGGTTGGAATTTTGAATTTTAAGCGCGCCGCGTTTTAAAAAATGTGTCGCGTTGTTAAAAAATGTCAATGCAGCATTATAAAACATGCATTCTTTATTTTTCTTGATTATTTAAAAATAAATATTTTTTAAGAAAGCATGCAATTCAAAGCGGCGTCGCGTTTCAAAGCGGCGTCGCATTTCCAAAGCAGCGTCGCGCATTTCTATTTTTTAAATAATCGAATTTTTACATGTTATAAAAGCGATGTATGCATTATATAGCATCGCTGATGCCTCATACAGATTATGGATTTTGGTCTTCTACACATTTTTTTAGGCTCGGGTACCCAAAGCATAACGCATACGCATTTTTAAAATAATGTGTATGCAAATTCTGCGAGAATTTATTTTTGGCCGAAACTTCCCCTCTTCGTGTACCCAACTTCTTGCTTTTACCCTTTGTCTTTATTGTTGTTCTATTTGACATTCTTGGAATGCTTTCAAGCTTATCATGCTCCCAATCTAGAAGACAACATATAACTTTCATTTATCTCACTTATGAGGGAAGAAAAATAGATGGCCAGGTTTCTTTGCCTTGAAAATAATTATGCTATGTTTTGAATACTTCCCCATACTTGTCAACCTATAATTTCTTTGATGTATATGCTTCTGATGTTTGTTGTTAGTTGGTTGTACTCTTCATTGCATGGCTCATATCATAGTTCATTATTTTCCACCAAAGTGA
>VDFB02271358.1:914824259-914857416 GCA_007258455.2 Sequoia sempervirens
CATCTCAAAATATACTACACAACTACTAAAACCACTTGAAACCCAAGAACACCTTCATTCTATCTAACTAAACATAATAGCGCAAACATCCAACACACCAAACAACTTTTGCACCACCATTTGTACCAAATTGTCTCATCTCAAAAGAAGTTATAGATCCATACAACTAATCTATGGTATATTGATTCAAATTTTAAAATTCCTTAATAGAAGAAACTTTATGACCATGATACTTAGGAAGAGTTTTGATAATTTTCTTTACCACTTCTAGTTCTTTGAGTTCACCACCAAGAACTCTGATGGAGTTGAAAACTTAATCTAGCCTTTGCATATAACTTGTAACATTTTCATCTTTAGACATCCATAGGTTCTCAAACATGATTTTCAAATTATGTATCTTAGCTTCTTTGACCTTATCATCTCCTTTGGGAATGCTTTCCAACTTTTACCAAATTTCTTTAGCATTTTTCATACTCATCACTTTCACTAATTCAAATTAATAAGACTATTTAAGAGAGCATACCTTTCTTTACCAATTATTTCATAGGATTCGATCTCATCAAAAGTACTTGGACCATTTGTAGGTTCAGTGTATCCATTCTTAATAGACTTCTAGACATCAAATCCAAGATAAACTTAAAAACCTTCCATTCTTGTCTTCCAGAATGCCTAATTTGTTCCATCAAACACAAGGATCTCTTTCTTGTGTGTCATCCTGGATCTACTTCAAGCAATTAATCTTTCTTCCATGGAACCTTGCTCTAACACCAATTGTTGAATGCACAAGGAAACTGAGAGGGTGGGTGAATCAGTTGTACCTTAAAACTTCAAAAACCTCACAAACATTTAGATCCACATTTGACATTCAATTAACCCTTAATTTGTTATAATAATTTAGCATGAAAATAAAATTAAAAAATTGAATAAAATCAAAACCATGCACAAGAGAACACCAGATTTATGTAAGAATCCCAAGATGGTAAAAACCACAATGAGGATTAGCTCACAATATAAAGTAATATCAACATTGAATACAAAGGGCTCACTAACCAAGGAAAGAAAGGCTCACTACTAGAATAGAAAAGAAGATAGATAAGAGTGTTACACATAGAAATCTATCTCAATGCAACAAAGAAATCCACCACAATATCTCCAACACCTTTGAAGCTTGATTCAAGAATTGTAAACACCTTTTTCTCACTGCATCCAATAATCTAACACATGAAATCTCACTTTGTACTTCTCAAATTCACACCCTGAAACTTTATAATTTGCATCATTCACATCATGCATGTCTATCTTTGCATCTCTCAACAACTCAACTCATATTTATATCATCTTCAACCTTTAAAAAATTCTCCAAGGTTGGCTATGCACCTCAACCATGCAAATTCAAATTAGATCGACACCAAAAATTTTTTATTGTGGATAGAAGTGAAAGGGG
Source organism: Sequoia sempervirens (assembly GCA_007258455.2). NCBI lineage: Eukaryota > Viridiplantae > Streptophyta > Pinopsida > Cupressales > Cupressaceae > Sequoia > Sequoia sempervirens. The sequence goes on from VDFB02271358.1 coordinate 914,825,704, forward strand.
ACAACACCACTCCTTATCTAGGATGAAAATCTATAACACCACACTACAACATGCTTCTATAAACAATAAACATCCACTACAATTAGTGTAAACACCAAGGTTGGTCGTTACTTGTGTAAACACCATTAAACTTTTAAGTGCACACTTAATTTTATTCAATAACAACTTGAAAAAAAAAATGTCACCTGAACACAATCTAGAATATTTCACAAACACCCTAGAAACCAACAAACTCCTTCACAAAAAATTTCACCTAAAGAATGTACACACCCAATACACTAATTTTTTTTGCCATACATTGCAACTTAAGAAACTGACTTCTGAAGCACCAAGCCTCAAACAAATTTGACTAAAGAAAGATACCAACACTATCAACATGTCTTTAGATATGTAAGACCTAAAACCAAATTGTGGAAAGACATAGAGAAAAAACATTTCTCCTAGGCAACTCTACAATACACTATTCATACACTAGTGAACACAACTTTCCCTGCACAACGGTCCAATGCAAAATTTTGAATGCAACCCTATGAACACCTCTAATAAAAATATATAAAATAAATAGGTAGATCCTCAACCTAGAACAAATGTAGAGCAACACCAGAACACTACTCTTCAACCCAAAACACACTACAACTCACTTTTTCCTCTGTTTATCAAATTTTCTCAAAAGCACTTGGAAACCAAGCACTAGGAGCTCATCCCCATCATCTCCATCACATCTTGAACCATAGATAGAATATAATAAAATAAACACTAGAGGTTGACACCAATAGCTTACTAATGACAACATGATGTAACTAATAAAATTATTATCAATGCAACAACATACACATACTCTTGCAACAATATTCTTCTCATACAATTAACACCAATGACAACATAGACTTATTGACATCAATTACAACACCAATTTCTCATACTTTCAACAACCTATATTTGAATTATGAAGTTATGAGGTACAATGCACAATTTTAATAAGGGACCAAAATTCCATGGAGCATGTGCATAGTTGAGTGATATAATTGGGATACAAGTGAACAAATTGTAATGAGGGGAAGAATAATAAAAAAAAAAGGATATTAAAGATGGGAAAACAAGATGTAGATATGGGTGAGTGGGAAAATTTGATAAAAAAACATGATGTGTGGAGGTTGTATGTGGGGATGCTATATGCAATTTTTTAAAAGCTACATGAAAGAAATGATTCTTTGTTGTATATAGTGGGTATAAACTAAAGATGAGGAAGTAATAGACAATTATCTAGGGAGATAAAGTTCCAAAAACCAAAGGAATGCAATAACATGCACATTAGGATGCATATTGAAATGTTTACATGCATAGGTAAGAGTTCTAAGAGTTAGTAGTAGAGAGTGGGTAGGGATTAGTGGTTGTCACATCCCTATAAACATTAGACTTAATTTGTGTTAATCATTTGTTGACCTAAAGTAATTTGGTCCAAGGAAAAACCTTAAACCTAAAAAAAAAATGTTTGCACTCTTTATATTGATGATCATAAGAACTTAAATATTAATATAATAGAACTAAATATTTTAAATGGCCACTAGAAACAACTATTAAATAATTTGATATTTATGAATTTAATGGTGTTATAAGTTATTTTATGTTGGCATGGATATATATATGTGTGTGTGTGTGTCTGTGTGTTTATTGGAATAACCAGGTACTAACAGTTTTGTGAAGAATATGGATGAGTTTTCAAGGTGCTCAAGGTAAAACAATAGATGGACCTAGCAACCTATTCTGGGAAGGAACCTTAAACCCAATAGCCCAGTTTGATTAGTTGAAGTCATGTCACTCTAGTTACTCTAAATTAAGAGCCTTTTTTCCACCGTTGTAAGATTTGATCTATATGAACATATTTTCCTCATTGGTAGATTAATTAATCCCCCATTTATCCCTTTGTGGACATTCTCAAGTTGAGTCGTAAGGTGGATAAAGAAAATACAAATAAAATAAAATAAGATTTAATTAATTTATACACCAACCCTACCATTTGGAGGTAAAATAGAAATAAAACTAAAATAATAACCAAAACACAAGAAAATAAATAAAATAAAATAAAAAGAAGAAAATAATACAAATTAAATGAGGAAAATAAGAGCTAAAGATTAAACTATACAAAATGAGCAATAGAAATAAGGAGAAAGGAAGTCATGATTTTTGGGAGGGAGGGAATTTTTTTCATGCTGCATGCCATAGATAGCCAACATTTATGAGGATAGGGGAACTCATCTGAAGGAACAACAACTTCATTAAAGAGGGTATGGCATCAATGTTTGAGATCCTTCCAAAATGTCCAACGCCTGGGAAAGCTAGAAAAGCATCTCACCATATAAACCCACGACCTTCCCCCTTTTTGGGGGAGATGAATGATCACTATGAGAGAAGGGAGAGGGGTGAAGGGAATAGTAGAGGATTAGGAGATCTAGGCATGTCAAGAATTGAGTCTTTTCTAGCTACAAACACCTTATAGGTTCCTCTAATCTTTCTAGGTTTAGAAGATTTCTATGTTTCTTTATTCACGTAACTAATTAGGGTCTAAAATCTCAATTTGTTGAGCTAGCAATGCAATAAAGTGATCTCCCTTCTTTGTTTTCTTTTCAAAAATCATTCCATGGTTTAGAAAGTTCTAGGAAGTAGTCAAAGCAAGAATGATAGCATTGCACAAGCTTAATATACTCTATTAAATATAAATGCTTTCATCTTAAGCTGTTAAGATTCCATGATTTGATTCTTTTTAGATATAAATTTTATAAAACTTGTTGAGGTTGGGGAAATATTGTAGTTTCCCCTTTAGGTCAGCCCAAAATAATACAACCTAGAACAAGTATTAGCTTTTGTAAATAAAGAAAATTATACACAATGTGAGAATAGAAGAAAAGAATCTCTATGAAATGCAATTATGTTTGAATATTCTATAGAAGTTTACCTTTTAAAATTTTAGATGCAACTTTTAAATATCCATTGGGAATGTTGAACCTTTTATAGTTACCCAACAACCTTATATCATAGAAAGTTTTATTGTAAGCATGGAAGTAATTAATCCTTAACATCAATATTGTCCTTTTTTTCTCCTTCTCACCAAAGGTTTGACATGTCTCCCTTAATATTCAGAGCTGCTACCTTCACTTAATTAATTTTCTTAGAGCTTATTAAGGTGGGGGCTAACAATTCTTTTTATTCTTTCTATGACCCTCCAACCTTGCTATAAGAAGAGGAAGAGTTTAATAAAATTTTGTAGACTATTCTCTAACTCAAGAGGATTATGCTAGGGATAGTAAATTGATATTTAATAACCAATAGGCTTAATATGTTACAAGTTAGGGGAAATAGTGAAGCCAAGTGCATGTTAACTCATGGCCATCAAACCATGAAAAAATAATTAACACTTAGGACATCTTGGAAGCACTTTACCAACTGCCATAATAATTTAACACCTATGCTATTAAACTAAAAATGTTAAGAGTATTGTAGCCAATTCCATGACTGATTTTTGTACGATAAGTTGATTAAAACATCATTAAGGGCAGAACCAAATAGGTAAACATTGGGTTGTAGCATTATTTCAACCAATAGATGGGTTATGTGTAAGCTCTTACCTCCCTAAGGAGTACTCAGTATACAACCAAAATAGTAGATTATTCATTGTTAATGATGAACCATGTACATCTAGAAGGTTTACAATACTTATATTTAGTAGGACTAATCAACTCAAATATTTTAATATTCCCACCAAGTTGAGTTTATTGCTACTTAAAAATATTGAGTAGGACCGACCCAAAGAAGACCCAAGAGTGAATCTCTAGGTTATTTGAGTAGTGACAGGTAGTCATTGGACCATGTCAGTGACCGATGTTTGGGCTATTGTGGGGGTCTAGCTAGCATTCACCTATTTCACGGAGGTGAAGGTTGCTATGAGCTACCCTATTATGATAGAACCATAATAGTTGCATAGGTAGGGACCCATCCATGTCGGTAATAGTAATCTAGGGCTAACCATTGTATTTAAGGGGTTCACTGGTTGTCACTGGTATGGACGAAAGTGGCTGATGTTAGGTGTTACCTAGGTTATGGTAGATTCACCACTTTGGAATTCTCAAAGATACTTGGGAGGGAGGATGGAGCCACAGTGTAGTATGGGATACACCAAATCCTCTACCTAGCTGACCAATACCCATACTGCCACCCCACCTAGTTCAGAAGACCAAGGAATGAATGGGATCCCTGGTGTAGTGCTCAATGCATTATCATTCCTTTCTATGGGATTCTCTAGTGTTATGATGAGGTTGGACCCACAGTGTAGTATGGGATGCACCGAAGCCTCTTCACAACTTAGCTTTGACCTTGTTAGTTATCTTCATGACCACAACCATAACAACTATAAAACTGTCCCATAATAGGTTGTTGGGTCCACTTGGTTGGGGTGGATTGGGTTATGGTTCACATGGTTGAGTATGTTGCACCCCATGAGGAATTAAAAGCCATGTCATTTACCCATTTTGGTGCCTACATATGCCAGGTAATCTAAATCATGAATCTTCCTTTGATATTTAGTTAATGGACTTCTTAACTATGTATACATATAACTAGTTTTGTTGCTAATGATTTATGGATATTGCAATGCTTATATGTGAAAATGTATTGTATTAAAAAATAAATTCTCTCATGGTTTGGTTTTTACATTGGTATCAGAGCACCCAGGTTCAAACTCTAGACCTTGGCACCCCTATATTTTGTGTTTAATAAAAATCTTCTTGAATTTTTATATCCATGGGACGTGGAAGGAAAGACCAATGTAGAGCCCCCAAGAAAACACAAAGGAAATAAAAACCCTTCCCTAAACCTAAGGAACCTGAGAAGGTTGTACCTTAGACTAAAATTGAGATAATCTCTGACATAGAGACATTGGCCTCCCTCTCAAGCGAATGAAGGCCAAACTAGAAAAAGATAAATTAGGCCCCTCTCAAACTAAGGAAACAAAAATCAAGAACAAACCATTCATTGTTATAGATTTCCCCTTTAGGTGTGGGAGTTATGCTGCACCATTGACTAAAGAGGTCATAGCAGAATATAACTGAGTACACTCAAAGGATAATGTAACAAAGGAATTCCCTAAGGAGGAAGATCCCATTGAAGAATAGAACAATGTAGTCAAAGGAGGAAATTATGTAATCATGCTGGCTAATGTATTAACTAAATAACATAGTGCTACTCTGCATACAAGAAGGAAATATGAATGTATATATATATATATATATATATATATATATATATATATATAATTAATATGAGTTTTATGCCCTTACTATGTGACATGTGCAAGATTGCTTACGTACCAATGATGATTTAACAGTTGACAAAAATTTCTTATTTGCATTTCCAATAGTTTCAAAATGAACTTTTCTTTAACAAACTCAAGGCATAGAAATTAACTATTTAAAAGGACTAAAATGACACCTTTTTATTTTAACTATAAAACTTGAACATACCTACTATGAGGAGGATGTTCAGAAGGGGAGAAAGTCCCAACCTAGTCGAGATCTTACATGCTAGCAAGAATACAATCCCCACACCAGCAAGCTTTCCAAAGGAACTTCAAGCTAAACTAAATGCTCTTCAAGCCAAAATAGCTTCTCAAGAGTAGCAGATAGAGGAATTATCCAGGAAAAGGGAACAAGGGACCAACCATAACACTAGTTTGGGCATTGAAGAATAGAGAATGGAGGAAGAACCCTCATTTTCTGATCATGGAAAAAACTCTCGCACACCAGTTCATGGCCCATCACCTATGGGTTAGAAAGGGTATGAAAGAAAGGACCCCTTAATCTGAGAATTGAGGCTTGGCTAATTGGTATGAAAAAATACTTTGGGTTGATTGACATGGATACCAATACTAAGGCTAGATTGGATATATATCAGCTAGAAGGAGAAGCATCTCTATGGTGGGACCATCTCTTAGCCATCAAGGGGTATGACCTCAAGGATTTAACTTAGGAGAAATTTGAGAGGTAGTTTTGCAAGGAGTATTTTTCTACTCGACATTGTGATTAGAAAATGATAGAGTTTCACTCATTTCATCAAGGAAACATGATAGTAAGTGAGTATAAAGCCAAACTTATGAGCCTTCTATGATATGTGTATTACTTAAAAGAGGAGGAAGACAGAGTGAATAAGTTTATCCTTGGGCTAAACAAAATCTTGATGTACATGACTAATCTTGCTTGACCTAAGAACCTAATCCAAGCAATGGAAGTAGCTACCATCACTGAAGAAAAGCAGAAGAGTAAGCAAGAAAGGAGGAAAACATCCTCCTCCTTTATCTGTACTAATAACAAGGAATATAAGAAGGGCCTACGAGTGGAAAAAAACCCAAGTAAATACAAAAGGAGCCATGGGGAAAATCAAAATCCCAAGGTAGCACCCTCTAAGAATAGAGAGGAAAGGTGGCAAAAGCCATCAAAGTTGGAGACCCCTACAAGCTCCCACAAGGATCAAGGAAGGAAAGAGATAGAATACCAAAGAGGATGTTGGGAATGTAGAGGCAACCAATACAGGAGAGATTTCCCCAAGAGGATAGATCAAAACACCAAGTCAACCACCAAGATCTATGCCGCTATGGACAAGTAGGTGGTTGATAATCAAGCCTCCTTGATAGAGCTTCCAGGTACTTTTTATGGGAAACCTATCACTATCTTGGCTGATTTAGGAGAAACTCATTGCTTTAAATTTCCAAATGTATTGAATAAATTTAATGTTAGCCTTAATTACTTAAGTCAAGAGAAGATGGAGGTAGAGTTTGGGTCTGGTAAGACTCAAAGGGTAAATTTTTGTTTAAAGTACACCAAACTCGACATAGGAGGTATATGGACCAAAGTAAATTTATTGGCTACCCAACTAGGATAATATGATGCCATACTAGGGATGGATTGGTTTAGGGAGCATAGGGCCACCCTCAACTGCTATAACAAACAAATTAAGTGTAGAGATGATCATGGGAAATTAGTGGTGCTTCAAGGAGTGCCAAGGTTGATAAAGATCTTAACAATCTCGACAATGCAATCCAAATGAGCTACGAGTAAAGGTTGCAAATTCCTCTTAATCAAGATAGAGGAAGGTAGTGAATAACCTATCCCAAGCATTATAGACCATTCGATACTCCAAGAATTCCAAGATGTATTTCTTGAAGAATTGTCAGGATTTCCTCCTAAGCATCAATGTGACTTCTCTATTGAATTGGTTCTAGGTGCAGAGCCCATTTCCAAAGCCCCCAATCAAATGAATATAGTTGAATTATAAGAACTCAACACACAATTGCAGGAGCTAATGGATAAAGGTTTGATCTTACCTAGTGTGTCTCCATGGGGAGCTCTTGTGTTATTAATTAAATAGAAAGATGGGGTGCTACACCTTTGTATAGATTACAAGATGCTCAACAAAGTAACCATAAAAAATAGATATCCTCTTCCCTGAATCAATGACCTCTTTGATCAAATGAAGGGAGCTACCATCTTATCTAAGATTGATCTAATATCTGGATACCATCAACTGAGAATTAGGGAGGAAGATATTCCTAAGACAACATTTAGAACCATGTATGTTCACTACGAGTTTCTAGTGGTACCTTTTGGATTAATCAATTCTCCTTCAACATTTATGAGTCTTATGAACCATGTATTCCGTGAATTTTTGTATAAGTTTGTGTTGGTCTTCCTTGATGAAATCTTGATTTACTCCAAGAATCTAGTAGAACATGATGAACACTTGTGAATTGTGCTTCAGAGGCTTCAAGAACATAAGCTTTATGAAAAGTTGAGAAAATTCTCCTTCTTCCAACCCAAAATACAATATCTGGGGCACATCCTATCCTCAAAAGGAATTTATGTTGATCCATCCAAAATTCAAGCCATTGTGGAATGGCCCACACCTAAAAATGTGTCAAATGTAAGGAGTTTCATGGGTCTAGTAGGGTATTACAAAAGCTTTGTAAAGGACTTATCCAAGGTTTCCAATCCCATAACCTCCTTTCAATGGAAAGGAAAAAGGTTTGAATGGTTACAAAAATGTGAAATGGATTTCTAGTAGTTAAAGAGAGCCTTAACCACAACTCCTATTTCGCAAGTACCTGATCCCAAAAAAGACTTTGTAGTATAGACTGATGCCTCATTGGAGGGTTTAGGAGGAATTCTAATGTAGGATGATTGAGTAATTGCTTATGAGTCTTGCAAGGTAAAAGATCATGAACTCAACTATCCTACTCATGATTTAGAATTGGTTGCAATTATCCATGCTTTAAAATTTTGGAGGCATTACCTAGTAGGGAGGCCATTCAAGTTAAATACAGACCAGAGGGGACTTCAATATTTATTCACCCAACCTGACCTTAATGCTCATGAAAGAAGATGGGTGGAGTTCCTAAGTAGTTATGATTTTGACATATCTTATGTTAAAGGAAAATGAAATTGTGTAGCAAATTCCTTGAGTTGCAAGGCTAGTTTGGCAGCTATTACGCAAGTAAAAATCAACCTATTAGATACCCTCAAGCAAATGCAAGGAATGGATTCCCTTTGCCAAAAAATAAGGTTAAACATGGAACAATCAATGAACCCTATCAAATACTCTATGGGAAAAGATGGTGTCCTTAGGTACCAAGGTCAAATTGTGGTTCCCAACGAAGGAGGATTGAGAACAAGATTCTTACAAGAAAGCCATAATACACCATATTAGGGTCATCCGGGTGTGACCAAGATGCATGTGGATCCTAGATCTATCTACTTTTGGCCAAGAATGTAAAAGGATGTGGCAGATTTTGTGGCAAAATGCTTAGAATTCTAGAGATTTAAAGCTAAGCATTTCCATCCTACAGGGGTGTTATATCCACATGAGGTACTAAAGCATAAATGGTCAGTAATTTCAATTTACTTCGTGGTGGGTTTTCCAACAACTCATCTTAAGCATGATATTATACTCGTGGTGGTTGATCAGTTGACCAAGGTGGCACATTTTATACTTGGTAATGTTAAGGATGATGCCCAAACCATATCTAGAAAATTTCTTAAGGAGGTTGTTCGATTGCATGGGGTTCCAGAAGGAATCATCTCAGATAGAGATAAACTATTCACTTCTCAATTCTAGACTACTCTAATGATAGCCTTGGGGACCCAACTCAGCTTCAGTACAACCTACCACCCAGAAACAAATGGCCAAACTGAGAGACTCAGCCAAGTTGTGGAAGATATGCTATGAATGTACGTCATGGACCAACCAACTAAGTGGGAAGAATATTTTCCATTAGTGGAATTTTCTTATAATAACAGCTACCAAGCTTCCATTCAAATGGCACTTTTTGAAGCACTTTATTGTAGGAAGTGTAGAACATTGATAGGATGTGAGGGATCGAACAATAGAGTTCACAAAGGACCAGAGATACTTCAAGCATATGACAGATAAGTAAAAGTTATCAAGGAAAGACTAAAAGAGTCCTCAAACCACCAAAAGAGTTATGCATATGCAAAGAGAACCCCAAGAGAATTTGAAATAGGGGACAAAGTGTTCCTTTGTGTTAACCCCAAAAGAGTTCAATAAAATTTGGCAGGGCAGCCAAATTGTCCCCTCGATTTATTGGACCATTTGACATCATAGATAAATTATCCATGTGGCTTATCGACTAGATTTTCCCCCATCTCTCTCTCACATACATAATCTATTTCATATGTCCTTGCTCAAGAAATATGTGCTTGACCTGACCCATGTAATTGATTGGCATGCACTGCAGGTAGAGGAGGCTGGAGAAATCCATCTAAGTCCACTCACAATCATGGAAAAGAGAAAAATTACATTGCGCAACCGCACCATACAACAAGTTAAGGTCCTTTGGGACCAATATGGAGATTGAGGAGCCACATGGGAGGATGAAGAAATTATCAAACAAGAATACACCCACCTCTTTAACTAAGCCAAGATGACTTAGCCTAAGGGGGGAGGAATGTCACATCCTTGTAAAAATTAGACTTAATTTTTGGTAATCATCTGTCGGCTCAATGTAATTTGGTCGAAGGAGAAACCTTAAACCTAAAAAAAATATGTTTGCACTCTTTATTTTGATGATCATAAGAACTTAAATATTAATATAATAGACTTAAATATTTTAAATGGCCACTAGAAACAACTATTAAATAATTTGATATGTATAAATTTAATGGTGTTATAAGTTATTTGATGTTGGCATGGATATGTGTGTGTGTGTGTGTGTTTATCAGACTAACCAGGTACTAACAATTTTTTGAAGAATATGGATGAGTTTTGTATGTGCTTAGGGTGCAACAACAAATTGACCTGGCAACCTATTCCGAGAAGGAACCTTAAACCTAGTAGACTAGTTTGATTAGTTGAAGTCGTGTTACTCCAGTTACTCCACCTAAGTTAAGAGTCTTTTTTCCACCATTAGTAAGGTTTTATTTGTATCAACCTATTTTCTTAGTTGGTAGATTAATTAACCCCCCCCCCTTTATCCCTTTGTGGACATTCTTGAGTTGAGTCGTAAGGTGGATAAAGAAAATACAAATAAAATAAAATAAGATTTAATTAATTTATACACCAACCCTACCATTAGGAGGTAAAATAGAAATAAAACTAAAATAATAACCAAAACACAAGAAAAGAACTAAAATAAAACAAGTGCCACATAGTGGCTAGTACTCACCTTTATAGTATTTTAATTATAGTACTTTAATTTTAATAAAAATAAATGCAAGTTTTGTTAACACGAATAAAATTAAATGTTCATTTTGTTATTTTGTTAATTATAGTAGTAACATAATATTTAAAAATGTTACATAAATGTTTTTTTTAATTAAAATTATGTAAATAATATATTAATAAGTTATAATGTAGATTTTAGGATAATGAATACCTACAAAATAAATATATTAAAGTTTTGAATATTATAAAGATATTATAAATAAATATAAATATTAAATTTAATTTAATAATTATGTTACATAATAATATGTATAATATAATATAAATTTATTATATTATATTAAATAATATTTTTGATTATATAATATAGAATAAATACTAATTTTTTTAATTGTTTTATATTAAATAAAATATAGTTTTGGAGTTTGTAAAGTCTAAATAAAATATATGTAAATTTAATGGAGATGAATAAAATTAAATGTATTTTTTTTGTTAATTATAAGTTTGACTTTTGCTTTTTTTGTTTTGTTTATTTTTGATATAAAAAGCAATAAAACTAGGGTGTTGTCCCTTTAGTACAAGGCCCCGTAGGCCATCATCAACAGAATAACACTAACGACACATTAACAAAAAGGTCTAAAAACCTAACCAATACCTTAAACATTTCATATCAAAAAACACATCAAAATCATAATATACTAATACTAATACTAATGTCTGTCATGAAATCATGATTTAAAATAGTCTTAGCCACAAACCACCAAGGGTCATACTATTCATAAGAAAACATAAAAATAATATCAATATTTTTAGTGAAATGAAAAAGAAACGATGGTCATTGAGGCCAGGTCCAACCAAAAAATAGAACCACCTGTGACCCTAGTGCTTCTTTCCACTACATGGCTTGATTAAATTTATGGTAGCCCAATCCTCAATGAGGAACTTAAGAAGTTCCTTATTGATAGCTTCCTCCTCTACATTGTCAATGGACTTGTCCTTCTACAATAGAAACAAAGTGGTGGCGGACCTGTGCATGATCTTTAGCGTAAAGCAGGTGACATCCTACAGCCTTTTCTCCAAATTCTCCACTTTTCTTTTAAGAATGTCCACCTCCTCCCAAATAGTGTCCTATTTTCTACAATATTCCTCCATGGGGGCCTTTCCCTCAGTAATATTTGAGGCCCTAGTCTTGACCTCCTTGATCCAAACACTAGCAGGACCCAAGGAACCCCTTTTAAGACTTTCATAAACATGGGAGAAGCTATTAGCAAAAACTGAATGGGCTTCCTCCTCTATATCCTTTTCCTCTATACTCTTTCTCTCACCCTCGCCACCGTTATTAGACTCTGAGGCCTACTTAAAACTCTTCTCTTTTTCTTGTTTGGTGACCAGTCTACTTGACCTTCAAGGGGTACTAGTCTCCTTAGTAATTTCAATGTCAGAGTCAATTTGTTGTAGCCTAAATTTGGTTTTCTTTGAAGCTTTGGCTTTAGTTTTTAGGGTAGGATCAATATGTTTCTTATCCTTTTTCTTAACAAAAAACCCCCTATTGGGGGATGTGTCCTGGGGAGGGGCTTTCGCAGCAGGATTTTTGATACACTTTTTCTTACTGGGGCCAAGGGTATCCATAATGCTAGTAGACAGAGGAGTGGAAGAGATTGAGGCCTCTTCAATAGTAATGGTCCAAGGAGGGAAAAGGGAAAGGTGGAAATGGTAGAGTCTGAACATGATCCCTTGGTGAAGAATGGTGAAATTCCTATCCAAGTTCATGGCTTCAACCACATCAAGCATAGTATTTTCAAGAGAATATAAGAGAAAAAATGGAATTAAAATATTGTTCTAGTTTTTGAGGTGATTGAGGAAATTAAAATGGTAATAATAATACACATCTTATCTCCCCTCAAGAGTGAAATACTTCATCACCACCATGAACACTTTTTCCCATGGCTTAGGAAGCACCTCGCGGTTGTAGCCACCATGAAGTTTTACAGGTTTCTCATCTCCTTGAAAGAATAAGTTGAGGTTGGTCTGGTCAATTACTTTGCTAGTTTTTTTCTTTTACACCTATTTGTAGCAAGTCCAATGGCCTTAGCAATTACTTCCTCATTCAATTCAAAATAAATGCTTCCCATGGTCACCCTTTTGGCATCCCAAGAGGTGAAAAATTACTTGGAGAGGCCCTCGTCAAACCTAGACATTCACTCCATGAATTGGGAAATTCCACCCTCCTTGCAAATATGCCAAATAGTGCCATCCTTCTTTCATTCGTCACATTTGTCTAGCTCAACATGCACCCGATCTCCACCCATGGAACCAACAAGCATATAGTGATAAGCCAAAGTAGTGATAGGCGGAAAGGAAACGAGAATGTAAATTGTAGAGCAATTGGAATAAAACCCAAAATTGGAAGCGGCTGTAGAAAAATGATAGCCAAAAAGCAACTTGTAAATCACAAAATTAAGGCATTTAGTACCACTTCCCATAACCAACTCAAGCTTGGAAGTTCCCTCGTGTGAGAAGCCTAAGGCATGATAAAAAATGAGGGTGATAATAAATCTTGATGACACAAAGAATCAAAAAAAAATCTGCAGGGTTGATGGACATATCACAAAAATTGAGGGGGTTCAAAAACATAATGACCCCATCGGCCATTAGGTTCATCATGACAAGTCCTGACTACGATCCAACAAGGAAAGTACATACCACATGGAAAATCCTTCACATCATCCTTCCCACATAACAACTAGTTTTTAAAACATAGGCTCCTGCCAACATCACTAACAAAAGTTAGTAAACTCCACACCAGTGCCAAAAAATAGAGTTTGTTAGGAACCATGATGGATTTTGTTTGAATTGTTCCTCAAAAGGGACAATTTAGAAAGGGAGAAAAGAGTATTCCTTCCTCTAACACCGTAGACCCTCCTAATCAAGACCCACAACTACCAAATTGTCAGCAACCACATTTACTTCCTTGAAAACATGTTGAAGAGTGAACTCCTCCAAACCATTAAGAAGAGATCTAGTGTCCTAAATTATCCCTTGGATTAACCATCTATTAGCCATTGTAACTTTTGTGGCTTCCACTATCAGTCGAGAGTCACCCTTAATTTCCAAGGTCTTGACGTCAATTGACAGTGCAAACTTGAGACCCCAATAGAGTGCCATACATTCTACCTGATTACTTGTATGTTCTTTCAAATTCCCTGAGTAGGCAACAACCAGACAACCATTATGGTCTTTGATGATACCACCCCTAGCTACTTTTCCAACTCTGGCCACCCCATCAAAATTGAACTTGCACTAGGGTGGTTTAGGAGTTTTCCATTTTGTGTTGTTATTGGCAACCTTCTTGGAGTTGTTGAACTTGTGATAGTCCTTAAGTAGATTCCAAATTCTAGCAATAGTTTTGTCCCAAAATATTGGGGGGAAACTAGGAATCTTCCACTTACAGACAAAGATATTATCTAAAAGGAGTTTATTAAGGGTTATCAACACACTATCCACATTGTCCACATTATTCTCCTTATCCCTAAATATCATGTTGTTCCTTTTTTTCCACAAACACCAACAAATATGAGGTGGAATTTGGTGCCAAAGTTGTCTAATAAGAGGATGGTTAGAGGGGCACCTCCAATTGATAACAAATTGTTGAATATCCCTGTGAAACACTCATTGTATGTTGAACTTCTGAAGGATGTTTTGCCAAACTTGGGAAGAAAATTGACAATGGATGAAAATATGGGAGATGGTCTCCTCATCCTGTTTATAAAGGGTGCACATGTTGGGAAATTGAAACCCCCTTTTAACAAGGTTATCTATCGTTAAAATTTTTCCATGAATAGAATCCCACCAAAAGAAATTGATTTTGGGGATGAGTTGTGGGTTCCAAACCTTCTTCCAACAATTCTCTTCACCTTCAAATTTTAACAGCATATGGTAAGCAGACTTGACCGAAAAGACCCCTAAGTGATTTTTCATCCAAAAAACCCTATCCTTAGGAAAGAGAGGAAGTCTCACCTTATTTAAAAGATCTTGGAGCTCAACAACCTTAGGGAGAAGGTCAGGCCTATCTAAAAAACTCTGCTCCAGGTTTTTCCATTTTCCTCTAGGGGTAGTATAATCAACAATATAAGAACCAAAGAAGGTCTTAGTCCGCTCCCTCAGAATATTGAAATTGCTATCAGCTAGGGTTCTATCCCCAATCCAATGGTCCTCCCAGAATCTTATTGATCTCCCATTGCCAATTTTCCATTTAATACCTTCCTTCATAAGTGATTTACACTTGAGGATATTGTTCCATATTTTTGACCTAGGGGGGAGGCCATTCAAATCTAGAGCCCTAGAAAAATAACCCTTGCTTAGATACTTAGCCCTCATGATATTGTACCATTCAACTTTCCCCATCACAAGATTCCAACCAATTTTGGTAGTGAGGGCCTTGTTCAAATGAGTTATCTTTCTAATCCCTAAACCCCCTTGGCATTTAGGATGACAAACAGTGTCCCAATTAACAAGGGCTAATCTTGTTCTTCTTCAACACTAATCCAAAGGAAGGTTCTTTGGATTCTTTCCAATTTTTCCACCATGAAACCTGTGATTTTGAAGAGGGAGAGGAAGTAGACCAGGATCCCTTGGAGAGAGGCCAAGAGTAATTGTAGTTTACCAACACTACTAAGAAGCTTACCCTTCCAACCTGCAAGCTTCTTTTGCATTCTCTCCAAAATATTATTTCAAAAACTAGGAGTAACTTCCTTCATGGTGAGGGGTAAGCCAAGGTAAGTTCTTGGAAGAGTAGCACTTTGATAGCCTGGTACAGATAATATCTTTGCTTGAAGATCAAATTTTGTGTTAAAGAAATAGATACTACTTTTTTGATAATTGATGCATTGCCCAAAGGAATTAGCATAATCAAGAAGGAGGCCTTTCCATTCTCTAGATTCAACCACAATTCTTTTTCCAAAAAGGAAGGTGTCATCCAAAAATCGTTGCAAAAATAGGGGGAGGGTAGAGGTAGCTCTAATTCCCTGAATTTTCCCAGAGTGTAGCAAAAATAGAAAATTCCTACTAAGGACTTCAACAACCATGATGAATAGATAGGGTGATAGAGGATCACCTTACCTAATGCATTTTCTAGCTTTAAAGAAACCCCAAGGAATCCAATTAACTAGGATAGAAAAATGGACTGACTCAACACATTCTTGGAAAATCCCAATTACCTTATCATTGAAGCCAAATTTAGCAAGAACCGAGTACAAAAATTTCCATCTGACTCTATCATATGCCTTAGAAATGTCTAACTTGAAAGCCATACCTTGGTTCTTACTTTCTCTATAGAGTGGATAATTTCATGGGTCGTAATAGTAGCATCAAGGATTTGTCTTCCCAAAATGAATCCATTTTGGCATCTGCTAATAATATTGTCCAAAAGTGGCTTAAGTCAATTGACCAGGACTTTAGAAAAAATATTTTAAATAGTGTTGCATAGACTTATAAGCCTAAAGTTGGCCATACACTTCAGGTCCTAGATTTTAGGGACTAAAGCTATGTAAGTATTATTCAACTTTTTCAGTAATTTACATGTTCTAAAAAAGTCTCTAACTACCATGGTCATATCATAGCTGATGATGTCCCAGTATTCCTGAAAGAAAGCTAGGGGAAACCATCTATCCTAGGGGATTTATAGGCACCCATAGCAAACATTGCCATCTTGACTTCTTCCTCTGACATAGGGGCTAAGAGTTGCATATTGTCCACATTGACAGTGGAAGGGATGTGACTTAAGAGTTTTTCCTACACATTAGTAGAGGGGCAGTTGCCAATGTCCAAGTAGATATGTCTAAAGTAGCATTCAACTACTTCACCAATTTTTTTTGCCTCTGTGATCTCCTGGTTAACTTCATTCCACAAGCATTTGATGGTGTTCCTTTTCTTGTTCCTACAAGTCATCCTATGAAAAAAAGTTGAATTCATATCACCCTCCTCTAGCCATTGGACCCTAGACCACTATTTCCAATATATTTCTTCCTTGCTTAAGATATCTTTCCATTTCCTCCAAATTTCCTCTTCCTCAAGCAGAGGTTGAAGAAGATTACCCTTAGCCATTAGATTTTGTAAATTATCAAGCTTATCCCCAATCATCTTTTTTTTCTTAAAGATGTTCCCAAATGTAGATTTAGACCACCCTTTAACTTCCTTTCTGATGAGGTCAAGTTTTTGGGAGATTTTGTACATAGTGAACCCTTGAATCAGATAGCTCCGCTAGTTTTCTATATAATTTTTGAAATCTTGATGTGTCATCCACATATTTCAAATTTTAAGGGGTGAGGGCCAAAGAAAGGCTTATTTATTTAGTAGTGATGGTTGTTTTTAATTTTTTTGGTTATGTAATGTAAATATCTTGTTTAACATTAAATATCTAAAATAAAAATAAACTAGTATATATGTTTTTTTTTTTTTAATAAAATAAAGTAGAATAAATTTTTTAGGGTATGTGTGGGATCATCATGGAAAAAATAGGCCCTTAGTGGCAGGTGAAAAAATCAAAAGTTAGGAAATTTGGCATTAAAAAATTGAATAAGTTATCTATATTATTTCAAAATATGTAAGAATAGAATCTATAGCAAATTGGATGTAGTTTTCTAAACTACTAGGTTTTTAAAAAATCTATTTGGTAAAAATTTGAAATTTCAGTTCAATAGTACTTAAATTTTTAGGGAAAAAAAAAGTAGGTGTATGTTTGACCACCCTAACCACAGTAAAATGATAATATTTTTTTACAAGATTTTAGATATAAGTAGAGTACTCATGTTACGATGTGATGCATATTTTTGTAATTTTTTCCAAGTAAATAATTAATTATGAATTTTGTGCAATTTTTTGAAATATAAAACTCACATATGTCGACCACCTTAACTTGGTCAAAATTCATGAAATTCAATTTTTTCTTTTTTTAATCTATACTATGTGAAACCACCGAGAATGTGATGCATGTTTTGGATTCAAAAATGTCTACATTTGGCTATAGATGTTTTTGAATCAGCCTATCAATCACGACTTTAGTTGTAATTCAAATAGAAAATGAATAATGATTATTTATTAAATTCAAAGTAAAGCATAATTTATATTGGTGGAAAGTTGAGAATCTCTCCTTTAAAAAAGCTTTTCGTTTCATCAATTTTGGGTAAAAATATAATTAAGTCAATACATACCCATCCATAGTATTGCCACTTTTTGGCCCATCATGATCCCTCATACCCTTTAATTTATAGAGCTAAACATGAATGTAAAATACATTTGAATATTTATATATAATTTATATTATTATATAATATATTAGCAATTATAATTTTATCTCTTTTATCATAATCATTTGTTTTTTAATAATCACTTATATATGAAACTATTATACTTGTCATTATGTTTGGTTGATCTCATATTGGTAAATTAAATAAAAGGTAAAAGGATAACAAAAAAATCCATCATATACTTAGGATATAATTAAGAATATTATTTTCACAAAAATCTATCTCAAATCTCTATAAAATTTATTTTTAAAAATATCAAAAGATTTTGTATATTTTAAATAACTTTTTTTACAAATAACATACTATATATAATTTTTGGCCCATATATCCTGCAAATATAAAATAATTTAAATATAATATAATATTACATTAACAAAACTTAAAGTAATATAATATTATATTAATAAAAATATTATCACCATATAGTTATATATATAATTGCATCCACTCACTTCAAGTTGTTTTACGTCTTTTCTTTTAGTGCCGCAAATCAATGCCAACAACTTCTCTTTCCCTCATCAAATTCTTATGTGAAAACTCTCAAAAATGTTTTTCTTGATCTTAAAAAACAAAAGTGTCATGAACCCATATTATTACCTGAAATACAATGTCTTTTTTAGCAGTAGCTATGAAAATTCCCAACATTTGGATTCTGGGTGAAGACATGTGATTGCCTCTGCACATAAGACATGTTGACTATGTGGAGGGTTCATTTATAAGTTATTTTTCATATAAAATGCAGTAGCATCATTCAAGTCATAGAAACTATCACCTCTCACCTCAAAATTTCAAAACAAAATTAGGAAAAATAATAGGAAAATCGAAACAAAATATAATAAATTTTGTTTCTTAAAAGTAGGAAAAATAATAGTTCAATTTTCGGAAAATAGGAAAAATAATAGTTAGTTTTCACTTTTCCTAAAAATATGGAGTTAATAACATACAAAAACTTTTAACCAATCATATTTAAGAAAAGTAATTTTTATAATTTATAAAATTAAATATTTTGCAACTTCACTTTATAAAATTGAATTTTATTTTATTTCAAAAAAAAAAATTGTTTTTGATTGGTTGAAAGTTAACTTATTAATACCTAATTAACTAAGAAAAACAAAACTCATTGCAATAGTATTTCTTGAGAGTAAGTACTAATAAAAATAAGAAAACAATAGAAATTAAATGAGAAAATAAGAGCTAATGATTAAACTATACAAAATGAGCAATAGAAATAAAGATAAAGGAAGTCATGATTTTTGGGAGGAAGAGCAATTTGTGCACGTTGCATGCCATAGACAGCCAACATTTATGAGGATAGGGTCACTCGTCTGAAAGCACGACAACTCCATTAAAGAGGGTATGGGGTCCATGTTTGAGAGCCTTCCAGAATGTACAACACCTGGGAAAGTTGGACAAGCATCTCACCATATAATCCCATGACCTTCCCTCTTTTGGGGGGAGATGAATGCTCAAGGTGAGAGAAGGGAGAGGTGTGAAGGGAATAGCAAAGGACTAGGGGAGCTAGGCATGCAAAGTATTGATATTTTCTAGTTGCAAACACCTTACAAGTTCCTCTAATCTTGCTAGGTTTAGAATATTTCTATGTTTATTTCTGCAACTAATTAGGGTCTGAAATCTCAATTTTTTGAGCTAGCAATGCAATAAAGTAATCTCCCTTCTTTTTTCTTTTTCAAAAATCATGTCATGGTGTATAAATTTCTAAGAAGTAATCAAACCAAGAATGATAGAGTTGCACAAGCTTAATATAATCTATTAAATATAAATGCATCCATCTTCAACTATTAAGATTCCATGATTTAAGTCTTTTTAGATAATTTTTTTACAAAACTTGCTGAGGCTAGGGAAATATTTCAGCTACCCCTTTAGGTCTACCCAAAATAATACAGCCAAGAACAAGTATTAGCTCTTGTAAGCAAATAAAATTATACACATTGTGAGAACAAAAGAAAATAATCTCTACACTACTATATTTGACTCCACTTTCCAACAAAAGTTTGTTGAACTATCAACAAACTATTGTTAGAATTCTGACGAATCACTTGAAATTTTTTCATCACTAACTTTCCATTGGTTTCTTGATGAGCTCTAAAATGCTGAAGTCATGATTGAACTTCATCAGTTGCTACCACAAAAAGGGACCTGGTGTTCATTAGAATATCAAAAAAAAATCGTTGGTCTAGTGACGAACAATAGCCATAACACATGTAGCATGCCTCTGCCAAATTGTCGAAACAACTTGAGAAGTTTGTTGCAATTGCGACCAAGTTTCGTGGAAATTCCAACAAACATTCTTCATTTGTTCAAAAATCTCACCACCGAGAGGACTAACTTGTGGTCTCATTGATAGAGCACGAGGAAGTATATCGGTGAGACTTATATCATCGGGGTAAGTTCTAAATGTTTACCCAATCCGCTATGTCTCACTGATATATTCCCAATGCTTTTGTTGGTGAAATAAATGATGGTCTCACTGATGAAACTTCATCGGTGAGACTTAAATGTTCAGGCCAGCATATAATTTTCATGCCGAGACAACTTGTCTTGCCGATAGATTATCTTCATCGATGAGACCATAAGCCAATCTCCCTAATATTCTAACAAACATTTGTTGTTTGTTCGACGATCTTGCCATCGGAATGGGATAAAAATTGCATTAGAGCTATAGCAACCTCATTGCATTTTTTTTTTGTCAAACTTGTTTGTCAAAATTTTGATGAAACATTGTAGGTTTTTTTTTTTTAAGATTTATCAGGAGGACTAACTTGTGGTCTCATTAATAGAGCACAAGGAAGTATATCAGTTAGACTTATAGCATCAAGGTGAGTTCTAAATATTTACCCAACCCACTATGTCTTGCCGATATATTCCCAGTGCTTTTTTCGGTGAAAGAAATGATGGTCTAGCCAATTAAAATTCATCGGTGAGACTTAAACATTTGGGCCAGCATATATTTTTCATACCGAGATGACTTGTCTTGCTGATAGATTCTCTTCATCAATAAGACCATAAGCCAATCTCCCCGATATTTAGAAAAACATTCATCATTTTTTCGACGATCTCGCCATTGGAATGAGATCAAAATTGCATCAGAGCTATAACAACCTTGTCACCCTTTTTTTTTCATTAGACTTGTTCATCGAAATTTTGATGAAACATTGTAGTTTTTTTTTTTTAAAGATTTATCGGGAGGACTGATTTTTGGTCTCATCGATAGAGCATGAGGAAGTATATTGGTGAGACTTATACCATCAGGGTAAGTTTTGAATGTTTACCTGACTTGCTATGTCTCACCGATATATTTGCAGTGCTCCTATTAGTGAAAGAAATGATGGTGTCACTAATGAAACTTCATCGATGAGACTTAAACATTTGGGCCAACATATATTTTTCATCTTTGGGATGACTTGTCTTGCGATGGATTCTCTTCATTTGATAGGACCATAAAATCTCCCTAATATGTCTTCTTTAGTAATCCTGATTGCTACAACAGTTTTGATGTCTCATCGATGTGCTAAAAAGTGCTTGTAACCCATAATAGGTCGGGAAGACCCATACCAACTCATGCCAATGTTATTTTTTTGCCACAATATCTTTGATCAGAAGGATTTTCATGAGTAGAATGAGGTTTTCATGGGTAATTATATTTTGTAGGGCTAATTACATCCTTTTTTGACTCAAAATGTAGTTATTATTGAGAAATTTACATGAGTAAATCATTATAAAATTTTGAGTAAATCATTATATTCTATAGGGCCAATTCACATAAACTACTCAGAACTGGGGAAATGTAGAATCAATGATACCTCAATTGTTGAATCAATCGTTTGAATGATACAGTAAAAAACTCTCTTTCAACTTCAAATGAACGCCATTGGAGAAGTGACTTATAGATGATACATACAACTATAGGTCTTCCATTACTAAATCCAACATCTTATGTGATACACTTGATCAATGCATCTTGATTTTCCTAAAACCAAAATAACAAAAAAATCTAGTGTAAGGGAATAAAAAAATCACTAGAGCTTTATAATATAATGTGCCTAAGCAAAAAAGTGATATAACTGGAAAGACAAATAGAAGAGATAGATACTCCTCGAGAAGGTCAAAATCATATACTTGCTTCTTGTCAGTGAGATTCTTATGTGGCCTATGCTCTCCATCAGCGAGCTCTTTCAAGGAAGACATAGGAGTTTGTGAATTTTGCCAGACACATCTATTGGTTAAAATATTATTGAAAAATAATATTACTTATTTAAAATTGGGAGGAGATAACTAAAATTATGCATAAAAAGATATAATTTTTTTATATTGGACAACCATGAGTGTATGATCATGATGGAATTTACCATTTTAAGGCACAAAAATGGACAATACATAATGAAAAGTGGAAACTTAACCTCCTTGAGTTAACATCACAAGCCAAACTAGCTTTGGTCTCTACTAAACAATGTTGCAAGATCATTGCCCACACACATAAATTTGTGCTTCTGACAGTCCATAAATGTACCTACACAAGCAAGTACACACAATAATAGTGCTCACAAATATGCCAACCCCATTGCAACTATAGTCGATTACTCGGGTGAGCAATAAGTATTTTATTCAACTGTAAATTATTGCTCACCTGAGTGAATAGTCCCTGCATTTATTTTATTCAACTGTAAATTGGCTATTCCAGCTACTAACCTTTAAAGTGTTGGTCTGAAGGTGTGTAGGTGGAGGAGCTTTGTTTGCTTCAATAAGTTCTACTGCTTCAACAATAGGGAACATCTGAAGTTTGGAGACCACAATTTACAGTCATTCAACACGATATCACCTCATTTAACTTTATTCTAAAATTCACTAATCTACAAACAAAGTGCTAAAATGGAAATCAAACAAAGCACTGGAATAGATAATAACAACAAAATTCCAAAAATTTAGGCTTCAACCTCAAGGAAGGTTTGGATCAAATAGTCATTGTAGCCATAATATACAGACAAATCTACAACAAGCCGCTCAGTATAGTCCTTTAGAGTAGACCCTTTTTTCCTTAAAGCTTTGAAATTGGACATAATTCTAACAACTAATAGAGAAAGGATCGATATGTATCATTAATGAACACTATCAAACATATTCCAAATAGATGAAACAAGTGATGCCTTGTAATCTTGAAAACAATGAAGCAATAATCAAAATTAAAACATTACCCTCTTTTATTCTCCTCTTAAGGTTTGGGAGGTCAAGTGGATGCTTCCCCTCTTCTTCAAGCTCCTTAAAATCAATACAAAACATATGAACAAAATTTCATGGCTAAGTGGAAGCCTCCCATCAACAACAAGATCCAAATATCCATGTATCTATCTCAATCAAGCCTCTAAACCCTTCAGAGCTATCAATTTTCCACTAACTTGTTATGCACAAAAGTCAAATTTTAGAGTTATGTCACCACTAAAAACAAAAGAAACAGAGCTTTGAAACCAAATCCACACACAACACAATGTGGTATTCATAGAAATCCATACAAACAAACTAAACTCAGAACATTGGAATGGAAACAACTTCAAATTATGATACAAAGCATGGATTCACTTTACTCAATTGGAGGCACATTTCACAATAATGGGTTCTTCATCTAAAACATTTGTACGAGGTTCAAATAGTAAAAAAATTGATGAAAGATAGAGGAATTAAAAATATACTTGGATGTAGTTGGATTGAAGGCCGTAAACTAGTACATGTTTTTTGTGTAGGAGTCATATTGATCACATCCACAAACATGGCAGGGCTATGCAAAGTAGGAGAAATTGGCTTGGAAAATGAAGGCATTAGGGTATAAAGAATCATTTTTTTTCCACCACAATGAAAATTTAACACTTTCTTTCATCTTTGCATATTGGTTTTTTGCTTCAAACAATGCATTTCTTATATTCAAAATTTCATTACCTTATTAAGGTTCTCTTTGTTTCGAGAATAGTTTAATATTCTCTACTTAATAGGGCCAACCACGTGATGGTGGAAGCTCATTCCTCCCCCCCCCCCTTCACATGACTCTCAATTATCCATACCTGATCATATAACATTAATCATTAATTCATCCAGTAATAACATATAACATTCATTCATTATCATATAACATTCATTCATTAACATATAACATTCATTCATTAACATATTCACATTCATTCATAATATGATTACAATCACTTTTTTTTGTTTCTTTTTTGAAGCTAAAAAAAGTTTAAGTGGAGTATCATTTTCTAAATGATTTGTCCCCCCTTCAATTGTTATGCCCTCTTCTTGTGATGTTAATGTACACCTAGTCATGTACTCATGACATTGACACCACTGCAAGGGGGGGTTTGCTGTAATAACAAAGAAATGTTAAATTGATATGTTTTATTATTATTGTTACAAGTATTTCATTAATTAAAAGAACATTAGATTGGTTCTCTTTACTTGATGGGGCCACGTCATGTTATAATTAAAGACCTCATGATAGCTTACTTGCAATTTTTTTGCTCTCTCAGTCAATATTTTAAACCTCTCTTATCTCATCTATTTGAGGCACTATGAATATCAACTTAAGTATTTCTTCATTACATCTTTTTTGGGTCTTCCTTAACATATCGAGAGGGCTTTCTGAATATACGATGTCATCATCACATAATATTGACTACACCTTGCTATGGATGCTCTCCTCTACTATTGGTCCCTTTCCCTAATCATTCGATTGCAAAAAGAATATTAAAAACATTATCGAAATTAACCCAAGGAACTTATGAAAAAGACATAATAATAAAACATTTTGCTCATATCTAATTTGTTAAATTACAATGAGGTAAACCTATTGGGTAGAAGTGCTTGAAGATGCATTACGATTTGTGCTCTGGGTTGGAGCCTTCCCCGTACGATCAATGTTTCACTGTGACAAAAATTAAATATAAAAAAACATTACCAAAATGAAACCAATAGACTTAAAAAAAAAACCCTAAGAATAAAATGGTATATTGGAGTCATTAATTGGAGGTTGGGTAAAATGGTACATAGTACATTACCACCCCCATAGTAGCTGCGTTTGTAACTAAGCGATTCAAATTGTAATCGATTAGCAACTCTTCCGTGGTTATTGATTTTATCACACATACGAATGCACGGTTTTCCCTCGCCGCCTCGAATATGCAATTGGGTTGCTTATTTTTTGATACAAGTCATGTATTGTTTATAAACCCTAAAATTTACCTGATGCTTTTGGCCTTCCGTCAATGTACATAATCACTCCTTTATTTTGATCCTTATATTTTAGCTATATATAATTTGCTGATAGTGCATACCTATGCATACTTCGTGTATATCGAACTAGCTACATCCAATATTTGTAACTGTAATAAGGTCCAACATACTCCATCAATTCAGTAACTTTTTTGTAACAAACCTTTATGTCCATACAAAATAAGCCCAAACCATGTAATGGCAATGGTCCTATGTGATATATCCTCTCATCGACACAAAAATCAGTGTTTATTGGAGAAAGTTCCTTGGGAAACCATTGTTTTCGTAGATGTTTGTACCTCAAGGGGACCTCAATGTCGCCTATTCTCTCATCATCATAAGAACATGACCCCCCTTTAGTAAGAAAAAATTCCACATGTTTACATAATTTTCTTTTAATCTTTTGACCTCTAGTTGATCTCACTCTTTTAGACCTAGTACATGTCTTGCTTTCCTCTTCTCTTCTTGAATATCCCTCACTCGAGGAAGAAAAATATGAAACAAACCTATTTGGTTGAACCTACACTCATAAGGATGTTGGATGAAGTTCTTTCATGGTGATGTGATCCCAAGGTGACATTATGATAAATCTATCATTTCATCACTAGAATTTGACAGGTTATAAGGTAATAAAATCTTGATAGATTGAAAGTTATTGTTACTACCGTCCAAATGTGTCCGTCACAAATCAAATCTACTTAAATTTTTAACTCCCAAACTTTGTAACAAGTTTTAAATGTGACTATGGTCCACCAGTTACACAACCAATGCCTCAAATGTATTATGTAATTTTAATCAAAGGACTTTTTCTCTTCATTCAAGTAAATAAACTTGAAAGGAAACACCACCAAGTGGTTTATTGGACACCTACATGACTAAAAATAGCAGAAAATTTACATTTAATTTCCATATGTCTAAGTGGTTAACAGGGAGGGAGTGTGTACTAGGCTTGGTTAAGTCATCATAAGTTTATGCTTTGGCAATTAATTTTTTTTGTCATCTTCAATCTTCCTATGTCTAATTGCTATGAGACTTTTGGTATGTTTTAAGGTAGGATGAGTGGTTGCATCAATGCTCTAGTTCTCTATGACAAGGTTTCAACATCTTCAAATAGTGAAGGTTAGTTCTCATAGTAATTTGAAACAACAACATTTTCATTATGTATGATGGTAGGATTTGATAACTTAAAAGAATTGGCTACCCAACAAACTTAAAGTTAAAATATTTTTTTTTAGTTTAATGGGTTAGAAATTTCTTTCATCTTTTCATATTTGTTTGATGCTTCAAACGATGCATTTCTTATCCCGCTTCTATCATATTGTATTCCCATCCCATTGCAATTGTTGATACCAAAATTTCATATCAAATACCATGTTCTTGAAGAAATTTTTTGTGTTTTTACTATTTTTTTGAAGTTCTTTTGTGTTGTATGGATCCATACAATCTTGAAATGCTTTGAGATCATTGGTGTAGATAAATATATGTGTTCATACAAGCTTGATATGCTCTGAGATCACTATTTTGCAGGAGAAAAAAATCAAATACTGGGACTTCCCTATTTTTCTTGTGTAAGGGTTTGAGGGCTAAATAGAAATGACATCAACCAATCCACCTACTGTCTTCGAACTGTAACTCTATGGATTGGTGTTCAACATGGTATGATAGAGGTTCATTTCATTTAGGGTTCTGTTAAAGAAAGAAACTTGGCATTGAATTGAAGCCCTAGGGCTGACAGGGGTAATTTTCTTATGAATTTGTGGTTGTTAAGTCAGGGTTTATCAATTTGATGGATATATTGGTAGAGTCTTGGTGATACTATTTGATGGTCCAATCTCTACTTCAAAACAAAAATATCTCTAACAAATCTAAGAGCTATAATGGGATGACCACTATCCTAGGAAAGATTCTTCATTCTCACTTTTAGGTGTTAAAATTTAACAATACCTTGATTGATGAAAGAGCCCAAAGAACCTTTCTCCATGGTATCCAAGTACACATAGCAGTAGTATTCTCTTATATGGTTGGATATGATTTAAAGAACTTAGCTAGGAATTATTTATTTAACCTAAGGTTTTCACATAGTTCCATCATTGGAAAAGTATGATCAAATTCTTCTATTATGAAAAATTGGTCTATGTGCCTCTAGCAATCACTATAAATGTTTGTAAGGATAAAATGACTAATTGCATCAGGTAGGAGAGAATCAACTTTGATTTCTTCAAATATTATATTCCTCTATTCATAATATTTAAGGGTTGTATGTGGAGGAGGTTATCACTACAAAGAAGGGAGGAGACCTTTCCTTGCATATGTTTGTGGTGGAGGTATTAAAGAAGAATTGTATGCCTCTATTTCCATTCATTAGATCTAGCTTAGCCTAGCATATACTTGGACTAAGTCTACAATTTCTTCAGAATCATGCAATGAAGGCTAGATGTGTGATGAAATCCTAGAACTTTGGGGGTGCTAATGTACGAGAAGATCTTTAGGAACTAGGCATGAAAATTGCAGGTTAAAGAGAATGGGGATGCCAAACTTACAGTGCTCATTGTCCCTTGGTCATTGATTTTCCTTGAGTGCCCCCAACCTCGTCCTTAATGCTGGTATTGACCTTGTTTTCACTCCTCCAAACTCTTCCTCAGTGCTAGTATTGACCTTGTTTTCACTCTTCTGCTCTTCGTCAACGCTGGTATTGACCTTGTTTTAAATCCAAACTCTTCCTCGGCGTTGGTATTGACCTTTCACTTCTCCAATTTGATGAGCTACAACTTGGTTTCATTAGGTTTTAGAGTATGTTAATTAAATTGAAAATTATGGTGCCATTTAGCTAGGTTTTAATATTCTACAATATAGTTAAGTATATATTAATTAAATATATATTAGCTATATTAGATTTATATTTTGTAGCTCATTCTTGTAGATTAATAATAGGAATTCATGTTCTTTCTTCATGAAAGTATGTATTCTATATTTTCCTTGGTGTTCTCCCAATGCAAAATATAATTAATATAATAGTAATATTAGATTAAATTATATATAATATTATTATATTTATTATTATATAATAGTATATATAAGCTTTTACCTGATATTTTAGAGGTTTTTACCATTACACTATAGTTGGTTTACCGTTAAATGGAAATTGAAACTTATTTTCCAATGAAACAATAGTGGTTTCCAGGCATGAGATTTGTTTCAAGCTCAAATCTCACAATATATGTAGCCTATTAGCTAATAGAAAGAGATATAGAAACTAAAAAGATAGAGAATGAGAGAGAGAAATATAAAATATACAAAGGAAAAGAGAGAGAGGGAAAAGAGAAACTAAATTTTGATTAATTGTTTCATGTCAACAATCCAAAGATGTCATATGTCCTTGGGGAGTTCTACTCAAGTTAGCATGCCATTTGATTAAAGATATGATAATTCTCCTTTAAGACCTCTTCAATGTACCCATTGCACACTTAAGGAGACAAATAAATATAGGGAAGAAAATAGAGAGAGAGAGAGGGAGATAATGAGAAACATACAAATAGAAAAGGAGACCAGGAGATAGAGAGAGGTAGAGAGATAAAGAGATAAGGATGAATAGATAGAGATATAGGGAGGGTGATTGATATATCTCTCCCTGTTGCTCTCTATCTCCCTAAACCCTAAACCCTCTTCTCTATCTCTCCTTCTCTACCTATTTATATCCCTTTCTCTCCCTCCCCCTCTATATCTCTCACCATCTCTATTCCCTCCCTATCCCCCCTATCCATCGACTCTCTATCTCCACCTCTCTTCCTTTCTCTTCCCATATATCTCCATCTCTCTTTCTCTTCCATATATCTCTATCTCTATCTCTCCTGTCTCCATCTATGTCCTCCTCTTCCCCCCTCTATCTATTGAGCTATCTCTCCCTCTCCCCCCTTTCTCTCTCATTCAATCCATCTCTCCCTCCATCTCTCCTACTCTATATCTCTATCTCTATTTCTCTTTTTATCTCCATCTCAGTCCTCTCTCCATTTCTTTCTATCCATATATTTCTCTACCTCTATCACGATCTCTCTATCTCTTTCACCATCTCCCTCTATCTCTCTATATCACCTTCTTCTCTATCTCTCCCCCTCTTCTCTATCTCTCCTCCTCTACCTATCTGTATCCCTTTGTCTCCCTCCCCCTCTCTATCTCTCACCATCTCTCCCTCCCTATCTCCCTATCCATCGACTCTCTATCTCCACCTCTCTAGGCACCTCTCTAGGCATATTAATATACCTTTTATTGATAAATTTCCTAAGAAATATGGATGGTGAAGTTGAAAAGGGATATTCAAAACTCTTAGCACAGTGTGATCTTATCAAGATGGTGGTAGAATAATATATTAGGACTAGTGTTTCATCAAGAGGAATAATCTATCCATTAGTATAAAATATTTTCTTTTAATTTTCTTTGTGTAGTCATGTTGCAAACTCGTTAATGTCCATTAGTATGTTCATGGTGTATATAGGATTAAAATATAATTTACTATTTAATATTTTAGTAGGCTCTTTCTTTTTCTTTTCATATTTTTTTTTATATTTTATTTATTTTTGTAATTTTTGTTTAAAATTACTTAAAACTAAAAAATATCATCATAAAAGGGAGATATCCCTCTCAAACTTAGAGGAAAATAACTTATCATAGTCATTTCTTTTGGTTTTGAAATTTTCTATCATTGCCCATTGGGTGAGTTGGTGAAATATTTCAATGATCTATTTACTTGCTAAAACTTACAAGTCTTCAATTTCCACATAAATGAACTAGTTGTGTAAGTGACCTGGTTGTTAGCAAGCTACTTTATGTACAACCTAGCTACAACATAAAAATATAAAGAATACAAATAAACTATTTTCAAAAGTACATATTTCAGTTCAAGTAAATTAGGTTGTTTTAATTTATCTCTCAAAAATTCATAATATTATAAATTGCAAATTGATTCATTATTTCCTTAATTTGGCCTTTAACTAAAGAATAAAAATTTAAAAATTTAAAAATGTAAAGGTTTATTGGGCCTAAGGATGAGTGTCAACCTTCAATTTGGAAGGGGATTCCAAAAGTGTGTCATCAAGAGGAATCTAAATCATGATGGATAGTATGCAAATAATAACACATAAATTAATGATGAGAGTATTCCAAGTAAAATTTTATGAGTGTCACCATCATATTCTAAACATCATATGCTTCCTACATTTCAACCATATTTATTTTTAGCATTGAGTTCTCACACTTTCTTAGCACTCTAATTTGTAGGATTGAATAAGGTAGACATGAATAGAATCATCATCAATAAAGAGCTATCCTATCTTGAAGGATTGTGTAGCAATCAAGATGTTGTTCATATCTTCCAAAATGTAGGATGTTTACTCTTTTTGGAGAATCTTGAGTATCAAGCAAAGAAATTTCCTTGGAATTTTCTCAATCCTTGAAGGATGATATTAGAATTTGAATCTTGAGAATTAATTTATAAGGAATTGATATTTAGAGAAACTAGTTTTCCAATTAAAGGAGAGGTTTGGTACAAGTTTAGAATAATATATAGAGAAACTATGGAGTATTTTTTCCTAGAAAATGAGGAGACTAAATATTTAGTAAGAGGAGTTCTTCGTACAAGTTTACCTTATCCTTGGCTAGACATAGTAATTATTGTGCAAAAATGTGTTACCTACAAAGGAAGGTACAATGACTTGTATGGTTATGACTTCAAACTTATCTCTCATTTGTGACATGCTAGGCATATTAATATACCTTTTATTGATAAATTTTCTAAGAAATATGGATGGTGAAGTTGAAAAGGGATATTCAAAACTCTTAGCACATTGTGATCTTATCAAGATGGTGGTAGAAGAATATAACCATTAATGAAGAATAAATAAAAGATAGAGATAAGGAAAAGAGATGGTTTTCAGATAGATAGGGAGAAACATGAAGAAATAAAGAGATAAAGGAGAAATAAATTTGATTGGTTGTTTTCATGTGAAATCAGGATGGCATGTGTCCCTTAGGGAGTTAAAGATGCTTATCTGTTGGATCCGTCAGATTCTTCAGACAATCCTGTGTCCCCACGAGATCTAAAGATCGCTTTCTCGAGGTAGATACTCAAAAGGGAGACACGGAGATAGAGAGAGGTAGAGAGATAAAGAGATAAGGATGAATAGATACAGATATAGGGAGGGTGATTGATATATCTCTCCCTTTTGCTCTCTATCTCCCTAAACCATAAACCATAAACCCTCTTCTCTATCTCTCCTCCTCTACCTATCTATATCCCTCTCTCCCTCGCCCTCTCTATCTCCCCCTCTCTATCTCTCACCATCTCTATTCCCTTCCTATCCCCCCTATCCATTGACTCTCTATCTCCACCTCTCTTCCTTTCTCTTCCCATATATCTCCATCT
>VDFB02271358.1:914857516-914911973 GCA_007258455.2 Sequoia sempervirens
TGATGATCCTGCACATACCCTTTATATTTATATTTATATTACATTACCCTAGAATTATATTACTAGTATATTTATTTCTTTAAAAAGTTATTTAAAATATACAAAATCTTTTGATATTTTTAAAAATAAATTTTATAGAGATTTGAGATAGATTTTTGTGAAAATAATATTCTTAATTATATCCTAAGTATATGATGGATTTTTTTGTTATCCTTTTACCTTTTATTTAATTTACCAATATGAGATCAACCAAACATAATGACAAGTATAATAGTTTCATATATAAGTGATTATTAAAAAACAAATGATTATGATAAAAGAGATAAAATTATTATACTATAATATATTATATAATAATATAAATTATATATAAATATTCAAATATATTTTACATTCATGTTTAATTTATAAAATTAAAATTTATTCTACTTTATTTTATTAAAAAAAAAAAAACATATATACTAGTTTATTTTTATTTTAGATATTTAATGTTAAACAAGATATTTACATTACATAACCAAAAAAATTAAAAACAACCATCACTACTAAATAAATAAGCCTTTCTTTGGCCCTCACCCCTTAAAATTTGAAATATGTGGATGACACATCAAGATTTCAAAAATTATATAGAAAACTAGCGGAGCTATCTGATTCAAGGGTTCACTATGTACAAAATCTCCCAAAAACTTGACCTCATCAGAAAGGAAGTTAAAGGGTGGTCTAAATCTACATTTGGGAACATCTTTAAGAAAAAAAAGATGATTGGGGATAAGCTTGATAATTTACAAAATCTAATGGCTAAGGGTAATCTTCTTCAACCTCTGCTTGAGGAAGAGGAAATTTGGAGGAAATGGAAAGATATCTTAAGCAAGGAAGAAATATATTGGAAATAGTGGTCTAGGGTCCAATGGCTAGAGGAGGGTGATATGAATTCAACTTTTTTTCATAGGATGACTTGTAGGAACAAGAAAAGGAACACCATCAAATGCTTGTGGAATGAAGTTAACCAGGAGATCACAGAGGCAAAAAAAATTGGTGAAGTAGTTGAATGCTACTTTAGACATATCTACTTGGACATTGGCAACTGCCCCTCTACTAATGTGTAGGAAAAACTCTTAAGTCACATCCCTTCCACTGTCAATGTGGACAATATGCAACTCTTAGCCCCTATGTCAGAGGAAGAAGTCAAGATGGCAATGTTTGCTATGGGTGCCTATAAATCCCCTAGGATAGATGGTTTCCCCTAGCTTTCTTTCAGGAATACTGGGACATCATCAGCTATGATATGACCATGGTAGTTAGAGACTTTTTTAGAACATGTAAATTACTGAAAAAGTTGAATAATACTTACATAGCTTTAGTCCCTAAAATCTAGGACCTGAAGTGTATGGCCAACTTTAGGCTTATAAGTCTATGCAACACTATTTAAAATATTTTTTCTAAAGTCCTGGTCAATTGACTTAAGCCACTTTTGGACAATATTATTAGCAGATGCCAAAATGGATTCATTTTGGGAAGACAAATCCTTGATGCTACTATTACGACCCATGAAATTATCCACTCTATAGAGAAAGTAAGAACCAAGGTATGGCTTTCAAGTTAGACATTTCTAAGGCATATGATAGAGTCAGATGGAAATTTTTGTACTCGGTTCTTGCTAAATTTGGCTTCAATGATAAGGTAATTGGGATTTTCCAAGAATGTGTTGAGTCAGTCCATTTTTCTATCCTAGTTAATTGGATTCCTTGGGGTTTCTTTAAAGCTAGAAAATGCATTAGGTAAGGTGATCCTCTATCACCCTATCTATTCATCATGGTTGTTGAAGTCCTTAGTAGGAATTTTCTATTTTTGCTACACTCTGGGAAAATTCAGGGAATTAGAGCTACCTCTACCCTCCCCCTATTTTTGCAACGATTTTTGGATGACACCTTCCTTTTTGGAAAAAGAATTGTGGTTGAATCTAGAGAATGGAAAGGCCTCCTTCTTGATTATGCTAATTCCTTTGGGCAATGCATCAATTATCAAAAAAGTAGTATCTATTTCTTTAACACAAAATTTGATCTTCAAGCAAAGATATTATCTGTACCAGGCTATCAAAGTGCTACTCTTCCAAGAACTTACCTTGGCTTACCCCTCACCATGAAGGAAGTTACTCCTAGTTTTTGAAATAATATTTTGGAGAGAATGCAAAAGAAGCTTGCAGGTTGGAAGGGTAAGCTTCTTAGTAGTGTTGGTAAACTACAATTACTCTTGGCCTCTCTCCAAGGGATCCTGGTCTACTTCCTCTCCCTCTTCAAAATCACAGGTTTCATGGTGGAAAAATTGGAAAGAATCCAAAGAACCTTCCTTTGGATTAGTGTTGAAGAAGAACAAGATTAGCCCTTGTTAATTGGGACACTGTTTGTCATCCTAAATGCCAAGGGGGTTTAGGGATTAGAAAGATAACTCATTTGAACAAGGCCCTCACTACCAAAATTGGTTGGAATCTTGTGATGGGGAAAGTTGAATGGTACAATATCATGAGGGCTAAGTATCTAAGCAAGGGTTATTTTTCTAGGGCTCTAGATTTGAATGGCCTCCCCCCTAGGTCAAAAATATGGAACAATATCCTCAAGTGTAAATCACTTATGAAGGAAGGTATTAAATGGAAAATTGGCAATGGGAGATCAATAAGATTCTGGGAGGACCATTGGATTGGGGATAGAACCCTAGCTGATAGTGTTGAAGTTGTGAAAGCCAACTTCATAGACCCCGAAGATCACCTACATGCAAATAACCTGTCACAAAATGAAGACATTTGAGACAAAAGGAAAAGGTACTCTGAAAGCTAAAAATGTATTAATCAGAGAGTTAGATAAAATACAATGATCAATCCTTATAAAAGGAGATTGTGCAACCCTAAAGAAACCCCTAATAGGTAGACATTTAATAATTAATATAATTATTAAATGTCACAATATGCAACTAAAGTGAAATCTTAAGAGAGGAATAAAGGTAACCTAATTAATATAATTAAGTTAAAACCTTTACTCTAACACCCTCCTTAAGATGAGCAAGAGTGCAGCTACAAACATGTGCAAAAAATCAAATGTAACTACAATGCATGAAAGTAAAATTGGGTCCCAGCAACTAGGCTTGATGAGGTACTCAAATACAACCAAATCTCTGTAAAGTGGAGTAAAGGAGAAAACCCGGTAAGAAAAAATCCTCTCCAAAAAAAGATGAAAAAAAAGAATGAAATGCACTAATGAAAGAAGGATAGGAGGTGGATTACATGATACTCCCCATAGACAACTTCTATCATATAAGTACATATACAATGGTCTCCATAGGAGAGATATAAAGAGACAAGAAGACCTCCCCACAATGAAGAAACTCCTATCGCAATGGTAGATGCATAATGTAGAATCCAAAAGGAGATCCTGAAGTGGCAAATGATATTCCTCCCCTTGGGAAGAAATGGATCCAAAGGACGATATCGAAGAAACCCTGTGAAGAGTGAAGAACCAATCTGTCTCAAGATGTGTGCCATGATAGGATTCTGAAGAATCTCTCTGTCCAAACTGAAACAAATGATGCCAAATCCAAACTGATTTGGAGAATCCTAAAATGCAACCTCGAAATGCATGGATAATGTGGGTGAACATTGATAACCTAACTGTCAAGGTAGAGGAGATGAATTTCCTCAAAATAATCCTCAAGATTTGCAGTGTGAGACTCAACAAACAAGAATGTGTCTACAAGATAAGAATCCCATGATGTAGCAGATAATGAATTGAATCCATAGGGGCCAATGTGGTGATACTGATGTCATTAGGAACAATGGATGATACATGTATAATCTCAGTCTGAAGAATAGGAACTGTAAGACAAGCCTCTGATCCATCAGAACATGTAAGGGTGTCTAAATACTCAAGCTCCTCTAAAGTATCATGATCAAAGGGTGTATTATCTCTCCTAGCAATGGGTAAGAGACAATCTAAAGTAGGATCCTATGGGAATGGAGAGATATTGGGGTCTCCATAGATCTCCCAAAGATGTGTCCAAAGTGGGTGGGGACAATCAATATCCGATATAGCCCACACAATGTCATCATCAACACTAGACAATATAAGTCCTACTATGTGATCTCTAATGATATCCCAAGCTATTTATCCCTCTGAAGTGGCTGGTTCAAGTATGAGATCATACAAATAAGGCAAAATATTAAGCCACCTGCAATGTGTAAGTTTTCCCTTTGCCCATGACTCATAATTACCCCGTTCCAAAATTACAACTAAAGGGTGCATAGAAAAACCCATGATAACTCTTTAAATTAAAAAATCTGAGAAAACTGACCTCAGTACATATAAAGCAGATCGAAATATGCCATCTCATGCAAACAAATCCTTTCCAGGTGTGAAAACATCCACGTAATTGACAGAATTGTGAAAAAAAAAACTAAATAAAATGTACCTGGGGCAGATTCTAGAAAAATAAATGACAGATCTGGAAAGAGCATAGAACCACCTTTCCAATGCCTATTCTTTTGCAAAAAAAGGAGTTCAGACGCAAAAGTTATACCCTCGGAGTGCAAAAAACATGATCTGATTTTGACTAAGGAAAACAATATCAAAACGGAAAACTATAGAAACCACACCTACACCATCAGATCGATGTCGGAAGCAGCTTTCCAACGGTATCTTGTTTTCCAAAAACAGAGACTATATGCTCAAAATATAACCATTTTACTAGATATGCTCATTTGGGCTTTAAACCAAACATTTTATTAATTTAAAGATTAAAAAAATAATAAAATATTTAGCTGTACCTTTATGGCACAAAAATTGAGGCAGCACATAAATCAAAAGGGCACAAAAATTGATGCAAAATGGCACGAAAACTGAGGCAGCTCAAAATTGATGTAGACACCAAAAAATATGGCACAAAAATCGATGCGTCCTCACAAATCCGTACAATCGTACGGATTTCTCTGGGAACTGTTTTGAGATTTCCCAAAAACACTACAAAATCATTTTTCAGCAAACCCTATCATATTTTATATGAGAATAGGGGTTTTTGGGCCTTCTAAGCACACCCATGAGGTTCGTTTTGCACCGTTTGAGAGATCAAGGTCAAACCTTCTCAGAAAATGATGAAAAAACCTCTGATCTGGGAAAAAATACCATGAATGAAACCCTTGCACAGAAAAAAATCTCTAGAAGCAGAAATCTTCAAAAAATGAACAGGAAGCCGCAGATCTAGAGCTCTGATACCATGTTGAAGTTGTGAAAGCCAACTTCATAGACCCTGAAGATCACCTGCATGCAAATAACCTGTCACAAAATGAAGACATTTGAGTCAAAAGGAAAAAGTGCTCCGAAAGCTGGAAATATATTAATCAAAGAGTTAGATAAAATATAATGATCAATCCTTATAAAAGGAGATTGTGCAGCCCTAAAGAAACCCCTAATAGGTAGACATTTAATAATTAATATAATTATTAAATGTCACAATATGCAACTAAAGTGAAATCTTAAGAGAGGAATAAAGGTAACTTAATTAATATAATTAAGTTAAAACCTTTACTCTAACAAATAGCAATTTCAATATTCTGAGGGAGTGGACTAAGACATTCTTTGGTTCTTATATTGTTGATTATACTACTCCTAGAGGAAAATGGAAAAACCTGGAGCATATTTTTTTAGATAGGCCTGACCTTCTCCCTAAGGTTTTCGAGCTCCAAGATCTTTTAAATAAGGTGAGACCTCCTCTCTTTCCTAAGGAGTGTTAGCTCTCAAAAACGCAGGCGAAATACCTCAAGAGGTTGCCAATCTCTTGATACATTTCAGGGCAACAGACAAGGCCAAATGATTTGAACCTTGTTCTCTTTGGGTGCTGCTACACCTAGGCGGGTATACCTATTTGAATAAAGTAGACTTGGCCTTTGTTCACTTCCTAAGCAATTTACCCACACTAGCAAATGGGAGTGGATAAATGAGTTTTAATTTGGTATAAATTGTATAAGTAATATCAAGGAAAAATCTAATATGTTCATATGAAAAACTGAATGAAACTAAATAATGAAATAGTAGAGACTAGTGCCTTATTGGGTATACAGAGTCAAATGAAAATTTGAAATGAGTAACTTCTCTCTGGTAGAAATTCAAATTGTTTGGCATATAGGTTTTAAGTTTATAACTGGTACAAACATGCAGGAATATGACTACTAAGTTCTTCTTAATGATCCAAATGAGATTCCCCAATTATTATGATTGTTTTAAAGGATTTAATTTTTCCTTGAAAGACCCAATTAATCCAACCATACAGTTACAAAAAATGTGCATTGATAAACTAAAAAATATCCTTGATATTATTAGTTTAAACAATTATAAAATATCAACCTTGGAGACAACTTCAATAATACTTTAATTAACACAACAAACAATTGAAACCAAAAAAATGCCACCAAATTAGATGAGTTCAATTGAAATCTCCATCATTTTTTACATGCATCATAGTCTCAAAATTCAACATTTTGATCTATTATATTTTTTGTTTCTCTCTATCTAACCCCTCATTCACTGTCCAAAGTGGCTATTTATACATCAGTTACTCTAAGAGTCACCTCCCTTCATATTCGCATCTTGGGAAATCCTTTCATTCGGGCCTTTACCACTGTTCATTAGATTCCTGCGAAGACATCACATAGTCTCCCCGATGTTCTAAGTCTCTCCAACCACCAACATGTTACATATCGCATTGATATCATGTAGTCATACCGACACTTCGAGTCTTCTTGATAGTCTATGCCTTTAGTTTTGAGTATCGTCGTGACATACTAGTTTCTCTTGCCAACGAAACTTCATTCGACACTACTCTCTTAGCTCTTGCCGATGAAACCTGCCTCACCGAACATACCTCCAAGTCTAAATCCTGTCACTGTGACATAGAGGTCGGTAAGACTCCCTAACTTCATTCCGATGGAAACAATGAGACCCACCTCCTACTTTATCGACGAGACCAAACAAATGCTATGGGACATTACACTGACGCCCTAAGTCTGGCCAATATATTCTTTTGTGCTTCAATTGGTAAAACTCTTATGTGCTCGATATGAATCACTCCAAGGATTGTTGTCTCAGAGACACAATCTTTGTATTTCGGTAGGTATGAGTTACAATGGCTCATTATGACATATACTGATAACCATTGTCTCACCAATAGAATCCTTCTATCACTAAGACAGTGAACTGCATCATGCCGATATGAATTCTTTTATCGGTGAAACATTTCCAACCTCCTGTTGATAGATTGCAAAAGATATACGTTAGTATAAATTGCTTTTTGAATCGGGGAGACCCTCACCATCCCTTGCCGATATGAATTATGTATTCAAATGCTCAAGGATAAATGAATTCTATGGGACCGAATGATGAAAACAAACTAAAACATGGGAAAACATGATATGCAAAGCGGATTCTTATACTTGTAGTATGGGAAATATTTGGGAACTAAGGAGTACATGCAGCCATAAATTTTTCAAATTTTTATAGTTCTAACAGTGGCTCCATCTGGGGATGAATGATTATGAGATCATTGCAAGGATCCAGATTTCAGGATGAGCATACCAAACTATTAAGGTGATGGACCAATGAGTAGGATAAAATGAATGGAAATGGAGATGAACATGACCCTATAATATGTTTGAAAGTATGTCTCAATCATCATAGGCTGAAACCTCTATTGGAGCCAAGTCGATGTGACATGTTTTGGGTCTAGCCAACTAGCAACTTTGAATCATTGTGGTTTGTACAGGTCATTGTGACCTTGCTACTGTCTCACTGAATGATCCTATCGTTGTGACATGTTGTATTCGGTATAACCTCTCACCACCCGTGGAGACCCCTTGTCGACTGTTGGCATTTATCAGATATTGGGGAGAGTCTTAGAGGTTCACTATGAGCTCTCAACGATAGGAATGTATCACCAAAAGTATTCACTCAGGGTAACACAAGGATCTCGGGAAGATGTCTCAGCGATCAGGAGAAGTCTCACCGATGGGGAAAATCTTGAAGTTAGCGATGTAACACACTTGCTTCGATATGAAGTCTTACCGATGCGTTAATGTCTTGTCAATGTTATAGTGCATTCTCAGTGTGACTCCTGGAAACTAGTGGTCTCGGGGAGACTTGGTGAACTCGGTAAGAACTCTTAGCGATGAACATTAGTCTCGCCGACTAATGATCACTTCGGAGAAAGTCTTAGGTCTCGGTGTGAGATCTTAGCGATGGAAAAAAGTCTTGCCGACTATTTTTTGTAGCTCGGTATGACTTGTGAGCATTTAGAGTAACGTCTCAGTGATATCGATATGTCTTAGCGATAGATGAATGCTTCGGTGTAGCACATGAAGGCTCGGTGGGATGTCTTGGCGAGGGTGGTTTGTCTTGCCGATAGAAACTGAATTCGAAGTGACTTGTGAGCTCGATAAAACATCTTGCACATGAGAAATCTCTTGCTGATAGGAATGAAATGGATATCGGTAGTTTCGGTATGACTTATGGCATTCACTATTTTGTCTTTCCGACTATTGGGACTTATGCCAATATCAATATGAAGACTTTGTAGCATCAGGGAGACACTATTAGTGTCTCACTGAGATGCCAACAAAGTTTGAATTCTTTTGACCAATTGAAGACTATCCTATGTGGTATCTTGTGGACCAATCAGAGGAGCCGAATGGGAACCACTAGCAGTTGGACTGTTGTAGCCGTTACTGAGAGGAAGCTTGATAGACAAGGGCGACATGGTTATACTATGTGATCATAGTTTGTGATTGGTTGGTTGAATTGACGGATTGTTGTCTGGTTGTATGATCAGTCGATGGTTTCTATTATGTAAATACTGTAACTTGAAGGTTCCTGTACAAGATTGATCATTATGAAAGCTGTTGTAATCTAGCATCAGAGAGATAAGTCATAACTTTGTATGTAATTGTTTGTTATTGTAATACAAAGTGATTTCTCTTGGTATGGTGGGTTTTTCTGCCGTAAGGGTTTTCCCACATAAATTTGGTGTTCATATGTGTTTGTCAAATACTTTGTTTCTATTATCTATTTCAAAGTGCATCTTAATTGAACTATAATTGAAAAAATTTAAAGTGTCTCTACATTCTTCCCTGAAGTTTTGATGTTAGGAGAGTTGTTTCCACACCTTGGCTTTCCTTACAAGTGGTATCAGAGCCTGGTCAGTTGTGTTATCCTTGTGGGTGCATTGGGTTTTTTGAGTCAATTTTTTTCAGTGGGAGTCTTGTAGAGTTTGTTTTTTCTAATTACAGATTGAGATGGCTAGCACATCCGAGAAGATGGAAATAGAGAAATTCAATGGCAAGAATTTTGAGTTGTCAAAACTCAAAATGGAAGATCTTCTAGTGGATAGTGATATGTGGCTTGCAGTGTTTTGAACTAAACCTCAGGCCATGAAGCAAGAGGATTGGGACCTGGTAGATAGAAAATCTAAAGGGCTAATAAGGCTCTGTCTAGCAGACTCTGTTCTTCTGAAGGTGCATGAAGAAAAGAATGTAGCCTCTTTGTGGACAAGACTGGCATCTATTTATCAGGGGAATTCCTTGGTGAATAAACTGTTCCTAAGGAAGAAGTTGTACTCTTTGAGAACGTAGGAAGGAGGGTCTGTAGCTAATCATTTGAACACATTTAATATGCTGATAGCTCAATTAACATCTATTGGTGTAAAAATTGAAGAAGAGGATCGATGTATGCTTCTATTGTGTTCTTTGTCAGACTCATGGGATCATCTGGTGATGGCTATTGGGAGTACAACATCGAAGTTCAACATGGAAGATGTTGTTGGTTCTTTGCTATTAGAAGAAATGAGAAGGAAATATTCTGAGATGGAAAAGGAAGCTCTTGCTATCAAAGGAAGATCAAAAGAGAAAGGAAAGAAGGACAAGAAATCAAAATTGAAATCAGAGGGGAGATCAAAGTCTCTTGGCAAGAAGTCCAAGGTGAAATGTTGGAATTGTGGGAAACCTAGTCATGTCCAAAAGGATTGTAAAGAAGAGAAAAAGAAGAAGAAGAAGTGCTCTTCCGATAATGATTCTTCTCAGTGTGATTCAAAAGCCTTCATTGTTGTCTTGGCTACACAAGCATCAAATGATGTCTGGCTGATTGATTCTAGAGCATCTTTTCACATGACATCTCATAGAGACTGGTTCACGAAGTGTGAAGAATACGATGGTGGAAAGGTGTACTTGGAAAGTGATTCAACTTTGGAGATTGTTGGCCGTGGGAGAGTTAGAATCCAATTCCCTGATGGCAGAGTAAAGGGGATCAAGGATGTTATGCATATACCAGGTCTAGCTTGAAATCTACTATTTTTTAGTAAGCTGAATGATATTGGAGTGCAAGTCACGTTCTCTAGAAATGGCTGCAAGATGACTAGAGGCTTTATGGTTCTAGCTAGAGGTGCTCGAATTGGTCCCCTGTACAAGCTAGATGTATAGGTTGTTCAATGTAACAGTGTCTCTGTAAAGTCACAGAAAGCTACTCATGGAGGTAAAGAGGGAAATATCCCTAATTATGTAAACTCTATGGAAGTAAAAATTCTAGTAGAGAAGACTATGCTCTGGCATCGTAGGCTAGGCAACATAGGAGAGAAAGGTTTAAAAACCATGAAGAATAAAAATCTGGTTGAGGGGCTTGATGATTGTAATCTCGAATTTGAATTTTGTGAGCATTGTATATATGGAAAACAACACCGTGTTTCTTTTTATTCTAGTCCTCAGAAATATTTTAGTTTGCTAGATTATATTCATTCAAATGTGTTTGGTCCAGTGAATGTTTCTTCTTTGTCTAAATAAAGATACTATGTGTCGTTTATTGATGATTATTCAAAAAGAGCATTTATATATTTTCTGAAAAGTAAATCAGAAGTGTTCAGTTGATTTAAGGAATTTAAGAACCTTATATAAAATCAGACTGGTAGAAAAATAAAATGATTAAGAACTGATAATGGTGGTGAATTTTGTTCTAATGAATTTGAAAGATACTGTAAAGACCATGGGATTAAAAGATATAAGACTACACCTTATACTCCACAGCAAAATGTAGTTGCAGAAAGTTTCAATAGGACAGTGATGGAGAGAGCATGAAGTATGTTGAGTAGTGCTGGCTTGGAGGAGAAGTTTTGGGCTGAGGCTATATCTACTGCATGTTACCTAATAAATCATTCTCCAAACTTTGCTCCTGTTGATAAGACACCTTTGAAAGCGTGGTCTGGTAAGAAGCCCTCTCTTAGACATATTTGAGTCTTTGGCTGTGAAGTATATGCATATGTTCCAAATGAGAAAAGATCTAAGTTGGAGAACAAGGCTATCAAATGTATTTTTATTGGCTATAGTGTTGGCATAAAAGGAGACAAGCTTTGGAATCCTGATATGGAGAAGGTTGTATACAATAGAAGTGTAATCTTTTGTGAGTTGAAACCTTCTACCTTGGATCTGTAGTCAGAGACAAAGTCTGAAAAAAAAAGGATGTACTTCTAATTCCTCCAACACCAGAGAAAAAGGAATTAAAAATTCAAAATGTACCTAAAACTGAGGAGAGATCAATTAGTTCTAAAAGTTCAGAAGAAGAACAACAACCTCAGCCCCAACCAGTGAGGAGGTCAACTCATGAAAGAAAACAACTTGATAGGTATGGGTTCTCATTGATTGATTCTACTTGTGCCTATGCTTTGATTTCTAGCACTAATGAGCCTAGGACTGTAAAAGAGGCATTTAAAATGTCTAATTCAGAATCTTGGTTGGAAGCAATGGAAGAAGAAATGGCATCATTAGAAAAGATTGATACCTTGAGTTTGGTGCCCTTGCCTAAAGGCAAAAAAGTTGTGGGCTGCAAATGGGTATTTAAGAAGAAGATTGGTCTAGATGGCAGTGTGGAAAAGTACAAGGCGAAATTGGTTGTAAAGGGTTATTCCCAAGTAGAGGGAATTGATTATGGGGAAATATTTTCTCCTGTAGCAAAGCTGACATCTATCAGATTTCTTTTGTCACTTGTAGTAGCATATGATTTAGAGATCAAACAGATGGATGTGAAGACAATATTTCTTCATGGTGATCTTGAAGAAGAAATCTATATGTCCCAACCTAAGCACTTTGTTGAAAAAGGTAAAGAAAAACTGGTATGCAAGTTAAAGAAGTCTTTGTATGGGTTAAAGCAGTCACCTAGAACGTGGTACTAGAAATTTGATACTTTTGTATTGTCTTTGGGATTTGTGAGATCAAAATCTGATCATTGTGTTTATTATAAACCTGAAAGTGATCGAGTGCTTATTATTGCTCTCTATGTTGATGATATGTTGTTCATAGGCAATAGTAAGCTAATGATTTCTGATCTTAAGTCTCAGTTGTCTGCTAAGTTCAAAATGAAATATCTTGGTGCAACAAGGTATATTATGGGGATGGAGATAACCAGGGATAGGGAAAATAGAAAGCTTTGGCTTAGTTAGAGTAAGTATATCAGGACTATTCTAGAGAGATTTTGCATGAATGATTGCAGCAGCTAGTTGTTCCAGTCTTGCAGGGAATGAAGCTATATGTTGAAGACTATCCAAAATCTCCTACTGAGATGGAGGACATGACCAGTGTACCCTATGCTAGTGCGGTTGGTAGTCTCATGTATGCAATGTTCTGTACAAGGCTAGACATTGCCCAAGCAGTGGGAGTTCTTAGTCGGTTTACGGCTAATCCTGGAAGGACACATTGGGATGCTGTAAAGAGAGTTTTCAATATTTGAAGGGAACTTCAAATTTTTCTTTGTGTTACCATGGGAACTTGGTTGAATCATAGAGGACTCTCAGTATTCGAGGCTATGTGGATTTTGATTGGGTAGGGGACATTGACAATAGGAGGTCCACTAGTGGATACATTTTCATGATGAATGGTGGTGCATTGAGCTGGATGAGTAAGCGACAGGCTGTAGTCACTTTTTCCACTATAGAGGCTGAATACATGGCAGCTACACATACTTGTAAA
Organism: Sequoia sempervirens; assembly: GCA_007258455.2. Taxonomy (NCBI): domain Eukaryota; kingdom Viridiplantae; phylum Streptophyta; class Pinopsida; order Cupressales; family Cupressaceae; genus Sequoia; species Sequoia sempervirens. The sequence goes on from VDFB02271358.1 coordinate 914,870,550, forward strand.
GAAGTAGTTTGGTTGAAATGTTTGTGTTCTAACATTGGTTTTGATGCAAGGAAAATAACTATTTTTTGTGATAGTTAGAGTGCAATTTTTCTGGCAAAGAACCCTACTTTCCATGCCAGGATGAAACATATAGATGTACAGTACCACTTTGTATGAGATATGGTGGAGGATGGAAAGGTCAGTTTGGAAAAAGTTGATACTCTAGAGAATGTTGCAGATGCACTGTTGAAGATAGTGAGCATAGACAAGTTCAGGTGGTGTGCCAGTTCAATGGGCCTTAGTGCCCATGTTTTTTAGTAAGTTTTGTTGTGCTCTGGAGGTGCCTGTGTGATCTTCGTCAAGTGGGAGATTGTTGGAAAATATGTCTCAATCATCACAGGCTGAAACCTCTATTGGAGCCAAGTCGGTGTGACATGCTTTGGGTATGGCTGACTAGCAGCTTTGAATCATTGTGGTTTGTACAAGTCGCTATGACCTTGCTACTGTCTCTTTGAATGATCATGTTGCTGTGACATGTATTCGGTATAACCTCTCACCGCCCGTGGAGACCTCTTGTCAACTGTTGGAATTTATCAGATATCTAGGAGAGTCTTAGAGGTTCGCTATGAGCTCTCAACGATAGGAATGTCTCACCGAAAGTATTCACTCAGGGTAACACAAGGATCTCGGGAAGATGTCTTAGCGATGAAGAGAGGTCTCGCCAATGGGGAAAATCTTGAAGTCATCGGTGTAACACATTTTCTTCGATATGAAGTCTTACCGATGCGTTAATGTCTCGCCAATGTTATAGTGCATTCTCGATGTGACTCCTAGCAACTAGTGGTCTCGAGGAAACTTGGTGAACTCGGTAAGAACTCTTAGTGATGAACGTTATTCTTGTCAACTACTGATCACTTTGGAGAAAGTCTTAGGTCTCAGTGTGAGATCTTAGCGATGGACAAAAGTCTTGCCGACTATTGTTTGTAGCTAGGTATGACTTGTGAGCATTTAGAGTAATGTCTCAATGATATCGATATGTCTTGGCGATAGATGAATGCTTCGGTGTAACACATGAAGGCTCAGTGGGATGTCTTGGTGAGAGTGGTTTGTCTCGCTAATAGAAACTGAATTCGATGTGACTTTCGAGCTCAGTAAAACATCTTGCCAATGAGGAATCTCTTGCCGATAGGAATGAAGTGGATATCGGTAGTTTCGGTATGACTTATGGCATTCGCTATTTTGTCCTACCGACTATTGGGACTTATGTTGATATCGATATGAAGACTTTGTGGCATTGGGGAGACACTGTTAGTGTCTCACCGAGATGCCAAAAAAGTTTGAATTCTTTTGACCAAGTGAAGACTATCCTATGTGGCGTCTTGTGGACCAATCAGAGGAGTCGAATGGGAACTGCTAGCAGTTCGACTATTGTGGCTGTTACTGAGAGGAGCTCGATAGACAGGGGCGACATGCTTATACTATGTGATCGCAGTTTGTAATTGGTTGGTTGAATCGATGGATTGCTATGTGGTTGTATGATCAGTGGATAATTTCTATTTTGTAAAAACTATAACTTGAAGGTTCCTGTACAAGATTGATCATTGTGAAAGTTGTTGTAATCTGGCATCAGAGAGATAAGTCAGAACATTGTATGTAATTTTTTGTTACTATAATACAATGTGATTTCTCTTGGTGTGGTGGGTTTTTCTCCCATAAGGGTTTTCCCATGTAAATCTAGTGTTCAAATGTGTTTGTCAAATACTTTGTTTTTGTTATCTATTTCAAAGTGCATCTTAATTGAACTATAATTGAAAAAATTTAAAGTGTCTCTACATTCTTCCCTGAGGTTTTGACGTTAGGAGAGTTGTTTCCACACCTTGGCTTTCCTTACATACTATTGTACATGGAAATATTTATTTAATGAAGGAATGTCAGGATTCTCCATGTACTAGCAATTCATTTTCCTTTTTATTTCCTAAACTACTATGCATGGAAAAGAAGTTTTAAGAGGATTATCAAAAGTTGTCCATGCACTAGAAACTCTTAATTCTCAGTATTCCTCAAGAGAAAAAATACTTCAAGAATTTCCCATGTACAGGAAACTCCTGTTCTTCACTAGTCATATTTTGCAAATAATATGAATCTTCACCTTTCTTACCAATAACAACAAAAGGTCCCAGCCACAAAGCTTCAAATTTCCCATGTTTTCCCTTCTCCTAACACCTTGCATTCCACATTAAAACCAGATCATTTTATTTGAATTTTCTATCTTTTTCTCTTCTATCAAATAAATACTTCATTTGTTCCTGCAACTTCACATTTTGGTTTTGAGCTAATCTTCTTATTTCATCAACCTCTACCAGTTGCTCCATTCTTTCCTCCATTGGTTCTGGAACATCTATATCTTCCTGAAGGATGAATTTGTAAACTGGTAATAAATTCTATAAAGGAATTCTAGCTTGTGTTCCATATACTAATTGAAATGGGGACTTTACAATCACCCTTTTCATAGTTATCCTATTAGCCCACACAGCCAACCTCAAATTTGCATCCCAAGCCTTTTTATTCCCATCTATCATCCTCCTTATGATCTTCAAAATACTTTTATTGCTAGACTCTGGTTGACCATTAGATTGTGGATGGTAAGGAGCTGCATAAGAAACATTGATACCATATGTACTGCATAAATCTTTAAACTCATCAGATATGAAACACATCCCATTATCTATAATCAATATTAATGGTGTACCAAATCTGGTAATAATGTTATCCATTAAAAAATTGATCACAACTTTACTTGTTGCTTGTTTGGTTGGGATTGCCTCTACCCATTTAGTGAAGTAATCAATAGCTACCAATATCCACTTATGTCCTCCACTTGATTTCTCCTATATTTTACTAACAAAATCAACTCCCCACTGATGGAAAGGGGCTTCAACGTGCAAAGGTCTGAGTGGTAAAGCTCCCTGATACTTAATTTTCCCTAAAAACTTCTAGCACGCTTCACATCTTCTTACATATGAAAATGAATCATTAAAATTTTTTGGCTAGTAATAACCTGCCCTGAGAGTCTTATGTGTAGTTGTCTTTGCAGAATAATGGCCTCCATAGACCCCTTCATGCATCTCTCTCAAAACATGCTTGGCCTGTGACTCATCAAGACAAAGCAACAACATACTGTCTCTATTTTTCCAAAATAAATCACCTTCCATAAACACATATTTTGATGCTTGTAGCTTCAAAGTTCTTCTCTAACTATCACTTAATCCTTTAGGGCACTTCATGTATCTGAGGTAATGCATGATGTTTGTATACCAAGGAGTATGCTCTATACTTGCAACTGTATTTCCTTCATCTTCTACATTACGGATTTGATTTGCTTCAATATTTGTTTCTGCCATTAGCTTGGCCAAACCCTGACCTCTCACTAATTTAGTAATTTGTATTTCCATATTGAATTCTTGAATCTTGTTAATCCATTTGCATCTCTTCCAAGTTACCTATGACTGTGTCAAAATATTTTTAACTATTGCATGAGGGACATAAACAATCACTTTGGCTCCAACAAGATACGGTCTAAAAGCTTTTGAGGCTTTCACCAATACAAACACTTGTTTTTTCCATTATATCATACTTCAATTCTGAACCCTGCAGTGACTTACTGAAGAAAGATACAGGTTGCTCATGACCTTCCTCATTCTTTTGTAACATAACAACAACAATAGAGCACATTGAAGCAAATGAAAATATCTGAAAAGGTTTTGCAAAATTTGGATATTTAAGGACAGGAGCTTCCTTGATGGCTCTTTTGATGGATATGAAAGCTTCCAATTCCTCTGCAGTCCATTCTATCTTTTTTCCCTTCCTTAACATCTTTGATATGGGATTAACAATTTCAGCAAAATTAGATACAAATCTCCTAACAAAATTGATCTATCCAAAAAATGATTGAATAGTTTTGATAGTCTTAGGAATAGGGATTTTATCTATTGCCTCAACCCTCTCAGGATCTATTCTGATCCCCTCTTTTAACACAATATGTCCTAATATTTTACCTTTTGTGACTACAAAATGACATTTTTTAGGGTTCAAACTAATACCATATTCTAGAGCTTTAATAAATACCTTTTCCAGATGTTCTACATGATCTTCAACCCTTTTTGAATAAGCGGTACGGTCATCTTGATATACCACCATGATAGCATTAATCAAATATGCAAATGCTAAGTCCATAGCTCTTTGAAAGGTTGCACTATCATTTGTGAGACCGAATGAAATTATCACATAAACATACGTTCCCCATGGAGTTGTAAAAGTTGTCTTGTACTACTCAGATTCTTTGACTTTGACATGGTTGTAACCAGAGAATCCATACATTATAGATAATAGCTCACACCCTATTACTTTATGTAGTACAAATTCCATATTAGGTAGAGGATAATTATCCTTGAGGGATGCCACATTTAGATTTTTGAAGTCCACACATAATCTGATATCCCTGTTCCTCTTCCTCACAAGAACTAGGTTTGAAACCCACGTTGAATGCCTGATAGGTTTGATAATACCCCCATCTCTAAGCTTCGTCAATTCCTCCTACATTTTTGGTTCCAATGTTGGGTTAATAGGTCTTTGTCTTTGCCTAAATGGCTTTGCATCTGGCTTCAACAAGATTTCATGTTGAAAAAAAATCCCTATATGCTTTGAGATCTTCATAAGACCATGCAAACACATGTTTATATTTCTTCAATAGTGCAATCAATATTCTTTGAATTGTAGGGCTTATTTTCTTTCAAATGTAACCTTTTTCGGCACTAGTTCAGTCCCTAAGTTAATCTCTTCAATGTCCTCTCCTTTGACTAGTATCTGTTTCATGAGGGATCAATCATTTCCATCATACACCCTCTCCAGTGCTACTAGTCCTTTGGGAAGCTTATTAGTTTTAAGCTACAAGACCTCTTTTCCAAATACTCTCTTCTTTCCATCTGCTTCTTCTACAAAAGAATTAAAATCGATTTCTTGAGCTTCATATTTATCTATATAGTGAAGAAACTTCAAAAGGTCAGCATCATCATTAAAAACCTGCCAACTGTATCTATTGTCAGGCACATCGGGTCTTGCTTTGAACTCTATTTGAGACACTCTAGCCAATGTGATGTCATCTCTTCTTAGTGCTACATTGGCTAGAAAGTCTGCCATTGTGTTTTTTGACCTATTAATCCACTCAATGGAGAAAGCATTAAACAATTCAATTGTGTTCCATACAACATTCCTATATTGCTTCAATCTCTTGTGTTTTGCTGCATATTTCAATTTAACTTGAGAAGCAACTAGCTCAGAATCCCCTAGAACAACTAGCAACTTGATCTTATGTTTTATAGCCATATTCAATCGTGTTAGTAAAGCTTCATACTCTGCTATATTTTTTGTACATTCAAATGCCAAAAAATATGAATATTTAAAAGTAACTCCTTTAAGGGAAACAAACACTATTCATGCTCTGTTAACTTCTTGGCTGCAAGCTCCATCAAAGTACATTTTTCACACACCATCACAATTCTCTGCAACATGCTTATCAATTAGATCAACATTGACTAATTTGGTTGAGTTGGTTCTATCTTAAAATTCCCAAGATCCATATCACAAAAGAAATTGACTTGATTTTGAGGTACACAATCTACAATTGGGTTCATCCTTGGCTCCCTGTACAACTTAACTTCTTGGCCATTCAGTGGAATTATTGCATAAGATAAATCAAATTGTACGTTTCCCCTAACTATTTTCATCCACTGTCTTGATAAAAGCATCCCAAACTAAGGAGGGGTATCAATTACAATTATATCTATACTATAGGCCACTTGAGGATAAGTAGTTAGTTTGAATTCAACATCTTTCATAACACCTACTACTAGAACAGGCCTACTATCCATTGCATAGAACGTCCCTTCATTAGTATCTACCTACATGCCTATTTGTTTCATAATTCCAACTGGCATGATATTGATAGCAACACCAGAGTCTATCATGCAATTCCTCAACAGTTTGTTGTGTACAAGCAGTGTGGTGAAAAAAGGTTCAACTTGTGGGGAACTTACCAATACATCATTTAAGCACACTTCAGGGACAATCACTTTCCCTTGTTTATCAAATGCTTTAGTGTCCATTTGATTTTCAGAATTTACACTTTTCTTGTTTCCCTTTGATATCAATTGTATTTCACTATCTCTATATTCCTTAATTCTCATCATCTCAAGTAGTGGAACAAACATTTTTACTTGAGATAAAGCTTGAGAAAATTTGAATGAAGAACCTTCCACCTTAATCATTTTCTTTTGTTCTAATGTTTCTCCTTTGAAATCTTCCTTTTGGATAGTCTTCTGCTCTTCTTTATATGATTCTTTGTTCTCCTTCTTCTGGGAAAGCATCGGTTCATTCTCATTATGATGTTCATCTTTTGTTTTCTTCAAAACTCCTGGCATCTTTTCTTTGTCTTTCATAAATATACACCTGGGAACATCTTCCTTCTCATTCATTATCCTGTTTCTCAACCAATACTTGCTCTTTTCTTGTTCGATTACAACAATGCTTAGCCTCCTTATTTCCTCTTCAGTAGGTCTTCTTATATTCCATTTTGTAGGTACCTCAATAGAGTGATATTCTACATAACTGTCTTTAGAATCAGAAAAAACTTGTTTTTCAACCATGTGGACATTGCAACTTTGATTTGAAAAATCATACTCACAGCCTTCATCTTCTGAAGATGAATACTCCTCCTTAGCAAGGTGAAAATTATTTGAAGTCAAATACACTGTGTGATCTTCTCCACTGCCACCCGCTAACATTCCTTCTTCCTGCATTTCTTAGGCTATAACACAGTGGTCTAGGGAATGTGGCCCATTACAACCTTCACACCAAAGATTACTATTGACCATATATTCCCCCTTCTTCCTTAATGGATCAGGTGTTTCTTTGTTCCTGGGTCTATCCATTGTAGGTTTTTCATCCTTCCAATTTTTATTGTAGGGCATGTCATGTAACTAGGGCCTTTCATTTCTATATGTGTTCTCCTATTTGTATTGATAATTATTGGCATGCTGAGGAACCCTAGGATTGTCTCTCTTATTGATCATCCTAGTAGCTTTCCTATTGTTTTCAATGGTCAATGCTATCTTTTGGGATTTAGCCAAATCTCTTGGAAACCTATTTCTTAGTTCATACCCTATTTTTGGAATGAATGCATTCAAATAAATACTCAATGTTGTAGAGTCTGACAACTTTGACCTAGGTGGTATCTTATTCTGCAATTTTCTAAATCCCCAATTAAAATCATAAGTTGATTCATTCTAATTTTTTTGAATCCATACTAATTCATGTAAAGCAACATCTGGTGCACATGGATTTCCATACTATTCAAGAAATTGATCTTGAAATTCTTGAATAGAGTCAACATAGGCTGTTGGAAATCCATTGAACCAAACCCTAGATTCTTCAGTGAGAGACATCATGAACAACCTCATATGTAAATCTTCATATGATATATCCAAGTCTTGGACAAAAGCATTAAAGTTCCTCAAATGATCTTCAGTAGTAATTGCACTGCTCCCTATAAACTTAGGAACAAGACTCCTCCAATTGCTATCCATAGAGTAAAGGTATAATTGAAACCCCATCAAATCAAATTATATGATCGTTGTTGTATATTGTTGTGGGGGAGGATTATGCACATGTTGATACTGGTACATTAGATTGTTATATTGTGCATGAAGGTATGGCACATATTGTTGACCATGAAGTGGTTATGCACTTGTATGTTGTGTTGCAGTATATGGTGGATGGTTTGACTGCTTGTACTGATTTCCCATTTGATTCTGAGGAACCTTTGGCTGATATGAAGGACCTACATAATTTTTTCCTTGTTTATGAGGTGGAAAATAATTTGAAAGATTAGTCGTTTGAGCCTTAATTTGAGCTTCCTACAATTTCAAGTCTTGGGCTACTTTTATCATTTGGCTCTTTTCCTATTCAGCTTTTTCTCTTTCTACTTCTTGTTTATGAAACTGGAACTGTGCTTCTATTTCTTCATGAGTTGAGAATTCATAATTTTCTTGAGGGATTACATGATCAATAGGCTCACTTTGATTACCTTCCATTCTTTGATCATATTCCTGTTGAAATTTGATTTGTTCATCTTCAAGTTTAGCATCAAACTCTACCTATTTTTGAGGATTATAAAAGGGAATTTTTTGTTCTTTAGGGGTACAAGGTTCTGCACTTGAATTATCTCTCCATGTATCATAATGGTCATATGTCTCACAATGTAGTCTTGTTGCTTTGTCTTTATTTGTTATGCACATGTCATCCTCTTTCTTCTTACCCTTATCACCCTTATGTGTCCATTTACTGTTACCAGTGAGACCTTCAGTAGGACCTCCCTTATATTGGGATCTTCTACCATTCATGTTGAATTGAAGCAATATTCTTGTCAGAGTCACCACTCACTTTGTGAAAAGTGAGAAAAATGAAACTATTCTTGATTGTATCCCTAGTGGAATCACTTTTCTGAAACTTCTCAAATTATGAATTTTTCTTCAATGACTCTATATAATCTTCAACTGAATATCCTATAATAATTGATCCCTAGCAGAATCGCCAATTTGTTAGCTCTCAAAAATGTAGGAAAAATACCACAAGAGGTTTCCAATCTCTTGATACATTTCAAGGAAACAAACAAGGCCAAATTATTTGAACCTTCTTCTCTTTAGGTGCTGCTAGACCTCGGCAGGTATACCTATTTGAATAAAGAAAACTTGGCCTTTGTTCACTTCCTAAGCAATTTACCCACACTGGAAAATGGGAGTGGATAAATTATTTTTAATTTGGTTTAAATTGTATAAGCAATATCAAGGAAAAATCTAATATGTTCATATGAAAAACTGAATGAAACTAAATAATGAAATAGCAGAGACTAGTGCCTCATTGGGTATACGAAGTCAAATGAAAATCTGAAATGAGTAACTTCTCTCTGGAAGAAATTCAAATTGTTTGGCATATAGGTTTTAAGTTTATGACTGGTACAAACATGCAAGAATATGACTACCAAGTTCTTCTTAATGGTCCAAATGAGATTCCCCAATTACTATGATTGTTTTAAAGGATTTAATCTTTCCTTGAAAGACCCAATTAATCCAACCATATAGTTACAACAAATGTGCACTGATAAACTGAAAAAATATCCTTAATATTATCATTTTAAACAATTAGAAAATATCAACCTTGGAGACAACTTCAGAAATACTTTAATTAACACAACAAACAACTGGAACCAGAAAAATGCCAACAAATCAGATGAGTTCAATTGAAATCTCCATCATTTTTTACATGCATCATAGTCTCAATATTCAATATTTTGATCTACTATATTTTTTGTCTCTCTCTATCTAACCCCTCATTCGCTATCCAAAGTGGCTATTTATACATTAGTTAATCTAAGAGTCATGTCCCTTCATATTTGCATCTTGGGAAATCATTTCATTTAGGCCTTTACCACTATTCATTAGACTCCCACGAAGACATCACGTAGTCTCCCTGATGTTCTGAGTCTCTCCAACCACCAACAGGTTACATATCACATTGATATCTTGCAGTCATATCGACACTTCAAGTCTTCCCGACAGTCTATGCCTTCAGTTTTGAGTATTGTCATGACATACTAGTTTCTCCTACTGATGAAACTTCGTTCGGCACTACTCTCTTAGCTCTCGTCGATGAAACCTATCTTGCCGAACATACCTCCAAGTCTAAATCCTGTCGCTGTGACATAGACGTTAGTAAGACTCCCTGACTTTATTTTGATGGCAACAATGAGGACCACCTCTTACTTTATCAACGAGACCAAACAGATGCTACGAGACATTACACCGATGGCCTGAGTTTGGCCGATATAGTCTTTTGTGCTTCAATTGGTAAAACTCTTATGTGCTCGATATAACTCACTCCGAGGATTGTTTTCTTTGTGACACAACTCTTTGTATTTGAGTCGATATGACTTAAAATGGCTTGTTATGACATATACTAATAACCATTGTCTCGTTGATAGAATCCTTCTACCACTAAGATAGTGAACTGCATCATGCTGATATGAATTCTTTTATTGGTGAAACATTTCCAACCTCCCGGTGATAGACTACGAAAGATAAACATTAGTATAAAATGCTTTATGAATCAGGGAGACCCTCACCATCTCTTGCCGATATGAATTATGTATTCAAATGCTCAAGGAAAAATGAATTCTATGGGACCGAATGATGAAAACAAACTAAAACATGGGAAAACATAATATACAAAGCGTATTGTTATGCTTGTGGTATGGGAAATTTTTGGGAACTAATGAGTACATGCAGCCATAAATTTTTCAAAATTTTACAGTTCTAACAAGGAGGATAGGGTTTTTTGGATGAAAAACCACACAGGGTTCTTTTTTGGTCAAGTCGTCTTACCGTATGTTGTTAAAATTTAAAGGTGAAGAGAATTGTTGGAAGAAGGTTTGGAACCCACAACTCATCCCCAAAATCAATTTCTTTTGGTGGGATTCTATTCATGGAAAAATTTTAACGATAGATAACCTTGTTAAAAGGGGGTTTCAATTTCCCAACATGTGCACCCTTTATAAACAGGATGAGGAGACCATCTCCCATATTTTCATCCATTGTCAATTTTCTTCCCAAGTTTGGCAAAACATCCTTCAGAAGTTCAACATACAATGAGTGTTTCACAGGGATATTCAACAATTTGTTATCAATTGGAGGTGCCCCTCTAACCATCCTCTTATTAGACAACTTTGGCACCAAATTCCACCTCATATTTGTTGGTGTTTGTGGAAAAAAAGGAACAACATGATATTTAGGGATAAGGAGAATAATGTGGACAATGTGGATAGTGTGTTGATAACCCTTAATAAACTCCTTTTAGATAATATCTTTGTCTGTAAGTGGAAGATTCCTAGTTTCCCCCCAATATTTTGGGACAAAACTATTGCTAGAATTTGGAATCTACTTAAGGACTATCACAAGTTCAACAACTCCAAGAAGGTTGCCAATAACAACACAAAATGGAAAACTCCTAAACCACCCTAGTGCAAGTTCAATTTTGATGGGGTGGCCAGAGTTGGAAAAGTAGCTAGGGGTGGTATCATCAAAGACCATAATGGTTGTCTGGTTGTTGCCTACTCAGGGAATTTGAAAGAACATACAAGTAATCAGGTAGAATGTATGGCACTCTATTGGGGTCTCAAGTTTGCACTGTCAATTGACGTCAAGACCTTGGAAATTAAGGGTGACTCTCGACTGATAGTGGAAGCCACAAAAGTTACAATGGCTAATAGATGGTTAATCCAAGGGATAATTTAGGACACTAGATCTCTTCTTAATGGTTTGGAGGAGTTCACTCTTCAACATGTTTTCAAGGAAGTAAATGTGGTTGCTGACAATTTGGTAGTTGTGGGTCTTGATTAGGAGGGTCTACGGTGTTAGAGGAAGGAATACTCTTTTCTCCCTTTCTAAATTGTCCCTTTTGAGGAACAATTCAAACAAAATCCATCATGGTTCCTAACAAACTCTATTTTTTGGCACTGGTGTGGAGTTTACTAACTTTTGTTAGTGATGTTGGCAGGAGCCTATGTTTTAAAAACTAGTTGTTATGTGGGAAGGATGATGTGAAGGATTTTCCATGTGGTATGTACTTTCCTTGTTGGATCGTAGTCAGGACTTGTCATGATGAACCTAATGGCCGATGGGGTCATTATGTTTTTGAACCCCCTCAATTTTTGTGATATGTCCATCAACCCTGCAGATTTTTTTTTGATTCTTTGTGTCATCAAGATTTATTATCACCCTCATTTTTTATCATGCCTTAGGCTTCTCACACGAGGGAACTTCCAAGCTTGAGTTGGTTATGGGAAGTGGTACTAAATGCCTTAATTTTGTGATTTACAAGTTGCTTTTTGGCTATCATTTTTCTACAGCCGCTTCCAATTTTGGGTTTTATTCCAATTGCTCTACAATTTACATTCTCGTTTCCTTTCCGCCTATCACTACTTTGGCTTATCACTATATGCTTGTTGGTTCCATGGGTGGAGATCGGGTGCATGTTGAGCTAGACAAATGTGACGAATGAAAGAAGGATGGCACTATTTGGCATATTTGCAAGGAGGGTGGAATTTCCCAATTCATGGAGTGAATGTCTAGGTTTGACGAGGGCCTCTCCAAGTAATTTTTCACCTCTTGGGATGCCAAAAGGGTGACCATGGGAAGCATTTATTTTGAATTGAATGAGGAAGTAATTGCTAAGGCCATTGGACTTGCTACAAATAGGTGTAAAAGAAAAAAACTAGCAAAGTAATTGACCAGACCAACCTCAACTTATTCTTTCAAGGAGATGAGAAACCTGTAAAACTTCATGGTGGCTACAACCGCGAGGTGCTTCCTAAGCCATGGGAAAAAGTGTTCATGGTGGTGATGAAGTATTTCACTCTTGAGGGGAGATAAGATGTGTATTATTATTACCATTTTAATTTCCTCAATCACCTCAAAAACTAGAACAATATTTTAATTCCATTTTTTCTCTTATATTCTCTTGAAAATACTATGCTTGATGTGGTTGAAGCCATGAACTTGGATAGGAATTTCACCATTCTTCACCAAGGGATCATGTTCAGACTCTACCATTTCCACCTTTCCCTTTTCCCTCCTTGGACCATTACTATTGAAGAGGCCTCAATCTCTTCCACTCCTCTGTCTACTAGCATTATGGATACCCTTGGCCCCAGTAAGAAAAAGTGTATCAAAAATCCTGCTGCGAAAGCCCCTCCCCAGGACACATCCCCCAATAGGGGGTTTTTTGTTAAGAAAAAGGATAAGAAACATATTGATCCTACCCTAAAAACTAAAGCCAAAGCTTCAAAGAAAACCAAATTTAGGCTACAACAAATTGACTCTGACATTGAAATTACTAAGGAGACTAGTACCCCTTGAAGGTCAAGTAGACTGGTCACCAAACAAGAAAAAGAGAAGAGTTTTAAGTAGGCCTCAGAGTCTAATAACGGTGGCGAGGGTGAGAGAAAGAGTATAGAGGAAAAGGATATAGAGGAGGAAGCCCATTCAGTTTTTGCTAATAGCTTCTCCCATGTTTATGAAAGTCTTAAAAGGGGTTCCTTGGGTCCTGCTAGTGTTTGGATCAAGGAGGTCAAGACTAGGGCCTCAAATATTACTGAGGGAAAGGCCCCCATGGAGGAATATTGTAGAAAATAGGACACTATTTGGGAGGAGGTGGACATTCTTAAAAGAAAAGTGGAGAATTTGGAGAAAAGGCTGTAGGATGTCACCTGCTTTACGCTAAAGATCATGCACAGGTCCGCCACCACTTTGTTTCTATTGTAGAAGGACAAGTCCATTGACAATGTAGAGGAGGAAGCTATCAATAAGGAACTTCTTAAGTTCCTCATTGAGGATTGGGCTACCATAAATTTAATCAAGCCATGTAGTGGAAAGAAGCACTAGGGTCACAGGTGGTTCTATTTTTTGGTTGGACCTGGCCTCAATGACCATCGTTTCTTTTTCATTTCACTAAAAATATTGATATTATTTTTATGTTTTCTTATGAATAGTATGACCCTTGGTGGTTTGTGGCTAAGACTATTTTAAATCATGATTTCATGACAGACATTAGTATTAGTATTAGTATATTATGATTTTGATGTGTTTTTTGATATGAAATGTTTAAGGTATTGGTTAGGTTTTTAGACCTTTTTGTTAATGTGTCGTTAGTGTTATTCTGTTGATGATGGCCTACGGGGCCTTGTACTAAAGGGACAACACCCTAGTTTTATTGCTTTTTATATCAAAAATAAACAAAACAAAAAAAGCAAAAGTCAAACTTATAATTAACAAAAAAAATACATTTAATTTTATTCATCTTCATTAAATTTACATATATTTTATTTAGACTTTACAAACCTCCAAAACTATATTTTATTTAATATAAAATCATTAAAAAAATTATTATTTATATTTATATTATATAATCCAAAAATATTATTTAATATAATATAATAAATTTATATTATATTATACATATTATTATGTAACATAATTATTAAATTAAATTTAATATTTATATTTATTTATAATATCTTTATAATATTCAAAACTTTAATATATAATTATTTTGTAGGTATTCATTATCCTAAAATCTACATTATAACTTATTAATATATTATTTACATAATTTTAATTAAAAAAAACATTTATGTAACATTTTTAAATATTATGTTACTACTATAATTAACAAAATAACAAAATGAACATTTAATTTTATTCGTGTTAACAAAACTTGCATTTATTTTTATTAAAATTAAAGTACTATAATTAAAATACTATAAAGGTGAGTACTAGCCACTATGTGGCACTTGTTTTATTTTAGTTCTTTTCTTGTGTTTTGGTTATTATTTTAGTTTTATTTCTATTTTACCTCCTAATGGTAGGGTTGGTGTATAAATTAATTAAATCTTATTTTATTTTATTTGTATTTTCTTTATCCACCTTACGACTCAACTCAAGAATGTCCACAAAGGGATAAAGGGGGGGGGGTTAATTAATCTACCAACTAAGAAAATAGGTTGATACAAATAAAACCTTACTAATGGTGGAAAAAAGACTCTTAACTTAGGTGGAGTAACTGGAGTAACACGACTTCAACTAATCAAACTAGTCTACTAGGTTTAAGGTTCCTTCTCGGAATAGGTTGCCAGGTCAATTTGTTGTTGCACCCTAAGCACATACAAAACTCATCCATATTCTTCAAAAAATTGTTAGTACCTGGTTAGTCTGATAAACACACACACACACACACATATCCATGCCAACATCAAATAACTTATAACACCATTAAATTTATACATATCAAATTATTTAATAGTTGTTTCTAGTGGCCATTTAAAATATTTAAGTCTATTATATTAATATTTAAGTTCTTATGATCATCAAAATAAAGAGTGCAAACATATTTTTTTTAGGTTTAAGGTTTCTCCTTCGACCAAATTACATTGAGCCGACAGATGATTACCAAAAATTAAGTCTAATTTTTACAAGGATGTGACATTCCTCCCCCCTTAGGCTAAGTCATCTTGGCTTAGTTAAAGAGGTGGGTGTATTCTTGTTTGATAATTTCTTCATCCTCCCATGTGGCTCCTCAATCTCCATATTGGTCCCAAAGGACCTTAACTTGTTGTATGGTGCGGTTGCGCAATGTAATTTTTCTCTTTTCCATGATTGTGAGTGGACTTAGATGGATTTCTCCAGCCTCCTCTACCTGCAGTGCATGCCAATCAATTACATGGGTCAGGTCAAGCACATATTTCTTGAGCAAGGACATATGAAATAGATTATGTATGTGAGAGAGAGATGGGGGAAAATCTAGTCGATAAGCCACATGGATAATTTATCTATGATGTCAAATGGTCCAATAAATCGAGGGGACAATTTGGCTGCCCTGCCAAATTTTATTGAACTCTTTTGGGGTTAACACAAAGGAACACTTTGTCCCCTATTTCAAATTCTCTTGGGGTTCTCTTTGCATATGCATAACTCTTTTGGTGGTTTGAGGACTCTTTTAGTCTTTCCTTGATAACTTTTACTTATCTGTCATATGCTTGAAGTATCTCTGGTCCTTTGTGAACTCTATTGTTCGATCCCTCACATCCTATCAATGTTCTACACTTCCTACAATAAAGTGCTTCAAAAAGTGCCATTTGAATGGAAGCTTGGTAGCTGTTATTATAAGAAAATTCCACTAATGGAAAATATTCTTCCCACTTAGTTGGTTGGTCCATGACGTACATTCATAGCATATCTTCCACAACTTGGCTGAGTCTCTCAGTTTGGCCATTTGTTTCTGGGTGGTAGGTTGTACTGAAGCTGAGTTGGGTCCCCAAGGCTATCATTAGAGTAGTCTAGAATTGAGAAGTGAATAGTTTATCTCTATCTGAGATGATTCCTTCTGGAACCCCATGCAATCGAACAACCTCCTTAAGAAATTTTCTAGATATGGTTTGGGCATCATCCTTAACATTACCAAGTATAAAATGTGCCACCTTGGTCAACTGATCAACCACCACGAGTATAATATCATGCTTAAGATGAGTTGTTGGAAAACCCACCACGAAGTAAATTGAAATTACTGACCATTTATGCTTTAGTACCTCATGTGGATATAACACCCCTGTAGGATGGAAATGCTTAGCTTTAAATCTCTAGAATTCTAAGCATTTTGCCACAAAATCTGCCACATCCTTTTACATTCTTGGCCAAAAGTAGATAGATCTAGGATCCACATGCATCTTGGTCACACCCGGATGACCCTAATATGGTGTATTATGGCTTTCTTGTAAGAATCTTGTTCTCAATCCTCCTTCGTTGGGAACCACAATTTGACCTTGGTACCTAAGGACACCATCTTTTCCCATAGAGTATTTGATAGGGTTCATTGATTGTTCCATGTTTAACCTTATTTTTTGGCAAAGGGAATCCATTCCTTGCATTTGCTTGAGGGTATCTAATAGGTTGATTTTTACTTGCGTAATAGCTGCCAAACTAGCCTTGCAACTCAAGGAATTTGCTACACAATTTCATTTTCCTTTAACATAAGATATGTCAAAATCATAACTACTTAGGAACTCCACCCATCTTCTTTCATGAGCATTAAGGTCAGGTTGGGTGAATAAATATTGAAGTCCCCTCTGGTCTGTATTTAACTTGAATGGCCTCCCTACTAGGTAATGCCTCCAAAATTTTAAAGCATGGATAATTGCAACCAATTCTAAATCATGAGTAGGATAGTTGAGTTCATGATCTTTTACCTTGCAAGACTCATAAGCAATTACTCAATCATCCTACATTAGAATTCCTCCTAAACCCTCCAATGAGGCATCAGTCTATACTACAAAGTCTTTTTTGGGATCAGGTACTTGCGAAATAGGAGTTGTGGTTAAGGCTCTCTTTAACTACTAGAAATCCATTTCACATTTTTGTAACCATTCAAACCTTTTTCCTTTCCATTGAAAGGAGGTTATGGGATTGGAAACCTTGGATAAGTCCTTTACAAAGCTTTTGTAATACCCTACTAGACCCATGAAACTCCTTACATTTGACACATTTTTAGGTGTGGGCCATTCCACAATGGCTTGAATTTTGGATGGATCAACATAAATTCCTTTTGAGGATAGGATGTGCCCCAGATATTGTATTTTGGGTTGGAAGAAGGAGAATTTTCTCAACTTTTCATAAAGCTTATGTTCTTGAAGCCTCTGAAGCACAATTCACAAGTGTTCATCATGTTCTACTAGATTCTTGGAGTAAATCAAGATTTCATCAAGGAAGACCAACACAAACTTATACAAAAATTCACGGAATACATGGTTCATAAGACTCATAAATGTTGAAGGAGAATTGATTAATCCAAAAGGTACCACTAGAAACTCGTAGTGAACATACATGGTTCTAAATGTTGTCTTAGGAATATCTTCCTCCCTAATTCTCAGTTGATGGTATCCAGATATTAGATCAATCTTAGATAAGATGGTAGCTCCCTTCATTTGATCAAAGAGGTCATTGATTCAGGGAAGAGGATATCTATTTTTTATGGTTACTTTGTTGAGCATCTTGTAATCTATACAAAGGTGTAGCACCCCATCTTTCTATTTAATTAATAACACAAGAGCTCCCCATGGAGACACACTAGGTAAGATCAAACCTTTATCCATTAGCTCCTGCAATTGTGTGTTGAGTTCTTATAATTCAACTATATTCATTTGATTGGGGGCTTTGGAAATGGGCTCTGCACCTAGAACCAATTCAATAGAGAAGTCACATTGATGCTTAGGAGGAAATCCTGACAATTCTTCAAGAAATACATCTTGGAATTCTTGGAGTATCGAATGGTCTATAATGCTTGGGATAGGTTATTCACTACCTTCCTCTATCTTGATTAAGAGGAATTTGCAACCTTTACTCGTAGCTCATTTGGATTGCATTGTCGAGATTGTTAAGATCTTTATCAACCTTGGCACTCCTTGAAGCACCACTAATTTCCCATGATCATCTCTACACTTAATTTGTTTGTTATAGCAGTTGAGGGTGGCCCTATGCTCCCTAAACCAATCCATCCCTAGTATGGCATCATATTATCCTAGTTGGGTAGCCAATAAATTTACTTTGGTCCATATACCTCCTATGTCGAGTTTGGTGTACTTTAAACAAAAATTTACCCTTTGAGTCTTACCAGACCCAAACTCTACCTCCATCTTCTCTTGACTTAAGTAATTAAGGCTAACATTAAATTTATTCAATACATTTGGAAATTTAAAGCAATGAGTTTCTCCTAAATCAGCCAAGATAGTGATAGGTTTCCCATAAAAAGTACCTGGAAGCTCTATCAAGGAGGCTTGATTATCAACCACCTACTTGTCCATAGCGGCATAGATCTTGGTGGTTGACTTGGTGTTTTGATCTATCCTCTTGGGGAAATCTCTCCTGTATTGGTTGCCTCTACATTCCCAACATCCTCTTTGGTATTCTATCTCTTTCCTTCCTTGATCCTTGTGGGAGCTTGTAGGGGTCTCCAACTTTGATGGCTTTTGCCACCTTTCCTCTCTATTCTTAGAGGGTGCTACCTTGGGATTTTGATTTTCCCCATGGCTCCTTTTGTATTTACTTGGGTTTTTTTCCACTCGTAGGCCCTTCTTATATTCCTTGTTATTAGTACAGATAAAGGAGGAGGATGTTTTCCTCCTTTCTTGCTTACTCTTCTGCTTTTCTTCAGTGATGGTAGCTACTTCCATTGCTTGGATTAGGTTCTTAGGTCAAGCAAGATTAGTCATGTACATCAAGATTTTGTTTAGCCCAAGGATAAACTTATTCACTCTGTCTTCCTCCTCTTTTAAGTAATACACATATCATAGAAGGCTCATAAGTTTGGCTTTATACTCACTTACTATCATGTTTCCTTGATGAAATGAGTGAAACTCTATCATTTTCTAATCACAATGTCGAGTAGAAAAATACTCCTTGCAAAACTACCTCTCAAATTTCTCCTAAGTTAAATCCTTGAGGTCATACCCCTTGATGGCTAAGAGATGGTCCCACCATAGAGATGCTTCTCCTTCTAGCTGATATATATCCAATCTAGCCTTAGTATTGGTATCCATGTCAATCAACCCAAAGTATTTTTTCATACCAATTAGCCAAGCCTCAATTCTCAGATTAAGGGGTCCTTTCTTTCATACCCTTTCTAACCCATAGGTGATGGGCCATGAACTGGTGTGCGAGAGTTTTTTCCATGATCAGAAAATGAGGGTTCTTCCTCCATTCTCTATTCTTCAATGCCCAAACTAGTGTTATGGTTGGTCCCTTGTTCCCTTTTCCTGGATAATTCCTCTATCTGCTACTCTTGAGAAGCTATTTTGGCTTGAAGAGCATTTAGTTTAGCTTGAAGTTCCTTTGGAAAGCTTGCTGGTGTGGGGATTGTATTCTTGCTAGCATGTAAGATCTCGACTAGGTTGGGACTTTCTCCCCTTCTGAACATCCTCCTCATAGTAGGTATGTTCAAGTTTTATAGTTAAAATAAAAAGGTGTCATTTTAGTCCTTTTAAATAGTTAATTTCTATGCCTTGAGTTTGTTAAAGAAAAGTTCATTTTGAAACTATTGGAAATGCAAATAAGAAATTTTTGTCAACTGTTAAATCATCATTGGTACGTAAGCAATCTTGCACATGTCACATAGTAAGGGCATAAAACTCATATTAATTATATATTTGAATATGCATATACATATATATATATATATATACATTCATATTTCCTTCTTGTATGCAGAGTAGCACTATGTTATTTAGTTAATACATTAGCCAGCATGATTACATAATTTCCTCCTTTGACTACATTGTTCTATTCTTCAATGGGATCTTCCTCCTTAGGGAATTCCTTTGTTACATTATCCTTTGAGTGTACTCAGTTATATTCTGCTATGACCTCTTTAGTCAATGGTGCAGCATAACTCCCACACCTAAAGGGGAAATCTATAACAATGAATGGTTTGTTCTTGATTTTTGTTTCCTTAGTTTGAGAGGGGCCTAATTTATCTTTTTCTAGTTTGGCCTTCATTCGCTTGAGAGGGAGGCCAATGTCTCTATGTCAGAGATTATCTCAATTTTAGTCTAAGGTACAACCTTCTCAGGTTCCTTAGGTTTAGGGAAGGGTTTTTATTTCCTTTGTGTTTTCTTGGGGGCTCTACATTGGTCTTTCCTTCCACGTCCCATGGATATAAAAATTCAAGAAGATTTTTATTAAACACAAAATATAGGGGTGCCAAGGTCTAGAGTTTGAACCTGGGTGCTCTGATACCAATGTAAAAACCAAACCATGAGAGAATTTATTTTTTAATACAATACATTTTCACATATAAGCATTGCAATATCCATAAATCATTAGCAACAAAACTAGTTATATGTATACATAGTTAAGAAGTCCATTAACTAAATATCAAAGGAAGATTCATGATTTAGATTACCTGGCATATGTAGGCACCAAAATGGGTAAATGACATGGCTTTTAATTCCTCATGGGGTGCAACATACTCAACCATGTGAACCATAACCCAATCCACCCCAACCAAGTGGACCCAACAACCTATTATGGGACAGTTTTATAGTTGTTATGGTTGTGGTCATGAAGATAACTAACAAGGTCAAAGCTAAGTTGTGAAGAGGCTTCGGTGCATCCCATACTACACTGTGGGTCCAACCTCATCATAACACTAGAGAATCCCATAGAAAGGAATGATAATGCATTGAGCACTACACCAGGGATCCCATTCATTCCTTGGTCTTCTGAACTAGGTGGGGTGGCAGTATGGGTATTGGTCAGCTAGGTAGAGGATTTGGTGTATCCCATACTACACTGTGGCTCCATCCTCCCTCCCAAGTATCTTTGAGAATTCCAAAGTGGTGAATCTACCATAACCTAGGTAACACCTAACATCAGCCACTTTCGTCCATACCAGTGACAACCAGTGAACCCCTTAAATACAATGGTTAGCCCTAGATTACTATTACCGACATGGATGGGTCCCTACCTATGCAACTATTATGGTTCTATCATAATAGGGTAGCTCATAGCAACCTTCACCTCCGTGAAATAGGTGAATGCTAGCTAGACCCCCACAATAGCCCAAACATCGGTCACTGACATGGTCCAATGACTACCTGTCACTACTCAAATAACCTAGAGATTCACTCTTGGGTCTTCTTTGGGTCGGTCCTACTCAATATTTTTAAGTAGCAATAAACTCAACTTGGTGGGAATATTAAAATATTTGAGTTGATTAGTCCTACTAAATATAAGTATTGTAAACCTTCTAGATGTACATGGTTCATCATTAACAATGAATAATCTACTATTTTGGTTGTATACTGAGTACTCCTTAGGGAGGTAAGAGCTTACACATAACCCATCTATTGGTTGAAATAATGCTACAACCCAATGTTTACCTATTTGGTTCTGCCCTTAATGATGTTTTAATCAACTTATCGTACAAAAATCAGTCATGGAATTGGCTACAATACTCTTAACATTTTTAGTTTAATAGCATAGGTGTTAAATTATTATGGCAGTTGGTAAAGTGCTTCCAAGATGTCCTAAGTGTTAATTATTTTTTCATGGTTTGATGGCCATGAGTTAACATGCACTTGGCTTCACTATTTCCCCTAACTTGTAACATATTAAGCCTATTGGTTATTAAATATCAATTTACTATCCCTAGCATAATCCTCTTGAGTTAGAGAATAGTCTACAAAATTTTATTAAACTCTTCCTCTTCTTATAGCAAGGTTGGAGGGTCATAGAAAGAATAAAAAGAATTGTTAGCCCCCACCTTAATAAGCTCTAAGAAAATTAATTAAGTGAAGGTAGCAGCTCTGAATATTAAGGGAGACATGTCAAACCTTTGGTGAGAAGGAGAAAAAAAGGACAATATTGATGTTAAGGATTAATTACTTCCATGCTTACAATAAAACTTTCTATGATATAAGGTTGTTGGGTAACTATAAAAGGTTCAACATTCCCAATGGATATTTAAAAGTTGCATCTAAAATTTTAAAAGGTAAACTTCTATAGAATATTCAAACATAATTGCATTTCATAGAGATTCTTTTCTTCTATTCTCACATTGTGTATAATTTTCTTTATTTACAAAAGCTAATACTTGTTCTAGGTTGTATTATTTTGGGCTGACCTAAAGGGGAAACTACAATATTTCCCCAACCTCAACAAGTTTTATAAAATTTATATCTAAAAAGAATCAAATCATGGAATCTTAACAGCTTAAGATGAAAGCATTTATATTTAATAGAGTATATTAAGCTTGTGCAATGCTATCATTCTTGCTTTGACTACTTCCTAGAACTTTCTAAACCATGGAATGATTTTTGAAAAGAAAACAAAGAAGGGAGATCACTTTATTGCATTGCTAGCTCAACAAATTGAGATTTTAGACCCTAATTAGTTACGTGAATAAAGAAACATAGAAATCTTCTAAACCTAGAAAGATTAGAGGAACCTATAAGGTGTTTGTAGCTAGAAAAGACTCAATTCTTGACATGCCTAGATCTCCTAATCCTCTACTATTCCCTTCACCCCTCTCCCTTCTCTCATAGTGATCATTCATCTCCCCCAAAAAGGGGGAAGGTCGTGGGTTTATATGGTGAGATGCTTTTCTAGCTTTCCCAGGCGTTGGACATTTTGGAAGGATCTCAAACATTGATGCCATACCCTCTTTAATGAAGTTGTTGTTCCTTCAGATGAGTTCCCCTATCCTCATAAATGTTGGCTATCTATGGCATGCAGCATGAAAAAAATTCCCTCCCTCCCAAAAATCATGACTTCCTTTCTCCTTATTTCTATTGCTCATTTTGTATAGTTTAATCTTTAGCTCTTATTTTCCTCATTTAATTTGTATTATTTTCTTCTTTTTATTTTATTTTATTTATTTTCTTGTGTTTTGGTTATTATTTTAGTTTTATTTCTATTTTACCTCCAAATGGTAGGGTTGGTGTATAAATTAATTAAATCTTATTTTATTTTATTTGTATTTTCTTTATCCACCTTACGACTCAACTTGAGAATGTCCACAAAGGGATAAATGGGGGATTAATTAATCTACCAATGAGGAAAATATGTTCATATAGATCAAATCTTACAACGGTGGAAAAAAGGCTCTTAATTTAGAGTAACTAGAGTGACATGACTTCAACTAATCAAACTGGGCTATTGGGTTTAAGGTTCCTTCCTAGAATAGGTTGCTAGGTCTTGTTATGCCTTGCATAACCTCCCCATTTTGTATTGGAATAAAAATGGGTCCCCCTTTTTTTTTTCTTTTCTTTTTTTGGTCACCTTTGGTTGTGTGGTTGGGTCTTAGGAGTTCTTTTGTGTTCCTCCTAAGTCTGTCTTTTTTTTGTCAGAGGCAGGTTTAGAACCAAATTCAAACATGAAACTCTCACAAGGTTTCTAGTTCAGATAAAGTCCCAACTCCAACTCCACTTTCTTGTTGTTTTTTCTTTGTTTTGTTGGTTGTTTTCAACTAACACTTGGGTTGGTCCATCCTCCTGTTGTTTTTTTTGGTTGTTTCCTTGTGTTTTGTTTGTTTTCTTGCGCGGGGTTGGAACCAGGACAGGAACTCACATTGGAAGTTTCAGGTTTCCATTTTGTGGTCCTGTCCTGACTCCACTTCTACTCTTTCTCTTTCTCACTCTTTTGTTCAAGCTAGGTCTGGTGTTCACTCTAATCCCGCTTCCCTTGTTCTTGTGTTGTTCTTTTCCCTTTGGTCGGACTGGATCTGGAATTAGAATGGAACTTTGAACTTTGTGAAGGTTCCATTCTAGTTTTGTCTCCGCTCCCGTCTCCATTTGTCATTTGCTAGTCGGTCCTTTTTCAAGGCCGGATCTGGGGTTGGAAATAAAATAGGTAACTTTGTGTAGTTTCTTTATCTTATTTCCAAACCAGCTCTGCATTTGCCTTACCTTTTAATGTTCCGTTGACTTGACTTAACTGTTTGTTCGCATTGTTGGCTCAGTCCCTAAACTACCACATTTATGGCATTAAATGCAGCCTATTTGCATGCGCGAGTTAACAATTAAAGGTTTAATTATGCTTAAACTACCTCATTGTTATTATTATGCGAATTGTTTAAACAAATCATGATAGGAAAGTCTTGAGAGTATTCATTTTATCGTGGGGGTGGATTGTGGAGCGAATCTTGGCGAATTTCAAGTAAATCCTAGGGAGTGTTTCGAGGTTGGTTTGTTTTGCTTTCTTTTCTCCTGTTTTATTCTTTTTGTTTGTCATTTTAGCACATTCGCAAGAGGGTTTATTCTGTGAATTGGCTTGCTTGGTTAGTGTTTGTTTTTGTTTGTTTTTGTTTTTTTTGCTTGGCTCTTTCTTTTTCTTTCTGTCCTGTTTTGTTGGGTTTGTCTTTCTATTTTTCATTTTTGCTTTGTTGTTCATTCTACCGTCGCTTTTGTGATGGGTTCATTTTGTCGTGCTCTCGGTTTGATTAGGGTTTTGATATTTGATGGGGTTTCCTTGCTTGGGTAATGAGTTTCATCTTTGGGATGCTGTTATGGTTTTTTCTCACATCAATTTTTGGGTTGTTTGTACTGGTTTCTCGTTATGCCCTAGTTTTTTGAAATAGGGTATCGACTAAATTAGGGTTTCGCGGTTTAACCTCTTCCATTATATTAATCAACTTTTGTATGGAGGAGTTGTTAGATGGTTAATTTTTCTATTTATAATTTTCTTTGGGGCCCATGGGGTTCATATGACTATCTTGTTTTATAAATACTTTGTTTGCTGGAATTGATTCACTCCCATTCATCCTTATGACGTCATCACTATCTTTACTCTGGCCAGAAGTGGATCTGGAGAGGAAGTTGAACTTGGTAGCTAATTTTTGTTTTTGGTTTGATTCCCATTCTGGTCCCACCTCTAACATCTTTTACTAGTTTTGGTCCCATTCTGGTTCCATCCCACTTTTGACACTTTTGCACTCCATATCTAGTTCCGATCCTGGCCCTATCACATGATATGAAACATTATCTATGCCTGATGCTTCTACAGTTCTACCTTTGATAAAGGAATAGTTTGACCAAATGTTATCTTAGGAGGATGGATCAGTGATTATATAATTGACTAAATTAGATGTTTTGATCATCTAAAACAGGAAATTGCTATAGGTATTAAGATATGTCAAGAGCATCAGATGAGGCCTCTCAAAGGAGCCAACTATTTGAAACTTCATGGCAGGGAGTTAGGCCAAAGAAGATCAAAGTGGAATGACTCCCATATACCTTGAGATGTAATCATAGGGAGGTCATCATCACGGCTAACAAAATTGACTCTGACTAGACTGACATAACTGACACCAATTTGGGTCCTTTCAACCATGAGGAGCTACATGAGGAGACATTCACTAAGGAGCAGGTCACATGAAGGACATAAAGGATTGTTCAATTGAGACTGGCACATGTTGCACTCTTCCCCCTATCTATTCAATGTCTGTAGTTGATTCTTGCAGTAGCTGGAGCATATAACCCTGCTACTAGGTAGTGTGTGGATGTAAAAGGTAATGTCATTATTGACTTCACACCTCAAATGATCAAATTCCTGTTTCATAAGCCTAATCCCAAGAATCCTAAGCAATTGAATGAAGTAGAGGCTTTAAAGCTTTACAATGATAACAAGGAGAGGAATAGATTTCAAATGAATAAGAATTGGATGAGTGTGGAGAAGAAGTCTCTGACCAAGCTTCCAGATGAGCCTAAGAGGGTAGACTTTAGCAAAGAAATTGGAGATATAATCATGTTCCCCTCTAGGGTGTTTGGTAAAAGGGATGCCTCACTATTTAAAGAATGGATGTTTCCTTTCATTCAAACTATTTTGGATGGGAGGAAATAGTTTGATTGGTCAATGATAGTGTCCGATAGCATTCACAATTAGATGATAAAGGTAAGAGAAACCAAGCATTTCTTTATGACCTCCTATGTAGTCTATGCAGTTGCCCGAGCGGGGATTTTTCCTGGACTTCAAATAGTGGGTATATTAGGAGAAGCCCAAGGACAAAAGAAGGTGTGGGAGTATTATAACCAACTCACCTTGCAGGCCTCAGAGCAACATTATAGAAGGGTTAATGATTCCTTTCTTTATGTCATTATTAATAAGCTTAATGGTGATGCAGGGTATAGACTTAGTAGGGAGGTAATGGCTTTTGTGAATGAATGGGGAAATTGGTTTATCCAGTACCCCACATTCACCTATTTTAGGTTAGCGGGCTTTGACGGTCATCCTCATTTCCTACCTAGGTGTTGTGGTGATAGGATCATCTTGATGGAGTTTATTTATCAAGCCTTGGCGGTTAATTTCTAGTTCGGCAACAAACACAAGATTAGTTGCCATAAATTTCCAATGATGTTGGGGGCCTTTTGTTGTCCACACATTCAGGTAGGTAAGGTTGTTTGTGATGAATTAGTTTATTTGAAGTTGGGCTTGTACACTACTAGGAAATGCTATGACCCTAAACACAAGATGAGGGCTTTGCTCCCTAGTGTCTTTGAGAAGCAATTCAATCTATTGGAGGATTTTTGGGAGGATTTGCAAGATGATTATGATCTTAGGAGAAGGAATTATGAAAGGATACCTATCCCACTTATGATTGAGTTTGAGATAAAAGAGGACATTCCTGACACATTATCTGATGATGGGATAGTTTTGGATCCTAGGTATGATACAAACAAAATTGGAACTAAGGATCTTGATCCAATAGATTGGAATGCTGATGAGACCATTGACATAATGCAGATTGCAAGACCGGTCCTAGATAGGAGTATTCAATGGGTGAGTTTGAGAGCTAATTAGGCTAAGGATACGTCATCCAAGAAGAGGAAGGCTACAAGTACCACCCAAGGATATAAGAGGGAAAAGAGGAGGATGGCACCTAAGGATCCTTTAGAGTTTATGCCTTCTAGTGCACAAGAAGAGGAGGTGGTTCCTCAAGACCTTCCAAAGGTACATGAAGATGAAACAACTACCGAGGTGGGTGTTTCTACATCTATTGCAGGGGAGTTACCTACTTAGCCCTATGATGCACAAGAGTTAGGACAAGAACCACCAAAGGGAGCTCTCCATGGTGAAGCATAAGTCTTGAGGCAAATGGAGGATGAGGTTGAGATTCATAATATAGAAACAGATTCAGAAAATAATCTCTCTGATAAAGAGCATCATGTATCAACATCTTTGGATATGAAAGATGATGCAAGAACTGAACATATATTGACTAAAGAAGATAAATGGAAACTCTTTGAAGATGCTAAAAGGGAAGCTGATGCTAAGGCAAAAGTTGAGGCATTAGCTAAGCAACAGGAAGAGGAGGCCAAGGCACAATCTGAGTTGGTAGCCAAGCAAAAGGAGTTGGAAGATAAAGTGAAGGATGATGAGTTAGCTCAACAACAACAACAAAAGGAGCAAGAGCTCAAAATTCAAGAAGAAAGAGATAAGTTGATGTTGTAGCAAAAAATTCATGATCTTGAAGAGGAAAAGGCTCAGCAGAGAAGAGAAAAATAAGCTATTGAAGCTAAGCTCAAGGAATGAGAAGAAGCTTATAGGAAAAAGGAAGAGCATGAACGTTTGAAAAGGGAAAAGGACACTATTGAGATTGATGAACATGTGAAGAAGTCCAAGGAGGCATGGGACTATGTTGAAGAGCTGAAGAAGAAATGAGATCAAATGTTGGAAAAGAAGAAAGAGGAAGAGGAATGTTTAAAGAAGGAGTTGGAGGCTAAGAGGTTGCAAGATCAAAAGGATAAAGAGGAAGTAGAAAAGTTAGCACATGAAAGGGAGCAAAGTGATCAACAAAATGTGCAAGAGGTTCATTCTCATCCAAGGCTTACATTGTTGCAACCTCTGTCTTCCACTACTGTTGCTTCCTCTTCAGCCCAGGAAGCCACTATTCCTATTGCTCCTACTTGGCTAAAATTGGATTTAGAGAGAAAAAAAGTTGTTCAACCACAACCATTGAATTGGGAAGAAATGATGAAAAAATTTGGGAAAGAGAAGCCTAAGAAGAAGGCCTGGGTTCTTCACTCCACTAGGCTCACTGATGCTAGAGAGATCATTGCTGAATGTGTTGTACCTATAATGGAGAAGATCCATGATGATATAAAATTCACAGATTATCAGTTGGGGGTAGTGAATTTGGGAAAGCCTACTAGAAACCAAAAAATAAGTTTGATTGCTATTGTGGCTTCTTCAACCAAAACCTGGATGATTAAAGATAAGAAAATAAAGGATGAGCTTAAGGCTCAATTAGATCAGCTCCATGCTTTCTTGAAAGATATTTCCAGTCCCATTTCTCAACAGGCTGCTCTTCCTGAATCCCCAATTTCGCTAACAAAGAGGGAAGCAAATGATTTGATTCAAATGAAAATCAAGGTGGGGATTATGGATAAGTGGTTGGATAATCTCAACTAGGAGGTTGATGATGTTCTTGTTGAAGGCTCTAAGATTCATAAGGCTACTCTTGAATTGGAAGAAGATCTAGACCAACAGGCTAAGGATTTGAACAAGCAGGATGATGAATATAAGAAATATGTTAAAAGGCTTGAAGATGTCAGCAAAGTTCCCAAATCCACCTTGATAGAATATTCAATTCTTGAGCTTGGTAATGGAGATTTTGTGGAAAAGACTGTGAGCATCATAAGATACAAGTCTAGGGCTATGCATGGACATCAAGAGGAAGTCTAAGAAATGAGTAAAGAATTGAATCAACAGATGATTGAGTTAGAGGCAGTTGTGGCCATTTTGATCAACTTAGATTCCTCCAATAAAGAAGGCCTGTTGTTGGATAAACTAAGGGAGAGATGGAGGAGTAGATTTGAGGAAATCATGCAAAAGGGGATGATGGGGAGAGTTTATTGTTAGATCAATTTATGGATATCCGGGTTGAGGTAAGAACTACCAAAAAGGAGCTAACCAAGCTAAAGGAGATGCAAAGGTTGGTTTCCGTAGAGTTTGAAAGAATCAAATTTGAAGGTGATTGGTTGGATGGGCCGGATTTGGATACTCTTCTATAGGTGTTCTCCAGTTTTGACGAGTACATTCTTGAGCATTCAGTGCAAAAGTGACTGACTCTTTTCATCATGATTTGTATGCTCTTCTCCTCTTTTTGTGTATTTTGACATAAGTTCAACTTTTAGTCTGATCCATGGGTTTCACTTCCTTCTTGGGGTATGATATTTCCTTTTTTGTACAATAGAGTGATCAGCCATGAAAGTAGGGGTTCTTGAGTCCACTTCTACGTTCAGTTTCAACTCCATGAATTGTGGATCTTGATTAATGATTGAGAAATTGGTGCATATGACACCCTATATGTATTATTAGAATCTACTTTGTAAAGTTCAGCTAATTGAAGAAAGATCAGCCACCTGAGGATAGAAGATAGAAACTAGATCTATGATTTCAATGTTTTAGAAAGATACTCTGGAAAGTTTAGTAAAAGGATTGATTATTTTATAGTTTTCATATGTTTTTATGTCATGATATTCAAAGTTTGGATCCATTTTGATAAGGTTAATGGTACTTGATCAATCCATATGCCAATGATTTTACTGTGCTTAATTGTTCCTTATTTAATGAAAGTTAATAGAAGGAACTAGATTCAAGATCATATCACTGGATTATCTATGAATTAAATTATTATGGTATTCATTTGATCTATGTTTTGGATGATGAGTGAATGATTTGTTTGAAGTAAATTTAGTGAACGTTGATGATATCTGAATTAGCATTATGGATGTATGTAGTAGCATAGTTTATTCTATGGATTGCATCTTGTTGTAGTTGTGGTTAGGTAGAATGAACACTCATTGTTGATCTGCATGTCTGGATACGTAAGGATTTTATTCATGTTTCTTTGATTTAAAGCTCTGTTTCATCTTTTTCTTTTATTTAAAACCCCCAAACGTAGATTACTTGATGCTATGCATTCTTGTTCTTTGTTACCAGCAAAGGCCCCTTGAACATTATAGTTACATCAATCACTGAGTGAAATCAACATATTGAGAACCAATTACCAGGACCTTGGGAGTTAGATTTCATGTGTTATCTTTCTCTTTAGAGAAATAGAACAGCAATATTATAAGTTTAATGTTGTTGTGTTGTTTTGACCATCAACAAATACCACCCTCATAGGATAATTGGAATGCATGTGCCATGCAGAATACTCAACAATCAAGTTATCAGAAGGAAAATAGACAATTTAACTATAAAGGAGGTAGAGGAAGATGCTAGACCAAAAAAAGAAGAAATGATGCAAACTACTTTAACTATGGAAATATGGGTCATTATGCCTCTAAATGTTGGACAAAGAAGAAACATAAATGTACCTTCTATGGGAAAGATGATCACACAATGTTTCAATGCGAAGTTGCTAAGACATTCTATCAAAACTAGGAGGACAATCAACCTTCCTGGAGTGGTGAGTTAAAAGGAGGTGCACAAGTAATCTAGAAAGTACCACAATAGGGAGTTAGAGGCTGTCATCAAATGGATGTGTGGACTTTGAACACTTCTATAAAAGAACACTTCAAAGAAGAACTAGTTGTGGACAATAAGAAGAAGAAAACTAGAGGGAAGAAGAAATCAAATATTGTCACCAAAAATGGTACTGATACTGATAAACATAAAAAGAAGCCAATTGTGGAAGAAGCATACTTGAAGAATATTATAGTTTGGAAGAAGATGATGATGATGAGAAACCAAAACACTTCCAAACCAATAAGAAACAAAATGAGAAGGTGGTAAAGCAATCCAAATAAAACATAATGCAACAGTAGCAAGAAGAGGTGGGTTTCTTTATGAAATAAGAAGTTAAAATGCTAAACGACCTTGCATCCCTACCTAAAAAAAAGGATTTAGTGGCTAAACTAAAGCAATGGGGAAAATAATAGATAAATAGAAGCAAGTCAATCAATTATCAAAGGACCAAAACTAGAAAAACATTCCATTGTTGATAAATATACATTTGAATGATCACAAAGTCAAATGTATTATGATAGATTTGGGTGTTAATTTGAATATCATTTCATCCACCACATGGGAGAAATTAGGGATACCTAAGCTTGTAAAAACATTGATAAACATAAGTCTTGTTGATGGTTCTAGAATGTAAACATTAGGAACATGGAAGAATGTTGAAGTGAATGTTAAAAGGATAAAACAATTGGTTAATTTTAAAGTGGTTGAAATGGATCCATTTAATTTACTTTTTGGGAATTACTTGGATTAAGATGGTTTGTCAATTCAAATGGTATAGTAGACTCCCAAAAAGACGAGATTTCATTTGTAGACCCTACTAGAGTTATGCGTATTCCATTAGGAGAACTGGATGACATATCCTATATAGAAGAAGTGGCATAGGATAATGAAGGGGAAGACATCAAAAAACTCTTCACTAAATTTGAATTCCCAAATGGGGAAGATGAAGAAGAAAATCCAAATAATGAAGGATAACTGGAATTAAATAGTGACAATTGTAGCACAAAATAGTGATGGATTATTGGAAGCATGGATGAAAAATGAATCATAGTTAATATCTCAGATATTTTATGTATTTCATTGAGTATTCATGGTTCAAAGTCATCCTGGAGAGTTTATGGATAGCCCAAAAATGGCCAAAATCGAAGACTACTAGGAGAATTTTTTATGGCATCAGTTATTGAATTATTAATAGAATATATGAGGACCTATTTCCCTGGAATTTCATAAAAATGAAGGGTATTAACAAAGAAATAGGTACTATAAAAATTGAATTAAAGGAGGGCTTTGTGGATTCTAGAGAGTCTTCTTTATACAAAACCAAATTGGAACACATGTGAGAAAATCTAAGAAAACACTACAATCATGGACACACTGGGAGTCACAAATGAAAACCATCATAATCACCAAAACCTAGAATGGATGACATGTGGCTATCTAGAAAAGACACCAGAACGGTGTCATACGGTTAGGACATCACAAGCATAATAAATATCAATGGAAGTGATACCAACCACATAATCAAAAACTAAAAATCTTAAAAAAATATATCATGTACTATATTATAATGTACCATATTATACTTTAGGTAGATAATATTAGTGTTGAAAAAGGTTATCCATAGAACATCAATGAGAAAAAAAAGGTGGTAGATGACTAGGAACGACTTCATTAATTAATGTGATACTCGCAAAAATCTATAAAAGACCCTCACTCCACCTTTACACTCACTTAGCTCCCTTGTTCTCTCACGACAATCATAACTCCACTATGTTTAATTCTTCTATAAAAAACCCTAGCTATCATGTCCTAACTCAAATATCAACTTATAGTCATAGCCACCCCTTCTCCTATTGCTATAACTTATGAACTGTACCCTAACCACAAGAAATTCCCTTATAAATGGTCTTGGATTTAGAGAGTACATTTTCGAAAGTGTTGAATAATGTCATTTATATAGAAGATGTAAGGAAGTACATCATTGTGTCTCTGGTAGAGGTCAAGCATTAAAATTTTAAGGAGATGAGAACAACCTTAATGCAACCTGGAATCAATTTGTATCTACCCAAGCATGCCCAGATCAAAGAAAAGAAGCTCGATGTATGGAAGGATTTCTTGGATTTTCTAAGGAGGAGGAATGGATTTTATTAGTGTTTAGTAGACTACATGATGAGTATCTTTACTTGGAAAAGCTCCACTACATTACAAAGGAGGCCATCTAGGCCATTACTAGGTTACTAGCACAAGGGGCGATTCTGCCAAAGAAGGGTATCAAGAACTCCAAAGTCACCAAACTCACTGGCACAAAATTTGATGGGAGAATTTTGGACATCAGTAATATCACCAACCTCAGGGTGAAATATGCCAGTAAGGTAATTGCATATAAAGTTTACTATACAAATTAGGAAGGGTTTTCCACTGTTGTCGCCATCCACATTGCAGGTCTCAAATGCTTGTTGAAGGAAAGGACTTTGATTTAAATGTGAAGTACTCAGAATGAATATCCTAGAGAATATAACTCAAACAAAGACCACAAGGTAAAAATTTTGGTATAGTACTCTTTTGAATCTCCTTGTATTATTTTAATGAACCAACTCCCTCAATTTTTCAAGAGAGAATGGGATACAACCAAACCAGCAACCACAAAAATTTAGGACTATATAAAATGGTTTCTAGCTATGTCAACATACATTCAAGTGTTTGGTGGATTCTTCAAAATGTTTCAAAAAAAATGTAGGACCAGTGGACAGTTTCTCATAACATGGTTCAAAAATACCTAGATTCCATTGTATTTTTAGTAGACAAAAATTTCACCATTATAGAGGCAATAGAATCTCAAACTTCATGGATTCCCCCATTTTCATATGAGGTTCAATATGTAAAAGTATAATTTTATGTTGCTCGCTTGTTCATTTTCCCAAAGGATCCTAAGGAAAAAAGACACCCCACTTGGTAAGGAATACATGGAATCTGTAGGCAAGGAGAAATATGTAGAACAACATAAAGGGAAAGAACAAGGAGGTATCCCACCAAAGGATATAGAGGAGAACAAATTACCACTAGGATCTACTCCTATAAGTTTTGAAAGATTACAAACAAAGACCCCATCTTCTATAGAAACTCAAAGTAGCTAGTTGAGGAAGAGGAATTTATAAAGCACACCAAAAAAGAAAGCCCCCCTAAAAAAGGAAGCAACGGAGGCCCTCTTATAGGTGAGCATTGAGAAGAAAAGAGAAAGGAAGAAACAAGCAAGGAGAGAGGTAGAACATAAATCAGATACTGAAGAAGAAAAGGAGATAAAACCAAAGACATCCCCTGGACTAGGAAGCCCATTAGTTTCATTGATAAATAAAGACCAATTATATAGTTCCTTGTTTGAGAATTTTTTTTTCCAAAATATTACATACTGCAAGATGCGTCCTATCAATAAGAAGAATATGGAGAGAGAATTGATTTGATATATCTAATAGCATCACATATTACCTTGGAAGAGTTTATGAGTAGATTACTGCACATGAAATTGTTTCCTTACTAAAACTCTAGAGAGAAAAAGTAGATGGAGAAGAAGAGAAATTGTAACAACTAGCCATCTAGAAGATTACACCTACACTTATAGATCTAGAGAAGGTAAAAATAAAGGAGTTTCAAGCAAAAGAACTCCAATCTAAACATGTCTAGATAAACTCATGTTAGAAAAATTAGAGATTACACAAAAGGTACAAGGGAAAATCAGAGAGATTGTTGCAGAAGCCTATAAACAAATGCATGAGGAAGAGGAAAAATATGATATTTCTTCAATACAAATCCCTCCTCCTCAAAAATATGCATCATCCTGTTTAGCACCTTCTCTAATGCAACCCATAAAGGATTTCTTGGTGAAGAAACAACATATATATAAAAAATAAAATCTTCTAAATATTGCTTCAGCTACCAATGGTGAGCACACAGATGAATATAGGGAACATCACACCTCTGCAAAAGTTTCAATTAGGGGAAATGTTTCATCAGATGTCTTGGGATGAAATCCTTAAACAACATGTGGAAAATGTTGAACACATAGAGGAGATGATCAAGGGAATTCAAGGAAAATTTCCTCATTTGAAGAGGGAATCTACTTAGACACCCTTAGAACAACTAAAAATGATTATAGATGAACTCAAGTACAAGACTCCAATATATAGAAGGATAATATCAAATAGGAGGTACAAGAAGAATTTCAAAATAATAAGATGGATGAAGTCT
The DNA here is from genome assembly GCA_007258455.2 of Sequoia sempervirens. Lineage (NCBI taxonomy): Eukaryota > Viridiplantae > Streptophyta > Pinopsida > Cupressales > Cupressaceae > Sequoia > Sequoia sempervirens. The sequence goes on from VDFB02271358.1 coordinate 914,905,454, forward strand.
AGAAAAAATGTGCTAAACTATCTAGTCATAATTGGAGACTCATCTCAACACAATTAAAGGCACATCCGAGGAGATAAACCAAATGTTCCAATATTTCCTACAATGGCCTACCATTGTGGCTTCTACCAAAGCTCAGATAGATGCCTTAGAGACCCAGATTTTACACAACTCATAGAATTATGCCCATTAAAGTATTAGGGTAAATATTGAAGGCCTTCATGATCAATATCAACAACTATAGGATCAGAGGGATAAGATCTAATGGTGGTTCCATCAACTTAGAAAAATTATCATTTTACACCCATCTCTCTGGTATTATCCATGAGGTTAAGTAGTTTTACTAAAATATTCAAATCCCCACCACTATTTTGGAAGTCAAAAAGCAACTAGTCCAACACCATACTCACATTAATCAACTATAGTTGGCAAAAAAAATAATGGGATGATCACTTTTCTACACTTTAAGGAATCTATTTAGGCATTCTACTAGTGAAGCCAAGTTAACTTGAGGACAAGTTGAGGTTTTGAAGAGGGGATGATGTTAGTTGAAAAATAGGGTACAAACATCGGTCTAGAGATACTTAGTATCTAACCAAAAAGAACATTTTGAAACATGAGCTTAGGAAGATATAATGTACTCTAGGGATGATATCTAAGGGCCATGCCCCCTATTGTAACTATAAGTAGATAGAAAGATATATTCACCAGTAGCATAGAGTGAATTATGAGATAATAGGCTAAGGAAGAATATAGAGTATTGACGATAATAGATATATAAGGAAGTAATGAATGGTTATTGATATAATGAATTTAAAGAACTCTAAATTCTAATATATCTTGTGTGTGGCTCTATGAAAATTCACCGCCAACAATTCACCAATGGAAAATTCATTGCGGGAAAATTCACTACCACTAGCAATTCACTGTCATGGAAAATTAACTGCCAAAAATTCATGCAATTAATTTTTTGTGTGATGAATTGTCATGGCGGTGAATTTTCCCATGGTGAATTTTCCCTCGGTGAATTGCTGGTGGTGAATTTGTCGTATTCCCTTGTGTGTATGCTATTTTATTATGATTTACAACTAATCTTAGATTCGGAATAATTTCTCGTGTTACCTCAATAGGACCAACTCTAGTGTTAAAGACTACAACTAGTAGAGATCCTTTGGGTACCGAACTCCGGTTTGTATCCCTCAAATTTCTTGCTAGTAGTGTACATCAAATAGAGGTTTCATGGGTTATTTATGAAAGGAAGCTAAGGTAGTGGAACAACTTCCTACACTAATCTTGAGAGGAGAATAATGCAAAATTTTTATAGATATTTAACAATTACAGAAACTTAAACAAAAATAGACATAAATATCATGCATACCACGACATAGTGATTTATGTGGGGAAAACCTTTCAGGAGAAAAACCCCACACTCCAAAAGCCACCCAATATATTATTCAAAAATCACAAAGATTACAATATACTTGAAGAGCAAGCTTCTCATAGGAGTATCACCAACCAGAGATCCAGAGGCATCACAATCGCTATTAGACTCTCAAAATACATCACAATTATAGCCATGTAATACATTTCTCTCATAAAATAGGGTTGCTTCTAGGGAAATTCAAGCTAATAAAATATCAGTCGCTAGATATGAGACATAATGATGAACAATCCAGATTTACAATAATAAAATATAAATAAATTTTTCCTTTCAGGGACACTGCCCTCGAACCCCCACTAGGGCGCACTGCCCTTAGACCTCTCACACCCCCCATCATCATCAGATGAGCAATACCTTATGTATCAATAGTAACTTATGTAATTGCAAGGTTGAGACAGATTTTCCCAACAAATCTCTCACTTGTTGAACCCTTTGCAAAAGCAACAAGAGGGTGAATAAACATCATCTCTTAGTTGCTAAGGGTTGAAAGGCCCATAGTCTCTAAACACCATTTGTACTTCTCTATGCTTATAGGTTTAGTTAAAGAATCAAAAACATTCATCAAAGTCTCTACCTTAACTAGCTTTACCTACCATCTTCGACCATATCTCTAACAAAATGATATTCTATATCAATGTGCTTGGTCATGGCATGAAATGTTGGGTTCTTGGCTAAAAATATCGCACTTTGACTGTCGCAATAAATTTTCATTGCATCTTGTTTTATTCTAATATGTAAATAGAGTCTCTTAAGACAAATGGTTTCTTTACCAACATGAGTAGTTTTCATGTATACTTTACTTCAATAGTGGACAAAGAAACCACAACCTATCACTTACTCGTCCAACCAATCACACTACCAAATAAAGTAAACACATAAGCACTGGTGGATCGTCTACTATCAACATCACCTACCCAGTCTAAATCCAAATAATCGTGAATATCAAGGGAAATATCATCTTCAATCATATTACTATGATAACATAAGGAATAAACAGCTCTGGTACCATACAAATATCTGAAGAATCTTTTAACTGCATCCCAATGAACTCTACCAAGATTAGACATATATCTGGAAAGAACTCCCACTTCTTGAGTAATGTATGGTCTAGTACAAACCATAACATACATCAAACTTCCAACTGCACTTTGGTAAGGCACTCTACTCATGTCTTCCATCTTTGATGTGGATGTTGGACAATCTAAAATAGATAACTTTGTTCCAACTGAAATAGGAACACACAATGGTCTAAAATCTTTCATATCAAACCTTCTATAGAATTGAGTTGACATACTTACTTTGGCCAAGCCATAGCTTTCTGTTCACTCTATCTCTTTTAATTTTCATCCCAAGAATGTTTTTAGCTGTACCAAGATCTTTCATTTCAAATTTAGTAACAAGTTGAGATTTTCGTTTTGAAATCATACCTTTCCCTCTACTAATAAATAGCATATCATCAACATATAATGTAATAAATAAGAAACGATCACCATCAGTTTTATAATAAACACAATGATTTGATTTAGAACACTCAAATTCCAAACTCAATACATATGTATCAAATTTTTGGTACCACATCCTAGGACTCTCTTTTAAGCCATACAAAGATTTCTTCAATTTGCAAACCAAATTACTTTTACCTTTCACCATGTAGTGCTCTGGTTGTGTCATATAAATATCCTCCTCCAAGTCACCATGAAGGAAAGCAATTTTCACATCCATTTGCTCAAACTCTAAATCATAAGCAACAACGATAGAAAGAAAAAATCTAATGGATCTGTCATTTTTGCAACAGGAGAAAATATATCACCATAATTAACACCCTCAACTTGAGAGTAACCTTTTGCAACAAACCTTGCTTTGTACTTCTCAATACCTCCATATGAACCAATATTTTTCTTGAATACCCATTTGCAACCAACAGGTTAAATTCTTCCTTAAGGAAATGGTACAAGATCCTATGTGTCATTCTTTTTCAAAGCTGCCATTTCTTTGTCCATAGCAATATTTTGTCCATAGCAATATTCCAAGATTCTACATCATTCATACCTAGTGCCTCTTCTACCAATTTGGGTTCACCCATGTTAGTATTCAAAGAAAAAATTCATCTCCAATCATCAGGTGAATACCTTTTAGGTGGTTGTCTATGCGTTGTAGACCTATGGGAAAGCTAAGTTGGAGGTTCTTCCTCCTCTTTTAAAGATTCTAAGTTGGATGAGATATCTCCTCAACTTCTTGTCTATCCATGGGCCTTGATACAACTTTCTCAGGTGTAGAAGGAAATTGAATCACATCTTCCTATTTACTTTGTTCTGGCTGCAATGTAACATAAGAAGGCTTACTTTCTCTAAAAATAACACTTTTACTATGTATTACCTTATGTGCAATAGAATCCCAAAGCTTGTTTTCTTTCACACCATAACTGTATCCGATGAAGATACATTTCACATACTTGTTCTCCAACTTTGTTCGCTTCTCCTTTGGCACATGTGCATATGCCTCACAACCAAAAACTCTAAGATGTCTTAATGAGCTGATTGTGGCCTTGCCTCTATAGGTGTTCTATCAACAAGAGCTAATGTAGGAGATTTTATTAATCAGTAACAAGCAAAGGGCAACTCGCTTCAACTAAAACCTTTGTTCTAGACCAAAGCCACTCAACATACTCCTAGCCTTCTCTATCAATGTCTTGTTCAATATTCTTTCTGCAACTCCATTCTATTGTGGAGAATATAGAGTTGTCTTTTGCCTATGAATACCACAATCTTTACATAATTCATCAAAATCATTAGACAAAACACCGCCATTATCAATCCTTAAATTTTATTTCCAACAACTTAATCATTAAAGTTTCTAAATTTTTAAATCAACTAAAAACTTCATATTTACTCTTTATAAAGTATACCCATGTCCTACTATAATCAGCAATAAATGGAACATAATATGTGGATTTACCAATTGAAGGAACATCTATAGGACCAAATGTACATAAGAATGAATAAGATCCAATACACCACAAGATTTATGAGAAATCGAGTAAAACTGAACACGATTTTATTTTCCATAAATTATGTAATGCTCACATAAATCAAATTCAAGATTACAATCAAACATACCTTCAACAAGTTTTTTATTTTTTAAGGTTCTTAGACTCTTTTCTCTAGTTTGGCCAAGTCTTTGACTTGCCATAACATAGTTTTCTCTACAAGTAACTTTGATTTAGAAGAAAAAGTGCCCTTGGGTACCCAAAAGCCATGATCATCTATTGAAGGTGAAACCCTCACTTTTTTCACAAGCTTGCTTTTCACAATAATACTATTGCACTCAACAGTGCATGCATCAAGCTTATACAATGTGCCATATCTGACACCTCTAGCAATCATCATGGCACCTCTCACCATCTTGCATCCTACATCAGAAAATACTACTTGCAAGTCATCTATTAGTTTTCTCACCTGGATAGAAAATTTTGTGCTAAACCAGGGATATGCAACACACCATTAATCATTTTTATTCTACTATCAAGAAACCTAATTTTAACTTTCCATGACCAAAAATATTAATAATAATAATCATCACCCAAGTGCACCTTACCTCCATCAAATTCTTCATATTCAAAAAACCAATCTCTATTAAAGGTCATATGGAAAGATGCACTTGAGTTAATTAACTATGCATCATTACCTATATGGTTTTCCAAAGCTACAATGAAAGCATCACCATCTTCCTTCTCGAACACAAAATCAAAATCAAATTTCTTCTTTTTCTTCTTCTTTTCTCCTATGAAGTCCTTACGAACATGTCCAAGCTTACGCCTGAAATAGGCCAACTTTTGGACTTTCCAAGAGACTTAGATCTCCCTCGACTTGGATTTTTCTTATGCTTCATTCATCTTGCCTTTTTCCTCAGTCTTCCTACCTAACATTTCAGTGCCTCCCTTTGGCACCGATGGATACTTTCCTCCTCATCCCTTCAGAAAGAAAAGAACCCACCACATTTTCAGTCTTCAATATAACAGAAGTGCTCCCAATAGCCATGACAAGAGAATCCCATGAATCAGGCAAAGAGCAAAGAAAGATCTGACATTTCTCTTCCTCATCCATTTTGACACCAAATACGGGCTTGACCCACCAACATATTGAATGCTTTAGGTGATATGTGATTCATTCACATTTTTCCATTCTAATAGTTTCATAACTTTTTCCTCAAGAAAAATATTGTTCACTAAAGATTTGGCTTGATACATCTCACCAAGCTTCTTCCATAGTTATGTAGAGGTCTTCATACATTGATTAAAATAGAGTCTTCCAAGCATAACTGGATGACCTCTGTATTTTATGGTCCATAACATCATATTGAGTAGCCTGAGTAGTATCTATAGGCCTTGAAATATTCTCATCAATAGCATCCCACAGATCTCGATCAATCAATAGATCCTCCATCTTCAATTTTGACATTTCAAAATTATTTCCAAAATTTTTATCCACCTCTATTCTCCCTAATGAACTTTCCATCCGAAAAATTTTGTAACAAGATCAAAAGTTTCTTCGCGACAAGCTCCCACTCAAATTTGGATTAGTTCAAAACCCAACAACCCAACTGAAACCAAAGGTGATTAGGCTCTGATACCACTTAAAGGAAGCTAAGGTAGCAGAACAACTTCCTACACTAATCTTGAGAGGAGAATAATACAAAAAAAATTATAGATCTTTAATAGTTACAAAAACTTAAATAGAAATAGACATTTAAATATCATGCATACCATGACATAGTGATTTATGTGGGGAAAACCCTTTCAAGAGAAAAACCCCACACTCCAAAAGCCACCCAATATATTATTCAGATATCACAAAGATAACAATATACTTGCAGAGCAAGCTTCTCATAGGAGTATCACAAACCAAAGATCCAGAGGCATCACAACCGCTATTAGACTCTTAGAATACATCACAATACATAGCCACAATACAATTCCCTCATAAAATAGGGTTTCCTTCTAGGACAAGTCAAGCTAATAAAATATCGGTTGTTAGATATGAGACATAATGATGAAAAATATAGATTTACAATAATAAAATATAA
>VDFB02271358.1:914912073-915031831 GCA_007258455.2 Sequoia sempervirens
AAAAAAAGGACAATATTGATGTTAAGGATTAATTACTTCCATGCTTACAATAAAACTTTCTATGATATAAGGTTGTTGGGTAACTATAAAAGGTTCAACATTCCCAATGGATATTTAAAAGTTGCATCTAAAATTTTAAAAGGTAAACTTCTATAGAATATTCAAACATAATTGCATTTCATAGAGATTCTTTTCTTCTATTCTCACATTGTGTATAATTTTCTTTATTTACAAAAGCTAATACTTGTTCTAGGTTGTATTATTTTGGGCTGACCTAAAGGGGAAACTACAATATTTCCCCAACCTCAACAAGTTTTATAAAATTTATATCTAAAAAGAATCAAATCATGGAATCTTAACAGCTTAAGATGAAAGCATTTATATTTAATAGAGTATATTAAGCTTGTGCAATGCTATCATTCTTGCTTTGACTACTTCCTAGAACTTTCTAAACCATGGAATGATTTTTGAAAAGAAAACAAAGAAGGGAGATCACTTTATTGCATTGCTAGCTCAACAAATTGAGATTTTAGACCCTAATTAGTTACGTGAATAAAGAAACATAGAAATCTTCTAAACCTAGAAAGATTAGAGGAACCTATAAGGTGTTTGTAGCTAGAAAAGACTCAATTCTTGACATGCCTAGATCTCCTAATCCTCTACTATTCCCTTCACCCCTCTCCCTTCTCTCATAGTGATCATTCATCTCCCCCAAAAAGGGGGAAGGTCGTGGGTTTATATGGTGAGATGCTTTTCTAGCTTTCCCAGGCGTTGGACATTTTGGAAGGATCTCAAACATTGATGCCATACCCTCTTTAATGAAGTTGTTGTTCCTTCAGATGAGTTCCCCTATCCTCATAAATGTTGGCTATCTATGGCATGCAGCATGAAAAAAATTCCCTCCCTCCCAAAAATCATGACTTCCTTTCTCCTTATTTCTATTGCTCATTTTGTATAGTTTAATCTTTAGCTCTTATTTTCCTCATTTAATTTGTATTATTTTCTTCTTTTTATTTTATTTTATTTATTTTCTTGTGTTTTGGTTATTATTTTAGTTTTATTTCTATTTTACCTCCAAATGGTAGGGTTGGTGTATAAATTAATTAAATCTTATTTTATTTTATTTGTATTTTCTTTATCCACCTTACGACTCAACTTGAGAATGTCCACAAAGGGATAAATGGGGGATTAATTAATCTACCAATGAGGAAAATATGTTCATATAGATCAAATCTTACAACGGTGGAAAAAAGGCTCTTAATTTAGAGTAACTAGAGTGACATGACTTCAACTAATCAAACTGGGCTATTGGGTTTAAGGTTCCTTCCTAGAATAGGTTGCTAGGTCTTGTTATGCCTTGCATAACCTCCCCATTTTGTATTGGAATAAAAATGGGTCCCCCTTTTTTTTTTCTTTTCTTTTTTTGGTCACCTTTGGTTGTGTGGTTGGGTCTTAGGAGTTCTTTTGTGTTCCTCCTAAGTCTGTCTTTTTTTTGTCAGAGGCAGGTTTAGAACCAAATTCAAACATGAAACTCTCACAAGGTTTCTAGTTCAGATAAAGTCCCAACTCCAACTCCACTTTCTTGTTGTTTTTTCTTTGTTTTGTTGGTTGTTTTCAACTAACACTTGGGTTGGTCCATCCTCCTGTTGTTTTTTTTGGTTGTTTCCTTGTGTTTTGTTTGTTTTCTTGCGCGGGGTTGGAACCAGGACAGGAACTCACATTGGAAGTTTCAGGTTTCCATTTTGTGGTCCTGTCCTGACTCCACTTCTACTCTTTCTCTTTCTCACTCTTTTGTTCAAGCTAGGTCTGGTGTTCACTCTAATCCCGCTTCCCTTGTTCTTGTGTTGTTCTTTTCCCTTTGGTCAGGACTGGATCTGGAATTAGAATGGAACTTTGAACTTTGTGAAGGTTCCATTCTAGTTTTGTCTCCGCTCCCGTCTCCATTTGTCATTTGCTAGTCGGTCCTTTTTCAAGGCCGGATCTGGGGTTGGAAATAAAATAGGTAACTTTGTGTAGTTTCTTTATCTTATTTCCAAACCAGCTCTGCATTTGCCTTACCTTTTAATGTTCCGTTGACTTGACTTAACTGTTTGTTCGCATTGTTGGCTCAGTCCCTAAACTACCACATTTATGGCATTAAATGCAGCCTATTTGCATGCGCGAGTTAACAATTAAAGGTTTAATTATGCTTAAACTACCTCATTGTTATTATTATGCGAATTGTTTAAACAAATCATGATAGGAAAGTCTTGAGAGTATTCATTTTATCGTGGGGGTGGATTGTGGAGCGAATCTTGGCGAATTTCAAGTAAATCCTAGGGAGTGTTTCGAGGTTGGTTTGTTTTGCTTTCTTTTCTCCTGTTTTATTCTTTTTGTTTGTCATTTTAGCACATTCGCAAGAGGGTTTATTCTGTGAATTGGCTTGCTTGGTTAGTGTTTGTTTTTGTTTGTTTTTGTTTTTTTTGCTTGGCTCTTTCTTTTTCTTTCTGTCCTGTTTTGTTGGGTTTGTCTTTCTATTTTTCATTTTTGCTTTGTTGTTCATTCTACCGTCGCTTTTGTGATGGGTTCATTTTGTCGTGCTCTCGGTTTGATTAGGGTTTTGATATTTGATGGGGTTTCCTTGCTTGGGTAATGAGTTTCATCTTTGGGATGCTGTTATGGTTTTTTCTCACATCAATTTTTGGGTTGTTTGTACTGGTTTCTCGTTATGCCCTAGTTTTTTGAAATAGGGTATCGACTAAATTAGGGTTTCGCGGTTTAACCTCTTCCATTATATTAATCAACTTTTGTATGGAGGAGTTGTTAGATGGTTAATTTTTCTATTTATAATTTTCTTTGGGGCCCATGGGGTTCATATGACTATCTTGTTTTATAAATACTTTGTTTGCTGGAATTGATTCACTCCCATTCATCCTTATGACGTCATCACTATCTTTACTCTGGCCAGAAGTGGATCTGGAGAGGAAGTTGAACTTGGTAGCTAATTTTTGTTTTTGGTTTGATTCCCATTCTGGTCCCACCTCTAACATCTTTTACTAGTTTTGGTCCCATTCTGGTTCCATCCCACTTTTGACACTTTTGCACTCCATATCTAGTTCCGATCCTGGCCCTATCACATGATATGAAACATTATCTATGCCTGATGCTTCTACAGTTCTACCTTTGATAAAGGAATAGTTTGACCAAATGTTATCTTAGGAGGATGGATCAGTGATTATATAATTGACTAAATTAGATGTTTTGATCATCTAAAACAGGAAATTGCTATAGGTATTAAGATATGTCAAGAGCATCAGATGAGGCCTCTCAAAGGAGCCAACTATTTGAAACTTCATGGCAGGGAGTTAGGCCAAAGAAGATCAAAGTGGAATGACTCCCATATACCTTGAGATGTAATCATAGGGAGGTCATCATCACGGCTAACAAAATTGACTCTGACTAGACTGACATAACTGACACCAATTTGGGTCCTTTCAACCATGAGGAGCTACATGAGGAGACATTCACTAAGGAGCAGGTCACATGAAGGACATAAAGGATTGTTCAATTGAGACTGGCACATGTTGCACTCTTCCCCCTATCTATTCAATGTCTGTAGTTGATTCTTGCAGTAGCTGGAGCATATAACCCTGCTACTAGGTAGTGTGTGGATGTAAAAGGTAATGTCATTATTGACTTCACACCTCAAATGATCAAATTCCTGTTTCATAAGCCTAATCCCAAGAATCCTAAGCAATTGAATGAAGTAGAGGCTTTAAAGCTTTACAATGATAACAAGGAGAGGAATAGATTTCAAATGAATAAGAATTGGATGAGTGTGGAGAAGAAGTCTCTGACCAAGCTTCCAGATGAGCCTAAGAGGGTAGACTTTAGCAAAGAAATTGGAGATATAATCATGTTCCCCTCTAGGGTGTTTGGTAAAAGGGATGCCTCACTATTTAAAGAATGGATGTTTCCTTTCATTCAAACTATTTTGGATGGGAGGAAATAGTTTGATTGGTCAATGATAGTGTCCGATAGCATTCACAATTAGATGATAAAGGTAAGAGAAACCAAGCATTTCTTTATGACCTCCTATGTAGTCTATGCAGTTGCCCGAGCGGGGATTTTTCCTGGACTTCAAATAGTGGGTATATTAGGAGAAGCCCAAGGACAAAAGAAGGTGTGGGAGTATTATAACCAACTCACCTTGCAGGCCTCAGAGCAACATTATAGAAGGGTTAATGATTCCTTTCTTTATGTCATTATTAATAAGCTTAATGGTGATGCAGGGTATAGACTTAGTAGGGAGGTAATGGCTTTTGTGAATGAATGGGGAAATTGGTTTATCCAGTACCCCACATTCACCTATTTTAGGTTAGCGGGCTTTGACGGTCATCCTCATTTCCTACCTAGGTGTTGTGGTGATAGGATCATCTTGATGGAGTTTATTTATCAAGCCTTGGCGGTTAATTTCTAGTTCGGCAACAAACACAAGATTAGTTGCCATAAATTTCCAATGATGTTGGGGGCCTTTTGTTGTCCACACATTCAGGTAGGTAAGGTTGTTTGTGATGAATTAGTTTATTTGAAGTTGGGCTTGTACACTACTAGGAAATGCTATGACCCTAAACACAAGATGAGGGCTTTGCTCCCTAGTGTCTTTGAGAAGCAATTCAATCTATTGGAGGATTTTTGGGAGGATTTGCAAGATGATTATGATCTTAGGAGAAGGAATTATGAAAGGATACCTATCCCACTTATGATTGAGTTTGAGATAAAAGAGGACATTCCTGACACATTATCTGATGATGGGATAGTTTTGGATCCTAGGTATGATACAAACAAAATTGGAACTAAGGATCTTGATCCAATAGATTGGAATGCTGATGAGACCATTGACATAATGCAGATTGCAAGACCGGTCCTAGATAGGAGTATTCAATGGGTGAGTTTGAGAGCTAATTAGGCTAAGGATACGTCATCCAAGAAGAGGAAGGCTACAAGTACCACCCAAGGATATAAGAGGGAAAAGAGGAGGATGGCACCTAAGGATCCTTTAGAGTTTATGCCTTCTAGTGCACAAGAAGAGGAGGTGGTTCCTCAAGACCTTCCAAAGGTACATGAAGATGAAACAACTACCGAGGTGGGTGTTTCTACATCTATTGCAGGGGAGTTACCTACTTAGCCCTATGATGCACAAGAGTTAGGACAAGAACCACCAAAGGGAGCTCTCCATGGTGAAGCATAAGTCTTGAGGCAAATGGAGGATGAGGTTGAGATTCATAATATAGAAACAGATTCAGAAAATAATCTCTCTGATAAAGAGCATCATGTATCAACATCTTTGGATATGAAAGATGATGCAAGAACTGAACATATATTGACTAAAGAAGATAAATGGAAACTCTTTGAAGATGCTAAAAGGGAAGCTGATGCTAAGGCAAAAGTTGAGGCATTAGCTAAGCAACAGGAAGAGGAGGCCAAGGCACAATCTGAGTTGGTAGCCAAGCAAAAGGAGTTGGAAGATAAAGTGAAGGATGATGAGTTAGCTCAACAACAACAACAAAAGGAGCAAGAGCTCAAAATTCAAGAAGAAAGAGATAAGTTGATGTTGTAGCAAAAAATTCATGATCTTGAAGAGGAAAAGGCTCAGCAGAGAAGAGAAAAATAAGCTATTGAAGCTAAGCTCAAGGAATGAGAAGAAGCTTATAGGAAAAAGGAAGAGCATGAACGTTTGAAAAGGGAAAAGGACACTATTGAGATTGATGAACATGTGAAGAAGTCCAAGGAGGCATGGGACTATGTTGAAGAGCTGAAGAAGAAATGAGATCAAATGTTGGAAAAGAAGAAAGAGGAAGAGGAATGTTTAAAGAAGGAGTTGGAGGCTAAGAGGTTGCAAGATCAAAAGGATAAAGAGGAAGTAGAAAAGTTAGCACATGAAAGGGAGCAAAGTGATCAACAAAATGTGCAAGAGGTTCATTCTCATCCAAGGCTTACATTGTTGCAACCTCTGTCTTCCACTACTGTTGCTTCCTCTTCAGCCCAGGAAGCCACTATTCCTATTGCTCCTACTTGGCTAAAATTGGATTTAGAGAGAAAAAAAGTTGTTCAACCACAACCATTGAATTGGGAAGAAATGATGAAAAAATTTGGGAAAGAGAAGCCTAAGAAGAAGGCCTGGGTTCTTCACTCCACTAGGCTCACTGATGCTAGAGAGATCATTGCTGAATGTGTTGTACCTATAATGGAGAAGATCCATGATGATATAAAATTCACAGATTATCAGTTGGGGGTAGTGAATTTGGGAAAGCCTACTAGAAACCAAAAAATAAGTTTGATTGCTATTGTGGCTTCTTCAACCAAAACCTGGATGATTAAAGATAAGAAAATAAAGGATGAGCTTAAGGCTCAATTAGATCAGCTCCATGCTTTCTTGAAAGATATTTCCAGTCCCATTTCTCAACAGGCTGCTCTTCCTGAATCCCCAATTTCGCTAACAAAGAGGGAAGCAAATGATTTGATTCAAATGAAAATCAAGGTGGGGATTATGGATAAGTGGTTGGATAATCTCAACTAGGAGGTTGATGATGTTCTTGTTGAAGGCTCTAAGATTCATAAGGCTACTCTTGAATTGGAAGAAGATCTAGACCAACAGGCTAAGGATTTGAACAAGCAGGATGATGAATATAAGAAATATGTTAAAAGGCTTGAAGATGTCAGCAAAGTTCCCAAATCCACCTTGATAGAATATTCAATTCTTGAGCTTGGTAATGGAGATTTTGTGGAAAAGACTGTGAGCATCATAAGATACAAGTCTAGGGCTATGCATGGACATCAAGAGGAAGTCTAAGAAATGAGTAAAGAATTGAATCAACAGATGATTGAGTTAGAGGCAGTTGTGGCCATTTTGATCAACTTAGATTCCTCCAATAAAGAAGGCCTGTTGTTGGATAAACTAAGGGAGAGATGGAGGAGTAGATTTGAGGAAATCATGCAAAAGGGGATGATGGGGAGAGTTTATTGTTAGATCAATTTATGGATATCCGGGTTGAGGTAAGAACTACCAAAAAGGAGCTAACCAAGCTAAAGGAGATGCAAAGGTTGGTTTCCGTAGAGTTTGAAAGAATCAAATTTGAAGGTGATTGGTTGGATGGGCCGGATTTGGATACTCTTCTATAGGTGTTCTCCAGTTTTGACGAGTACATTCTTGAGCATTCAGTGCAAAAGTGACTGACTCTTTTCATCATGATTTGTATGCTCTTCTCCTCTTTTTGTGTATTTTGACATAAGTTCAACTTTTAGTCTGATCCATGGGTTTCACTTCCTTCTTGGGGTATGATATTTCCTTTTTTGTACAATAGAGTGATCAGCCATGAAAGTAGGGGTTCTTGAGTCCACTTCTACGTTCAGTTTCAACTCCATGAATTGTGGATCTTGATTAATGATTGAGAAATTGGTGCATATGACACCCTATATGTATTATTAGAATCTACTTTGTAAAGTTCAGCTAATTGAAGAAAGATCAGCCACCTGAGGATAGAAGATAGAAACTAGATCTATGATTTCAATGTTTTAGAAAGATACTCTGGAAAGTTTAGTAAAAGGATTGATTATTTTATAGTTTTCATATGTTTTTATGTCATGATATTCAAAGTTTGGATCCATTTTGATAAGGTTAATGGTACTTGATCAATCCATATGCCAATGATTTTACTGTGCTTAATTGTTCCTTATTTAATGAAAGTTAATAGAAGGAACTAGATTCAAGATCATATCACTGGATTATCTATGAATTAAATTATTATGGTATTCATTTGATCTATGTTTTGGATGATGAGTGAATGATTTGTTTGAAGTAAATTTAGTGAACGTTGATGATATCTGAATTAGCATTATGGATGTATGTAGTAGCATAGTTTATTCTATGGATTGCATCTTGTTGTAGTTGTGGTTAGGTAGAATGAACACTCATTGTTGATCTGCATGTCTGGATACATAAGGATTTTATTCATGTTTCTTTTATTTACAACTTTGTTTCATCTTTTTCTTTTATTTAAACCTCGTCCCCCAAACATAGACTACTTGATGTTATGCATTCTTGTTCTTTGTTACCAACAAAGGCCCCTTGAACATTATGGTTATATCAACCACTGAGTGAAATCAACATAATTGAGAACCAATTACCATGACCTTGGGAGTTAGATTTCCATGTGTTATCTTTCTCTTTCAAGAGAAATAGAATAGTAATATTTTGTTTAATGTTGTTGTGCTATTTTCACCATCAATAGATCTGGCACTAGAAGGAGGGCCTGAAGGACAAGCTGGCTCACATTGGGTCATTTTCACCAGATAGGTACAAGAGAGTTCTTAGATCTTTTAAGAATCCTGAACCACTTGTTGAACTCCAAACCCCTGTTGGGCACAGGCACCGGGCCTGTAGAGTTTTGATCCAACCTTTATCACCACCACTCACCCCACCTAGGTTTCCACCAAACCCACCTACACCACCTCACTGGCCACTTTCACCCATTCCACAACCTACTCAACTGGTATCACCACCAAGACCTATGGCTTACTTTACTAATAACCCTTCACCATTAGGGATGATACCTGGAGGTATACATGATCTCCCCAAGAACCTAGAGAGATTATTTCCTAAGTACATGCATGGGGATTCAAGAAGTGCTGAGGAGCACATACATGAATTTAAAGATTCCTGTACCCATGCTCATGTGGCTCATTAGGACATTGTGTGTAGATTGTTTCCCTATTTGTTGGGAGACATGGCATACAATTGGTACTTGAACTTACCCCAAGGGTCGGTTCTAAGTTGGACAAATTTAGAGAACGCCTTTATCAATCAGTTCAGGGTTAATGTAGACCCTGCTATCCTTTACCACCAGTTTCACACTATAAGGAAAGAACACCATGAACCGCTGCCTCTATTCAATGCCAGGTTCCAAAGAATGTACCGAAGGTTGCAGGATCCTTACTTGGTGGCTAAGAACATTTCCATCTTGGCATACTTAAGGGTTGCAGACCCTTTGACTGGTTTGTTCTTGAAAAGGACCTATAATGCTAATGAAACTGATTCTTTGGCTAAGGTATATCATCTCACCATTTAGTTGCAACAACAGATCAGTCTGCAATCCAAGAGTCTAGGAGGAGTTCTCCCTCCTTTAGGATACCCAATGTCCAATCCCCCCCCTCTATTCAATATGGTCCCAGGGATGTCATATTCCCAATATGGACCCATGTCTGAATTCCAAGGTTCACCCCCTTTGCCATTTTTTAACAATGGTTCCTAGGATTCCTCTCAGAAAAATCAAAATTACCAAAATCAAGCTAGAGGATCAAGTTTAGTTAATCAACCTTTTGCTATGAAGAATGTAGAAAATGAAAAGACTCTCCAACTGACCAACAAGATGGAGACTCTCAAAAAGACACCGTCTTAGATGTCTAATGACATGGCTCAACTTAGACAAAATCCTCCTCACAACCAAAACCAAGGTTTTCAGAGTCAAGGGGGATATTCTAATTAAGGTGGTTATCCAAACCAAAATCCCAATCAGAATTATAATTCCAACTAGAACACTAATAGGAATTTCCAGAGCGAAAATTCCTCTAATAAAAACTATCAAAATCAGAATAGAGGATACAATCAAAGGCCTAACAACAATAGGCCATGGAATATTGGAACCAATAATGGAGGAGTTTCTCACAATTATCAAGTGTGAGATGAAAACCCACACACTGCCAACATGGTAGACCTCCATCTTATGAGAAATTGGTGTAGACTACATGATACGACAGTCCATTATGAGGTAAATTGCCCAGAAATGGAAAAAGTGGTTAATATAGCCCAAGCTAATGCTCCATTCTAGGGTGCATCCAACAAATCTGGTGGATCAATGGATACTACCATGGCATATGATATCTTTGAGGAAGAACTTCCATTTCCCAACTAGGAAGACAATGAAGTAGTAGAAGATGTTTACGATGCTCAAGCCTTCCAAACCAAGGGAGGACATTTCCTTAGAAATCAGAACTAAGGGCCATTCACGACCTCTGCCCCTCCTAATAACATGGTCCCACCAAATCAAAATGCATATAATAATCTCCCACCACCAAAGGGACCATCAGATTCTCAGAACAAAGGTAATTCATCTCCAATTCCTAAATATTAGGTTAGGAATGATTCATAATTTGATTTCATTATAGAGATGTAGAGGCAAAAGACTTCAATGCTTTTCTTTGATGTTTTAAAATGGTGCCCTGCTCAAAAGGAGATTTTGTTGAAAGCCTTGGGGGAAGCAGACAGGTCAAAAGGAAGAGAAAAGGTGAATCCTGATAATGAGATGAATGCAGTGCTTTACAAAGGTAAGATTGGTGCTCCACCTTTCTTGCTAAGTTTGTGAATTTTTGGAAAGAATTTACATAACTGTTTGCTAGATTCTAGGACATTAGGGAATGTCATGCCATTTTCCATTTGTAGGAAGTTAGGTTTGAGCCCACTCCAGACAAATAAAAAGGTTATCTAGTTGGATAAAACAGAAGTTAATGTGGTAGGAGAGCTTTAAAATATCCATGTATAGATTGGATCTGATCCAAGGATCCAAACTTATGTGGATATCTGCAACAGAGTGATCAACCTTGAAAGCAAGGGTTCTTGAGTCCACTTCTACATTTAGTTTCAACTCCATGAAATGTGGATCTTGATTAATGATTGAGAAACTAGTGCATATGGTACCCTATATGTATTATTAGAATCTACTTTGTAAAGGTTGGCTAATTGAAGAAAGATCAGCCACCTGAGGATAGAAGATAGAAACTAGATCCAGGATTTCAATGTTTTAGAAAGATACTCTGGAAAGTTCAGTAAAAGGTTTGATTATTTTACAGTTTTCATATGTTTTCATGTCATGATTTTCAAAGTTTGGATCCATTTTGATAAGGTTAATGGTACTTGATCAATCCATACGCCAGTGATTTTGCTGTGCTTAATTGTTCCTTATTTAATGAAAGTTAATAGAAGGAATTGGATTCAAGATCATATCATTGGATTATCTATGAATTAAATTGTTATGGTATTCATTTGATCTGTGTTTTGGATGATGAGTGAATGATTTTTTTGAAGTAAGTTTAGTGAACATTGATGATATTTGAATTAGCATTATGGATGTATGCAATAGTGTTGTTTATTCTATGGATTGTATCTTGTTGTAGTTGTGGTTAGGTAGAATGAACACTCATTGTTGATCTCCATGTCTGGATATGTAAGGATTTTATTCAAGTTTCTTTGATTTAAAGCTTTGTTTCATCTTTTTCTTTTATTTAAACCCCCCCAAAATAGACTACCTGATGTTATGCATTCTTGTTCTTTGTTACCAGCAAAGGCCCCTTGAATATTATGGTTATATCAAACATTGAGTGAAAACAACATAATTGAAAACCAATTACCAGGACCTTGGGAGTTAGATTTCCATGTGTTATCTTTCTCTTTCAAGAGAAATAGAATAGTAATATTCTTTTTAATGTTGTTGTGCTATTTTGACCATCAATAGGTCCATCTATTGTTTTACCTTGAGCACCTTGAAAACTCATCCATATTCTTCACAAAACTGTTAGTACCTGGTTATTCCAATAAACACACAGACACACACACACACATATATATATCCATGCCAACATAAAATAACTTATAACACCATTAAATTCATAAATATCAAATTATTTAATAGTTGTTTCTAGTGGCCATTTAAAATATTTAGTTCTATTATATTAATATTTAAGTTCTTATGATCATCAATATAAAGAGTGCAAACATTTTTTTTTTAGGTTTAAGGTTTTTCCTTGGACCAAATTACTTTAGGTCAACAAATGATTAACACAAATTAAGTCTAATGTTTATAGGGATGTGACAACCACTAATCCCTACCCACTCTCTACTACTAACTCTTAGAACTCTTACCTATGCATGTAAACATTTCAATATGCATCCTAATGTGCATGTTATTGCATTCCTTTGGTTTTTGGAACTTTATCTCCCTAGATAATTGTCTATTACTTCCTCATCTTTAGTTTATACCCACTATATACAACAAAGAATCATTTCTTTCATGTAGCTTTTAAAAAATTGCATATAGCATCCCCACATACAACCTCCACACATCATGTTTTTTTATCAAATTTTCCCACTCACCCATATCTACATCTTGTTTTCCCATCTTTAATATCCTTTTTTTTTTATTATTCTTCCCCTCATTACAATTTGTTCACTTGTATCCCAATTATATCACTCAACTATGCACATGCTCCATGGAATTTTGGTCCCTTATTAAAATTGTGCATTGTACCTCATAACTTCATAATTCAAATATAGGTTGTTGAAAGTATGAGAAATTGGTGTTGTAATTGATGTCAATAAGTCTATGTTGTCATTGGTGTTAATTGTATGAGAAGAATATTGTTGCAAGAGTATGTGCATGTTGTTGCATTGATACTAATTTTATTAGTTACATTATGTTGTCATTAGTAAGCTATTGGTGTCAACCTCTAGTGTTTATTTTATTATATTCTATCTATGGTTCAAGATGTGATGGAGATGATGGGGATGAGCTCCTAGTGCTTGGTTTCCAAGTGCTTTTGAGAAAATTTGATAAACAGAGGAAAAAGTGAGTTGTAGTGTGTTTTGGGTTGAAGAGTAGTGTTCTGGTGTTGCTCTACATTTGTTCTAGGTTGAGGATCTACCTATTTATTTTATATATTTTTATTAGAGGTGTTCATAGGGTTGCATTCAAAATTTTGCATTGGACCGTTGTGCAGGGAAAGTTGTGTTCACTAGTGTATGAATAGTGTATTGTAGAGTTGCCTAGGAGAAATGTTTTTTCTCTATGTCTTTCCACAATTTGGTTTTAGGTCTTACATATCTAAAGACATGTTGATAGTGTTGGTATCTTTCTTTAGTCAAATTTGTTTGAGGCTTGGTGCTTCAGAAGTCAGTTTCTTAAGTTGCAATGTATGGCAAAAAAAATTAGTGTATTGGGTGTGTACATTCTTTAGGTGAAATTTTTTGTGAAGGAGTTTGTTGGTTTCTAGGGTGTTTGTGAAATATTCTAGATTGTGTTCAGGTGACATTTTTTTTTTCAAGTTGTTATTGAATAAAATTAAGTGTGCACTTAAAAGTTTAATGGTGTTTACACAAGTAACGACCAACCTTGGTGTTTACACTAATTGTAGTGGATGTTTATTGTTTATAGAAGCATGTTGTAGTGTGGTGTTATAGATTTTCATCCTAGATAAGGAGTGGTGTTGTCCCCTTTCACTTCTATCCACAATAAAAAATTTTTGGTGTCGATCTAATTTGAATTTGCATGGTTGAGGTGCATAGCCAACCTTGGAGAATTTTTTAAAGGTTGAAGATGATATAAATATGAGTTGAGTTGTTGAGAGATGCAAAGATAGACATGCATGATGTGAATGATGCAAATTATAAAGTTTCAGGGTGTGAATTTGAGAAGTACAAAGTGAGATTTCATGTGTTAGATTATTGGATGCAGTGAGAAAAAGGTGTTTACAATTCTTGAATCAAGCTTCAAAGGTGTTGGAGATATTGTGGTGGATTTCTTTGTTGCATTGAGATAGATTTCTATGTGTAACACTCTTATCTATCTTCTTTTCTATTCTAGTAGTGAGCCTTTCTTTCCTTGGTTAGTGAGCCCTTTGTATTCAATGTTGATATTACTTTATATTGTGAGCTAATCCTCATTGTGGTTTTTACCATCTTGGGATTCTTACATAAATCTGGTGTTCTCTTGTGCATGGTTTTGATTTTATTCAATTTTTTAATTTTATTTTCATGCTAAATTATTATAACAAATTAAGGGTTAATTGAATGTCAAATGTGGATCTAAATGTTTGTGAGGTTTTTGAAGTTTTAAGGTACAACTGATTCACCCACCCTCTCAGTTTCCTTGTGCATTCAACAATTGGTGTTAGAGCAAGGTTCCATGGAAGAAAGATTAATTGCTTGAAGTAGATCCAGGATGACACACAAGAAAGAGATCCTTGTGTTTGATGGAACAAATTAGGCATTCTGGAAGACAAGAATGGAAGGTTTTTAAGTTTATCTTGGATTTGATGTCTAGAAGTCTATTAAGAATGGATACACTGAACCTACAAATGGTCCAAGTACTTTTGATGAGATCGAATCCTATGAAATAATTGGTAAAGAAAGGTATGCTCTCTTAAATAGTCTTATTAATTTGAATTAGTGAAAGTGATGAGTATGAAAAATGCTAAAGAAATTTGGTAAAAGTTGGAAAGCATTCCCAAAGGAGATGATAAGGTCAAAGAAGCTAAGATACATAATTTGAAAATCATGTTTGAGAACCTATGGATGTCTAAAGATGAAAATGTTACAAGTTATATGCAAAGGCTAGATTAAGTTTTCAACTCCATCAGAGTTCTTGGTGGTGAACTCAAAGAACTAGAAGTGGTAAAGAAAATTATCAAAACTCTTCCTAAGTATCATGGTCATAAAGTTTCTTCTATTAAGGAATTTTAAAATTTGAATCAATATACCATAGATTAGTTGTATGGATCTATAACTTCTTTTGAGATGAGACAATTTGGTACAAATGGTGGTGCAAAAGTTGTTTGGTGTGTTGGATGTTTGCGCTATTATGTTTAGTTAGATAGAATGAAGGTGTTCTTGGGTTTCAAGTGGTTTTAGTAGTTGTGTAGTATATTTTGAGATGTGGGTATGTGCAGGATCATCATGGAAAAAATAGGCCCTTAAGTGGCAAAAAATTTAGAAAAATTAGAGTTAGGAAACTTGATGTAAAATTTTGAATAAGTTATCTATATTATTTCAAAAATATGTAAGAATAGAATCTGTAGCAAATTAATGTAGTTTCTAAACTACTATGTTTGTTTTAGAAAAAATAAAATCTATTTGGTAAAAAAATGAAATTTCAATGCAGTAGTACTTAAATTTCAGGGAAAAAATAAGAATTAGGTGTCTGTCTAACCACCTTAACCATAATAAAATGATCATACTATTTTATAATATTTTAGATATAAGTAGAGGACTCATGTCCCGATGTGATACATATTTTTTGTAATTTTTTTCTAAGTAAATAATTAATTATTAATTTTTATTACAACTTTTAAAAAATATAAAAAACTCGTATGTCTGACCACCTTAACTTGGTCAAAACTTCAAGAAATTCAATTTTTCTTTTTTTAATCCTATAGTATGTGACACATAGAATGTGACGCATATTTTGGATTCAAAAAAATTGATATTGTTTGAAAGCTATAGATTTTTTTAAATCAATCTATCCATTAGGACTTTAGTCGTAATTGGAATAGAAAATGAATAATAATTACTTATTAAATTCAAAGTAAAGCATAATTTATATTGGTGGAAAGCTGAGAATCGCCTTTAAAAACCCTTTTTGTTTCATCAATTTTGGGTAAAAAAAAGTTGTCAGCCACATACCCATCATATTGCCACTTTTTGGCCCATCATGATCCTACACATACCCATGTTGTGGAGTATTATTGTGTGGTCCTCAACATGTTTATGAAACTTGAGAGGTGTTTGGTGCTCTTGTTAGGGTTAGTATAGGTTTGGATGACCTAGCATGCTAGCGCTAATTGTGGAGGATAAGTGTTGGTTGAGGAAGTGTTGAGAATCATGTTGGTGTAGATTTGGGACCCAATTAAGTAGTGGTGTGGTTTGGATTCACTTCTTTATATTATGGAAGTGTTTGGTGTTGACCTATTTATTGTTGCACGATTAAGTTGTATACATTTCCTTTAGGATGACCTAATTGAGATTTTTTTAGGTCATGGAGGGTATATATGCAATAATTGTTGTGTGGATAAATAGTACATTGTGTGAGATGTGAAAGATGTGAAAGTGATCAAGTGTGATGATCTGAGTGTGAGTGTCAATGCATATGACATTTTAATGTAGTGAGCAGAAGGTGTCAATATTTTAGTCTATTTGATGACTTGTTTGTGCTTCAGTGGAACTATACCTTTAGCACATGAGATATTCATTATTTGTAGTTCAAATTTATAGTGATCCACAACTTCTATTTTTCTTTCTTCTAGATAATGAGTTCTTTGGAAATGAACCATCGATAGTGAGCCCTTGGCGGTGGGCCTTATTGTATTTGGTGTTTCAATTCATATATTAGTGAGCTAATCCTCATTATGGTTTTTCCTTTCTTTGTTTTTCCACGTAAATCTAGTTTTCTAATGTGTTTGGATGTGCTTTCATTACTTTTTTACATGTTTACATTTTGTTAATGCATGTTAAGGGTTTAATGGTGGATAAGGGTTTAAGGGATAATGTAGATCTAAATGTTAATGAGGTTTTTTGATGTTTTGAAGTATACAAATGATTCAACTACACCCTCTTAGTTGTCATATGAATCTAACATTAAAAATACACTTTTTACATCCATTTAAAAAAAATTCCAACCAAAATTTGTAGCTGGAGAAACTATTGTACAAATTAAACTCATTTTAGCAACTAGAGCAAAGGTTTCAATATATTTAATACCTTATGTTTGTGAGAAGCATCTAGACACTAGTCTTGCCTCATATTTTTAAATAGCCCCATCTAATGTGAAATTTATTTTGTAGGTCCACTTGCAACCAACCACACTTTTACCTTTTAAACAAGTTGTCAATTTCCAACTTTCATTTTCATGAAAGAGTTGTATTGATCTTGCATTGTTGCTTCCCATTATTCTTTTCCTTTTACTTCCTCATATGTACTTGGAATTTCAACCTTTATCACCCTACTCATAAGAGAATAGTTAGAAAAAATATTCCTAGGGTGTCTTTGTATATTTCTTGAATGCTTCTAGTCTTTTTTGTGTCTTCATCATCACTTTCACATGATGCTTCAACTTGAGTTCATTCTCCTCTTTTAGAAGATTGCACACCTTGATTTGAATTGTTAGTATAATTAGAAATATCTTATTCAATCAAGATATGAAAGGAAGATAATGTGGGAGAATGATCACTTTCAATATATTCATCAAACAATACATTCATTTTGATATGCATTTCCCTTATTTTAGGATTATATAACCTATATCGTTTTGACTCCTCATTATATTGAGCTATTGTGTGCTTCTCACTTTTCCTTTCTAGCTTTTTCCTCTTTTCATCAAGAATGTGGGCATATGAATTACATTGAAAGACTCTAAAATGAGACGTTGGAGGATTTCTACCACTATATGCCTCTTCTAGTGTTATGTTCATAACTGGTTAGTGGGTGTTCTATACAAAATGTATACTGTAGTATGAATTTCTTCAACCCAAAATTTAGCTTCCATATTTCTAAATTGTAACATGCATCTAGTCATTTTTATTATAGTTCTATTCTTTCTTTTTGCAACTTTTTTTTTGTTTGGTGAGTAGGAGACAATTGATTTCCTATTTATACCATGCTATCTAAAAAATTATAACAAGGCTTTGTTCATATATTCAATGCCTCTATTTATTATTATTATCTTTAGAGATCTTCCACTTTTTTTTCAGTCAACACCTCAAACTCTTTAAACTTATCAAAAACTCCATCCTTATTTTGTAGAAAATATACCCAAATTCTTCTAGTATAGTCATCAATAAAATTGAGGGCATACATTGTGTTGAACACCCGAAGTACTAAGAGGG
This sequence comes from Sequoia sempervirens, assembly GCA_007258455.2. Classification (NCBI taxonomy): domain Eukaryota; kingdom Viridiplantae; phylum Streptophyta; class Pinopsida; order Cupressales; family Cupressaceae; genus Sequoia; species Sequoia sempervirens. The sequence goes on from VDFB02271358.1 coordinate 914,929,759, forward strand.
GAGGTGAATTAATATCCACTAAAATTCATTAACTTCATTAGATTAAACATCCATTCAAATAATCCTAACAAACTTGCAAAAATGGAAAGGAATAATTAAAGAATGTATCACATCAATAAACACAAGAACACCAAATTTATGTGGAAAACCCTTGAAAGGGAAAAACCATAGTGAGGATTAGCTCACAATATATTATAACTGGTTACAATGGATTTATAGAATGGTGGACTCACAATCCAAGGAATCACTATCCAAAAAGAATGGCTTATTTCCTAGAATAGAAAGAGATAGAAGATAAGGTGGCTCACTATCAAATATTGAACTGATGACAATACACCTGTAACATGTCCTAAAATTACACTTCCACTTAAGCTTAGAAATTTGACTTTATACCCTTCATGCTTCACCACTATCACCTTTCACACTTCACATTGCATCAAATCTTGCACATGCCCACAATTACATCCAAAATAGTTATTCACGTCTCAAATGCCTTTTACATTTGCATTATTAACCTTGTATATTCAGTACAATCAACCAAAACATTGATTAGTTTGGACTAATTGCATGAACCATGTAACACCATAACCTATTGGCCCAAAACTCCAATGCACACACTTTGAAAAATAAACCAAAACATGTTTTTCACAAAAATAGGTTGAGATGAACTACAATCAATCTCATAAATATTGTCCTTGTACATAGCTTAATTTTGGATGACCCCAAAACCTTTAGGTTAGAACCTTATAGAGAAATTGGTGAAGCAACAAATGAATGAACAAGTTGTTCATCCAAATGAAAAACCAAATCACAGTTTTCCACTTGGAGTGCACACACATCTCACACCTTCTAACACTTCCTCAAAACCACATGGAACAATATTCATCCATGGTGGAATGCAGAGCATTCCAACATGCACTTTGCACCTATAACACTACCATTACTAAGCTTGATACACTTTCAACAATATCTTCTACTGTAGAAGACAACAAGTCTAAAAAAATTGGATTTAAACATATCCAACACATACCATGAACATCTCAAAACCACATGAAAAGATTCAACATAGTGGAGCAATGCAGAACACAAAACTATTGCTCTATAACATTGAAAATGCACACTAAGATTTATCCAATTATCAAGAATACTTGGTTTTCTTTGGACCAATACTTTTGCATTTCTATAATGGAATTCCATCAATGAAAACACCATATAACATCATGCTCATGTTTCCAAAAATCTTTCCATTTGTCATTGGTGGCAACACACTCTTCCAAAACATTAACCTAAACATTCTCCCCCTTTGACATCAAGGGAAAAGGGTACCAAAAAGATACTTCTCTTCTATACTTAACACAATTATCCAACAATATCCACCTTAGTGATATATTTACATCAAAGTGGACCCCCCTAAAAAATTTACTCCCCCTTTCAATATTATCCATGACAAAAATGTACCAAAACTCCATCTACTAACTCTACATATGTACATTGAAATCAGAAAATTACATATACAAAGAAAAAATGTACAACTTGACTAGCATAGGGTCAAATACCCTTATATGACTCCTTCAACCTTGCAAGGTTTTCCTTCCTATCTTTCTTTGCAACCTCCCAATCCTTCTTAGCAATAGAAAGCATACGACACTAATTTTTAAACTGAATATGTAGGTCTTCTCCTTCCAAAGAACTAGGCACTGGATTCTTTTACACAACCTTCTTTGCATCACTTGAAACTTTAGTTAAAGGGGTAAGGCTTGCACTTACCATATCTTTGAGCTGGCCATATTGTATTATTATTTTCTCCTTTTGTTCTTATAGTAGACAAAATTGACCATGCAGATTTTCAATGATAGCTCTTGTAGCTCCATTTGTATCATTCACTAGATCATATGCACCTAAGGCCTAAGAAATTTGTGACTCAATTGACTCCATTTGACGTTTGATTCTCCTTTTCAAAATAGGCCACTTCAAGAAAAACTAAAATAATTGTTTGGATTCCTCTAGACACTTCTTAACATCTTCCTAGTTGCCTTACAACTTGGTGTGTGTAGTAGCACACTTATAAAAAACATAAAAAATCCTTTTATCGTTGACTTTCTTTTCCATTTCTTTTTCTATATTATGTTCCAACCCAAAAAATATTCCTTAAAAGGAATCAAGCAATAACCTCAACTATTGCCCATCAAATAAAGAATTGTTAATGGAAACTTAGGGAAGTCCTTCTTGCAACACTTTCACAACTTCATCAATCAACTCAATACTCTTCTAGCAAGTCTAGAGAATCCCCTTCCTTATGGAGGCATCAAATACTTCAATAAGCTATAACTTCTTTAATGGGAAATCTTATCTAGGTCCATTTGACCTTGTTGCATTGGAATTTGTAGGAGTTGTGCAAACATCATAGGTTGAAACTGTAACTACATGTCCAAAATATCTTTTAATGAATCTCCAGAACGTCCAAATGATTCACCACTAGTTTTAGTACTTTCTTCTTTATTATTATCAGTATTTTATTTCTCACCACTACCAAAGCACTCTTCTACAACCTTCTCATCCTCCAGAGACTAAGTTTCTTCTTTTTGTGCTTTAGTCTTCTCTAGGAGGCCTTTCTTATCTTCTTCATTCTTCTTAGCATTTGTCTCCTTATTCGAAGGGGGAAAATTCTGTTCAACTTGAGCTTCATGCTTCTCCAAATCATCCTTCTTATCTTCTTCCTTCTCTTCATCAACAATATTCTCCACAACTAGAGGGGTGTTATTATTCAACACATCTTTTTTCTACTCATGTTCATGTTTTCCATTGATAGGTTCATTGATTTTTGAAAGGGAATTGATCCTGCATTTGACTTTCAATCTTTGGACAAGTTCCCAACTCTTTAGAAATATCTTCAATTTTCTATAGGGTTTCCTTAACCTCTCAATGTCTTCCTTATCCTTTCTTTTACGATTACTAACACTTTTCTTTGTACTAAATATCTTACTATACAACTTGGACAACTTAATTCTATCCTCATGAGACACTAAGGAATCAGTCTTCTCCAAGGAAAATTCCTTCATATTTTCAACCTCATCAATAAATTCTTGTCTCCTATCACTTAAGACACTTTTAAGATCATTACACAATTGATCCTCTATGTTATCTAGGCCAGTATCAAATGTTACCAAATACTTAATAGTAGCCTCTTCTATGGTTTCCTTGTCTGCATTATCTACTTTTGGATACATTTCAATAGTTTCCTTTAACATACCAAACTCTTCAATGCTATTAAACAATGCATCTAACTTCATAGGACTATGCTTTTGCATCAAAGGGGTCTTCTTAGATTTCTTACTCTTTTCTCTTCTTTGAAAAATAAAACTTTCTTTTCTTTTTCCACTTCCTCTCACTATCTAGTGTACATTATGTATTGCAGTGGTACAAACAAAATTATGTCTTTTTGTATAGAAGATATTATAGCTAATCATCATTGAAGCACACTTTACAGTAGGATCATCAATATCATTTACTATTAGGGCATGTTTATTGAACTTCACTTCAGTGAGCTTCATCACCACATCATTCTTCATGGCCTTTAATGTCAGAACTAGTCTATTAGAGCACAAACCGGTTACAACCATAATTGCATCTTTTGTTATTATGTGTGGAAAATCCAATCACATAAATTTTTCATTTATTCTACTAAGCACATATTTCACCCACTCATCTTCATGACAAAAATTGGGAAACACATTCCACACATCCAATTTCTTCTCCATCAAGCTAGAGTATTCTAGTTTTAGCTCGAAGTCATCTCTAGTTAGAACCTTATGTCTAAATTCTTCCATCTTCAAATGGTCATACTCTTCCATCCTCCCATGAATGCATATACACACATCCTCTGTGTGTATTACACCACTTAGAACCCCAAAAAATGCACCTTTAGGATTAGTTACCATTGATTTATATGGGTACTTCTTGAACTTAGGTATTGGTCACTTAAGTACATCAATAACCTAAGGAGTATACATCTTGAACTTCTTTCAAACTAGGGTTTTGCAGGAAATTGATAAATACCTTTGGAATTTGTCAGTAGGGTTTTAGACATCACTTCAAAATCTCTTCAACATTTTTTTTCTCTTCTCTCCACTTTAAATGCTCAGTCACAAATGAATTTAGAAAACTTAAAATGAAATATACACCATTTTCTAGTGAGCTAATATGCATTAATTGCAACAATGAAAAGTTAGGTCAAAAAGTTGGAAAACCCTTATTGTGTTGTCATAGGCACCTTCAATCACTCCACAAGTTTCCACAATAGGAGATTTCACACTAGATATTTCATCGTCAAATTAAGAGTATCAACCAACACATATACTTGTATGTTAAAGACATTAGCATCTCATCTTTAGCAATGGGCTAGAAAGTTTTCTACTAAAACTCCCCTTGAGCCAATGCTCTTTATCTAATTTCTAGAGGAAACATATGTACCAACATTTGGCATAGATTCACTCTTCACCTCATTATCTTCCTTTTCTTCCATATCTTGTTCATTTTCTTCATCTCAACTAGATCAACCTTCTTTATTGGATCAATCTTCTTTTGTGAACCAAAGGATTTCATATTCTTGATTCTGCAAAACTTAGCCATGTGTCCTAGTTTATTGCATTTATGAAATATGACACATTTTTGCTAAACAAACTTGCTTGTTTCCATTTTAAATATACATTCAAAATCCTTATGCCCAAATCCATTATATGTATAACGGTAACCATTGAATGATTGGAACATCATACCATTATTGTAACCATTCATCATTTGACTTCTACATTCACTAGCTTTATGACTAAATCAATTGCATGTATAGCACTAACCAAAAAATGATTGAGCATTCTAACTTATTTTTCTTCTCAACTCTACATCTCTATGTCCAAATTTATATCAAGAATATCAGTAACCATTACAAGATGAATACCTTTGTGGAGCTAGTTGTCTGATAGGTGGTCTTTTGAAGTATTTCTTCTAGTTCTGAACATGTTTGATATTGGTCTTCTTATCTCCATTCTTCCTTTGTTCATGATTCTTCTTTTCAGCATTGTTTGGAGTTTTATTTTCCTTTAAGATTTATCATTTTTCAAACCCTAATCCTTCTTTGTCATCAAGAAAGGTGGAGCCCTTCTTGAATTTTTCTTCTTGAATCTTTGCTTTCTCCCTATCTTTCCTCAGAGACACAACTTCTTCTTCAAGCTTTGAACATTCTACAAACTTGTCTTTCAATTTGGCATTTAATCATTCTTCAACTCTTTTTCCTTCTCTAACTTGCACTTTCATACTAGTGATTGTCTCATTTGATTTTTTGAGCTACTCATTTGTTTCCTTGAATATTTCTTTAGCTTTCTTGAGTTGATACCTTAGCTTCTTGATACATCATCTACTTTCTTAATGTCTTCTTTCAGAAATCTATCCTCACATTCTACTTTATCCAAATTTCAAGGTCTAATTTGAGTTCTCCTTCCTTATTGAATTCACAATTTTTTTCAATAAACCCTTTAGGGATGATCTCTTCTAGAGGGATATGATACCTCCTAAGTGTCACATTTTCAACCTCCAAGATCTACCTCAATAATTAATCCAATTGAAGGAACTAAGCTCTAATACCAATTGTTGAACACATGAAATATTGAGAGGGGGGGTAAATTAGTATTCACTGAAATTCATTGACTTCATTAACTTAAATATCCATTCAAATCATCTCGTCAAACTTGCAAAAATTGAAAGAAACAATTAAAAAATGCATCACATCAATAAAAAAAAGAACACCATATTTATGTGGAAAAACCTTGAAAAGGAAAAACCATAGTGAGGATTAGCTCACAATATATTATAACCAGTTACAATGGCTTTATAGAATGGTGGACTCACTTTCCAAAGAGAATGGCTCACTGCTAAGGGCTCACTACCTAGAATAGAAAAAGATAGGAGAAAGGGTGGCTCACTACCAAAGATTCAACTGCTAACAATGCATTTGCAGCATGTTGAAAGTATAGTTCCACTTAAGCTCAAAAAACTAACTTTACATGTTTCATGCTTCACCATTATCACCTTTCTAACTTCACACTACATAAAATCTTTCAAACACCCATACTTACATCCAATGCACATATTCACATCTCACATGCATTCTTCATTTATATCACATAATGAATTAACCTTGTATATATACTATAGCCAACTAAAATATCAATTAGTGTGGCCTAATTGCATGAGTCATGTAACACCATAACCTATCAATCCAAAAATCTAACACACACACTTTGTTCACAAAATGTGTTCTTCACCAAGATAGGTTGGCATGACCTATCATCACTCCCATAAATACGCTCCTTACATAACTTAATTTTGCATAACCCCAAAAACTTTAGGTCAGCACCTTATAGAAAAATTGGTGAAGCAACAAATGAGTGAATAAATTGTTCATCCAAAACTTGACACACAAACAATCAAATGACTTGCCACTTGGAGTGCACATACATTTGATACCTTTCAATACTTCCTCAAAACCACATGGTATAATATTCATCTACAATGGAATGTAGAGCATTCCAACATGCACTCTGCACCTATAACATTGGCATTACTAAGCCAGATACAGTGTTAGTAATATCTTCAACTATGGAAGAAAACAAGTCTAGAAACTTTAGATTTAGACACATTCAACACATACCATGATCACCTCAAAACCACATGACAAGATTCAATATAACAGAGCAATGTGGACCATAAATCTATTGCTTTATAACACTGAAAATGCATAGTAGGAGTTAGCTAGTTCTCCAAAATGCTTGGTCTTCTTTGGATCAATACTTCTACATTTATGAAATGGGTTTCCATCAATGAAAACACCATATACCTTCATGCTCATGTTACCAACACCTTGATCCTGCAAGTGATGGAGCTCTAAAAGGACCCATTACATCACTATGAATCCAATGTAAAGGAGTTTTTTCTCTCCATGATTTACCTTGCGGGAGACTTTCCATGTGTTGTTTTTGTTGGAAAAACAAGGACAAACAACTGAGAGGGGGGGTGAATCAGTTGCCATAAAATAATAAAATTTTCAAACTTTACTCAATTTAATCTCAAATCTGATGAATAAGCAATTAACCATAAACAATTAACACATTAGAGAGATAGAGAACACTAAGAACATTTTTACATGGAAACCCTATTAGGGGAAAATCCATGGTGGATGCTAGTCCACAATATTATACCCTGTTAAAGTATAATGAAAGTAATAAAGGGGAATGCACATGCATTTGGGCACACTGCCTAGAGCTCACTACTCAGTTACAAGAGGGGATCAGTGCCCAACAATACATAATAGGATTAAATACAGAGGGTATGAACTAGGAAGATAGCTTCTACACAAACCTAATTATAGTTCCAATTAAGCATAGAAAACTCCTTCACTTTTCACTCAAACTACTTCACACTTCGCTCAGTCTTATTCACACTCTACTTTGCAATCGAATGATATTCACACATACACACATAGGAGAACACCCAACACACATTACACTGATGAAACAATCACTCTTATATATCTTCATCATGGATTACATCAACTTAGTCAACCGGAAAAATAAAACATATTTGTAATGTTAGCCCAAATTTACAATTAAATTTTCAATGTGGATCTAAAAACCATTGACCAATACAATGATGCAACCCAAAACAATATTCATGAGCATTCCAAACATTCAAATTTTACTTTTCAAGGATCCATAGCACGTTACCACCATCATGTCAACCAAGAACATGAAAACCCGAACATGCACAAAAGAAACCTTTGACCACGAGCACACAGATCAATGTGGATGTACAAGAATGATATAGAATGATCTAGAAGCATCTAAGAACACTAGGAACTAATAGAGAAGAATCCACAACAACTAAGATTATCAGAACCACACAATCTTCACTTAGGAACTCTGACAAAGACCAAAAAAATACTGTCAGACCACAACACGATCAAATCTACACACAAACCTTTGAAACTTCTGGTAGATGATCTAGATACTATAAAAAATAAATCCTTTAGTCCACAATAGTTGATCTCCAATGTACAAAACAAGACACCTTCATGACCTTCATAGTTCCACTAGGAACAAGCAACTTTGTAACCCTTCCTTTCACAATTTTCTAAATATCCTTGACATATACAACCTTCAATACAATGATGCTAATAGTGTTGACATCAATGACAACCACATATCAACAACACACCCATAGCATCAAACAATCTCCCCATTTAGCATTGATGGAAACACATGATGTGAAAAATACCATCAACACCACTATACTAACCCCCCCTTAGATTCTAACTCCTCTTCTCAATTGCTCTTATCCCCCTAAAAATATTTTTCACATTACTCTTCTCCCCCTTTGACATCAATGGAAAAGGTAACCATGACCTTTCCATATACATGCTCTAAACCACATATCTACACATCTGACTACTCTCCCTAAGTAGCAGCCACATAGACATCAATCTGGATCAAAATATAGCAATGAAGCTCACAGATTGATGCAAGTAAATGTAGCTTTTAGTTCTTATTAGGAGGGGTAATCACCCCTAGCATTCCTCTGAGATACTCAAAAGTATCCTTCGACAATGGATTAGTAAATATGTCTACAATCTATTCTTTGGTAGGCACATACTCCAATCTGACTTCTTTCTCATTCACCTTCTCACTCAATAAGTGAAACTTGATTGATATATGTTTTGTCTTAGAGTGTAGTACTAGATTCCTCAAAATATTTATTGCACTTGAATTGTCATAGTATATGGCAATAGGTTCTTCATATACCACCCTGATATCTTTCAGTATTTGTTTCATCCATATCACTTGAGTACAATTATTGGAAACAACAATATATTTTTCTTTAGTAGTAGATAGAGAAATATAATTCTACTTTTTGCTCAACTAGGACACCAAATTCTTCCCTAGGAAGAAATCACCACCAAGTTAGTAATTTTCCTATTATCTACATCTCCAACCCAATTTTCATCAATATATGCACTCAAAGTGAGATCATCATCCTTTGGATACCAAATTCCAAAGTCAATTGATCCTTTCAGATATCTGAAGATTCTCTTAACAACAGTCACATGCGATTCTTTTGGATCAGCCTGAAATCTAGCAACCATACATACAACATTCATAATGTCTAGTCTAGTCTGGGTCAAATAGAGAAATATGTCGATCATTGACTTATATATAGTTTTATTTTCCTTAGGAGTATCATCATTCTATGTTATCTTGCATCTATTCACCATGGGAGTACCAACAGGCTTTGATTCTTCCATCCCAAATTTTTTCAGTAGCTCTTTCACATATTTGGATTGAGATATGAAAATTCCCTTGTCTAATTGGGTAACTTGCAATCCTAGAAAGAACTTCATTTCTCCAATCATACTGATCTCAAATTCACTCTTCATTTTAGTAGCAAACTTCATACATAGATTATCATCTCCTCCAAAAATAATGTCATCAACAAATACTTCTATAATTAACTCTTTATCAAGATCCAACTTGAAGTATAAATTGCTATCAACAGTGGCTTTATTAAATCCAAGCTTCAATAAGTATTTGTCTAATCTAGCATACCAAGCTCTGGGAGCTTGCTTAAGTCCATATAGAGCTTTCTTCAAGTGGAAAACTATGTCTTCCTTGTCAGTCAATAGAAATCCATCTAACTATTCAATGTATACTTCTTCTTCTACTTCTCCATTCAGAAATACCAACTTCACATCCATTTGATAGACTTTATAGTTCTTGTCTGTAGCATAAGAAAGAAATAATCTAATAGCTTCAATTTTAGCAATAGGGGCAAAAGTTTCTTCAAAATCAACACCTTCCATTTGAGAATACCCTTTACATACCAGTCTTGCTTTAATCCGAACCACTTCACCTTGTTCATTTAGTTTGTTCTGAAACACCCACTTAGTACCAATCACATTTTTGTCTTTAGGTCTGGGAACCAATGTCCATGTGTCATTCTTTTCAATATGTGTCAGTTCTTCCTTCATAGCTTCCATCCAGTGTTCATCTTGGCAGGCTTTAGTGACATCTTTAGGTTCAATCTTGGAAATCAAGCAATACTCTTCTACAATATTTCTTCTAGTTTGCACACCTTTACTCTTATCTTCTATAATTTTATTTTTAGAATGATTTAGCTTTACATACCTTGGAATTTTAGGACTTTCTTGAGATTATGGTTCTTTTGTTCTTTCTTTTGTACTTGCACTTGTTTGTGCTTCATGACTTACTTGATTTACTAGAATGAATTGAGGTTGCTTTGCCAAAACATATGGAATAATCTGAAGTTGGTTCTATGTCTGAGAATCCTTCCCTTGGCTTGTATTGTCTTCATCTAAATCATAACCATGATATCTAGATGATTTGGCAGAGTCCTCATCAACTTTGACATTTTCATTCTCAACCATTTTTCTCAGTCTTTTGTTATAGCATCTATAAGCCTTGGTCTTGGAAGAGTAACCTAGAAATATTCCTTCATCACTTCTTGCATCAAACTTTCCTATATCATCATCTCTCTCGATATAACACTTGCTTCCAAAGATCTTGAAATATTTAACAATAGGCTTATAACCAAACCATAGCTCAAAAGGGGTCTTACCAGAATTACTATTAACATTTACCCAATTCAAAGTATACACAATAATGCTTACAGCTTCACTCCAATAGATCCAGGGACATTTCTTTCTATCATCATTGTTCTAGCAACATCCAAAATTGTTCTATTCTTTCTCTCTGCAACTCCATTTTGTTGAGGGGTTTGGGGAGTAGATAACTGTCTTCTGATTCCATGTTCTTCACAAAAAGAGTTGAACTCACCGCCTCTATCAGACCTCAATCATTTAATTTTTAGACCTTTCTCATTCTCTACCATAGCCTTGAAACTTTTGAACTTTTCTAGTGATTCACATTTTTCTTTTAGGAAAGAAACCCATATTGTTATGGAATAATCATAAATAATCAACATAAAGTACCTTTCTCCATGGATACTTTTGACTCTGTAGGGACCACAAAGATCAGTATGTAGTAGCTCTAGCAAATCATTTGAATGAAACTATTTTCTCCAAAAAGAGACTCTAGTCTATTTACCCCTTTGACACTCCTTACAAATTGTGTTAGCAGGCTTTACTAACTTAGGTAGATCTCTTACTGCTTGAGTACAACTTACCTTTAAAATGTTATCAAAATTCACATGACACAACCTCATATGCCACAACCAGCTTTCATCTACTTGAGCAATTAAACAACTCTCACTAGCAGTATTTAGGTGAAAAATATTGCCTTTTTTCTATTTACCTGTAGCAATCATATTGCCAGAACTTCCACATATCCTACATCTCCTATCTTTGAACTGTAGATCATAGCCTTTTTCCACCATATTTCCAACACTCAAAATATTGTGCTTTGGGCTTTCAACATAAAGAACATCATCATTGTTATGCTTACCACCAAGACAAATAGAACCTCTGCCATGAATCACACCAACATTGTTATCTCCAAACCTTACAACCCCACCATCATACTTCTCTAGACTTACAAATTTGATTTTATCACCAGTCATATGATGTGAGCATCCACTACCAATAACCCACTCATCATTTTCTTCAACTCGGGCTGCAAGAGCTTTCTCATCTTTAGCATATCTAGTAGCAACAAGACTATTTTCAATGGTAGCAATGAAAACCTATTCATCTTCATTTTCATTATCTTTATTAGACTCATCATCAATCACTCCTTCTTCAACAAAGTAACATTTCTTTTGGAATCTATTCTTATTAGGCTTAGATCTAGGAACTATTTTAGGACACCTTGATGCAAAAATGACCTATTTTATTGCAAGAAAAACATTTAATAGGTAATACCCCTTCATACTTACCTTTTCCTCAACCTTCTTTCTTTACAATCAGTGCTTCCAACTCTTCCACCTCTCTTTCTTTATCTTCAAGTTGTTTCAATTCTTCATCATACTTGGATATCTTTCTGGAACACTCTCCCATATTATATCTTTTCTTGTTACTTCTGGATACAGTAGCCTTGAATGTAGATCTAGTCTTCAGAATAGATTCACCAAATTCACTTAATTCAAAAGAAGAAAGCTTACCAACTAGCATATCTCTTGTCATCTTCGTTACTGATCTAAGCTCTTCAATAGCATGAGCCTTCACTTTGTAGGAGGGATGCAAGGATCTAAGTATCTTAGCCACAATTTTATCCTCATCCAAGGAACCACTAGCACATCTAATACCCATCACTATTTAATTTACTATTTGCATAAAAGAAGTGATATTTTCATCTTCACCCATCTTTAAATCCTCATACTTGCCTTTCAAACTCTATAGCTTAGCCATCTTCACCTGTGCATCTCCTTCATACAAAGTTTCCAACTTCATCCAAATCTCATGAGATGTTTTCAAACCTATTACATTTTCCATCTTTGAATTTGTCAAAGCACTCACTAAGGCTTCAATAGCCCTGATATTATTTTCAGCTTCTTTGATCTCATTAGCAGTGGATGGACCATTCTGAGGAATAACATATGGATCTTTTGTAATCTTCCAATAAGCTTCTCCAATACACCTCAAGTGACATTCCATCCTGGCTTTCCACAGTGAGTAGTTAGTTCCATCAAATCTAGGATTGTCCTTGTATGATGCCATCTCGAATCACCTCAAGCTTTTAGACTTCTTTAGAGGAACCTGCTCTGATACCAATTGTTGGAAAAACAAGGAAAAACAAATAAGAGGGGGGGTGAATCAGTTGTACCAAAATAATATTTTTTTTGAACTTTACTCAACTTAATCTCAAATCTAATGAATAAGCAATTAGCCATAAACAATTAACACATCAAAGAGACAGAGAACACCAAGAATTTTTTTACGTGGAAACCCTATTAGGGGAAAAACCATGGTGGATGCTAGTCCACACTATTATACCCTGTTAAAAGTATACTGAAAGTAGTAAAGGGGAATGCACGTGCACTCAGGCACACTGCTAAAAGCTCACTGCTCAGTTACAAAAGGGGATCACTACCCAACAATACATAATAGGATTAAATCTGAAGGATATGAACTGGGAAAATAGCTTCTGTACAAGCTTGATTATAGTCCAATTAAGCACAAAAAAATCCTTCACTTTTCGCTCAAACTACTTCACACTTCACTCAATCTTCTTCACACTCTTCTATACACTTGAATGATATTCACACATACACACATAGGAGCACACCCAACACACATTACACTGATGAAACAATCGCTCCTATATATCTACATCATGGATTACATCAACAACTTAGTTGGCTAGAAAAATAAAAACATATTTGCAATGTCGACCCAAATTTATAATTAAATTTTCAATGTGGATCTAAACACCATTGGCCACTACAATGATGCGACCCAAAACCATATTCACAAGTGTGCCAAACATTCAAATTTTACTTTTCAAGGATCCACAACATGTTTCCACCATCATGTTGGGCAAGAACATGAAAACATAAACATGCACAAAAAAAACCTTCGACCATGAGCACACGGATCAAAGTGGATGTACAAGAATGATGGAGAATGATCTAGGGGTATGTGCAAGATCATCATGGAATAAAAAGGCCCTTAAGTGGCAAAAAATTCAAAAAATCAGAGTTAAGCAACTTGACGTAAAACTTTGAATAAGTTATCTATATTATTTTAAAAATATGTAACAATAGAATCTATAGAAAATTGAATATAGTTTATAAACTATTAGTTTTTTTTTAAAAAAAATCAAATCTCTTTGGTGAAAATTTGAAATTTCAATGCAGTAGTACTTAAATTTCAGGGAAAAAATAAGAAGTAGGTGTTCATCTGAGCACCCTAACCACAATAAAATGATAATATTTTTTATAATATTTTATATATAAGTAGAGGACTCATGTCTCGATGTGATGCATATTTTTTGTAATTTTTTCCAAGTAAATAATTAATTATGATTTTTTATTACAACTTTTAAAAAATATAAAAAATTGTATGTCTGACCACCTTAACATGGTCAAAACTTCATGAAATTCAATTATTATTTTTTTAATCCTATGGTATGCAAAGCATAGAATGTGACACATGTTTTAGATTCAAAAAATGTGATACTGTTTGAAAGCTATAGATCATGTTTTTCAATCAACCTATCAATCAGGACTTTAATCGTAACTCAAATAAAAAATGAATAATAATTATTTATTAAATTCAAAGTAAAGCATAATTTATATTGTTGGAAAGCTAAGAATCTCCTTTAAAAATACTTTTTGTTTCATCAATTTTGGGTAAAACAATAGTCGTTAGCCTCATGGACCATCATATCACTTACATATCACCACTTTTTGGCCCATCATGATCTTGCACATACCCCTAGAAGCATCCAAGAATACTAGGAACTAACAAAGAAGCATCCACAACAATTGATATTATTAGAACCACACAATCTCCACTCACAAACACTGACAAAGACCACAAAAATACCGTCAAATCACAACACAATCAAATCTATACGCGGACCTCTGAAACTTCTAGTAGATGATCTAGATACTCTAAAAAAAAACCCTTTAGTCCACAACAATTGATCTCCAATGTACAGAACATAACACCTTCATGACCTTCATAGTTCCACTAGCAACAGGCAACTCTATAACCCTTCCTTTCACAATTTTCTCAATATCCTTGACATATACAACCTTCAACACAATGATGTTGATAGTGTTGACATCAATGACAACCACATATCAACAACATACCCACAACATCTAATAGTTTTCCCATAGCACATCCTTCACATACTTTGTGACTTGGTGATATTTTTGAAGACCATGCACCATATATATAGTTCATCCATAAGCTTGAGGCTTTGATAGTTGACATGTCCCATATGCTCATTCCATAACCTTCTCATATCATCATATTTGGCAATTGCAGATATTCTCATTTCCACATTTAGAAGTAAATTTTTGGAATCCATATAATCCATTCTCCATTTTACCAATTATAGTCACTTTGTAGTTATTAATCACATCCTTGATTAAATAATTTCATTATAGAACTCTATTTTATATCATTGATTTGCAATTTGAGATACATAAAGAATATTTGTCTTCAATTTTGGAACTAACTTCACATTTTTAATAGACCATTATTAACTTGAGTATTTCTAGTTCCTTTAACTTCCAAAGAACTATTATTTCCCAAATATATTTTCTCTATAGTGTTATCATTTCTTAATGATTAAAATTGTTCCTAATTGTAAGACATGTGTTGTGTAGCACTATAATAAATAACCCAATCATCTTTATAATAATTATTATGCTGAGAGGCATCTACATTGGCATCCAAATCTATGTAAGGTTTTATTCTATGTATTTATTTTGATGCTCTTCCATACGTATGCCTCTGCATTCATCATTTCAATTTCAACATACTTTGATGCTTTCCACAATGACACTTTCATTGATGGGATTTTTAAGCGCTTGTTCACCCAACATATAGGTCTAATCTCTCTCTAAGCTCTCAGCAGCTTCGCTAGAGCCTCCTTGGGAACTTTCTGTCTAGTCCTCTCAATTGAGCTCATTGGTCACCAATTGAGAAGTCTCATTAGTTTTGTTGTTTTTTCCGTTCTTTACCTTCAAATTCTTTTCACTCCTAGCCCTCACCTACCTCACCAAAAATTCATTTTCTTGGAGAAGCACCTACATCTACATCTCCATACTTCCTCTTGCCTATTCTTTTCTACTCCTCACTTTCATTTGGGAGTTTCCCAAGTGGCTACTTCTTAGGGTAATTTCCAAAGAGGCCCTAAAATGTTTAAGAAAAATTTGGTAGAAATGAACGAAAGAGTATTGCCAGAAAATGTAAAGATAGAAGATTGTGTTGCAGAGAACTAAATAGAGTCTTCTTTATCATTGTTGTGGACAATGAAATAGGCTCACTCAAGGCTCATGTCAATCATGGTAGTGGGCTTTGGCATTGGGATCATCTATTATGGAATTCCCTTTGGAGTAGCAAGTTTGGACTTCGATTTATATCTAAGTGTCACATTTAACGCTCTCTCTAACATTCCAGTGGCCATTTTCTATATTGTTATTCTTGCTAAGGTTGAGCGTAGAAGGGAAATTCTACTGTTAACACTAACAAGTGGCATACTCTTCTTTTTGTGTGTTTTCTATTCAATGGGTATACCAA
The DNA here is from genome assembly GCA_007258455.2 of Sequoia sempervirens. NCBI lineage: Eukaryota > Viridiplantae > Streptophyta > Pinopsida > Cupressales > Cupressaceae > Sequoia > Sequoia sempervirens. Next base: position 914,946,035 of record VDFB02271358.1, read on the forward strand.
ATACTCCCAATTCACCTGCAAAAAAGAATTGGTCATAGATAGTTGTTGAAGTAGGAGCATTTTTTAGTGGAGTGACAATGTTCAATGTATTGTTGATTTATTGTTTGGAATTGTTTCCATCGAGTGTTTGCAACTCAACATTGTCAATACTTAGAGAGGTCGTGTATGTAGGGATGATTGTGAGTCAAGTAATTGTTATGAAATGGATGCACTAGGAAAGGTTTAGAAACTTTGAAGAAAATATAATTTGAAGGTGTAAAGCCAAATTCCACAACCTTTAATAGCATTCCCTCAAATGGATGAACTAAAATAGAAAATGGAAATCCATCCTTCGTAGACAAGTATGTAGATTATGGGAGCCAAGACAAGGCATATAAATTGTTTAACAAAAAACCTCTAAGTAATGTTGTATTGGCATGTTATGCATTAATGGATTTCTTGAAAAACCTTAGAAACCTTCAAGAAAATTATAATTTGTAGGTGATAAACTCAATTCCACAACTATGCTATCATTCTCACTGCATGTGCTTAAATATGAGCTTTCAAGAACAGGGTATAGAAAAAAAAATAGATGCCTCAAGAAAGATATCTCTTAGGCATTTTTATGTATGTATGCTAGTTTGCTTTAAGTGCAATACGAAGAGCATTACTTTTAGAATCAAAAGTATTTGTAAACTTATTTGTCTCACTTTTTGTATCTTTAATCCTTTCATAGCATTCAGTTGCTTTATAACCCAACTTACCAGAATAATTGCATTTCTATTTGGAGTGTATCTAGCTTCATACTTGCAATTTTTCTCTTCTTGCATCTTTTTATGATTTTTTTCCCTTTCATAATGAAAGCTTCATCACTAAATGACTCCCTTTCTTTGATTTGATGTCTTTCTTTTTGCCCCAACTTAGCACATAACTCTTCATATTTTATATATTTTATTTTATCAATAGTATCTAGCCCTCTTATAAATGATTTATAAGATTGTTGAAAACTTTGTAAAATTATTTGCACAAAACCTTTGTCACCTATATCCTTTCCAAGACAAGCAAGTTCATTTTTCTTTTCCTTTAATTTTCTTAGATGAGGGACTAGCTCTTGTGAATTTGATAATTTCATGTTGTACTGTAATTATGTGGTGAAAGTTAGAATCCATACATCACCTAAATTTTCATATATACTTTTTAAAATACTACATACTTTGACTCCACTTCTCTCATTGCAAACTTTTTGAAAAACTTCTTCTAAAAGTGTAAGCTTGATCAATGTTGCTCTCTTTTATCTCTTTTGTCTCAATCTTCTTGATCTTTTCCAGTGGTCTTTGTTCACTACCATTAACAATTTTGAAGCATTAAAAAAAATCTCCATACTAGACTTCCAATTATAATAATTTTTTTCTATTTAATTTAACTGCAAGTAAAAGAATACCAATGGATTCCATTATGTGAAATTCCTTCTTTTTGAGATAAGAAGTAAATTAAAAATGAAAACCTCTCACCAATTAATTTTTTTACTGATTTGATTCTTTTTTGTTGTTGTAATACTGCTTACTTTGTTTGCCACAAAATATCGTGCTGCTCAAAATCAAGTGACAACCTAGTTCACAACCTACACTACAAAACCCACATATTACAGCCCAAGTTTTGATATCATATTGAACAAAATAAAATATTTGAAACATAATAAATGAGAATGCAGCAAATGAAAAACACTTGAATATTATATATTCTCACATATCAATTACATAACAATTTGTTGGTTTCTTGTTGATACACAGATGTAGAGTTGCTACTTTATTTATAGATTCATATAAATCTCTAGAAATTCCTAGAATGACTAATAGAAACTTAAAAAAGAAAAATCTAAAAAAATATAGATGTTTCCATATATTGAATTATTGAATAAATATTATCTTATTCACATTCCTTAAATAAACATTATATTTCTACTATGAAATCATCAAAAATCTTTCATTTAAAAATAAAAAGCCCAAAACAACGGCATTGCATGCTTGATCAAGAACAAAAGGCAATGGAAGAGGAATTAGCCAATCATGGCCAAAACTGTAAAAAGCTGGAGGAGAAAATCTTGGAGAAGCAAAATTATTATTTTAATTTTGGGCATATGAAAGATGGAAAAATGGGTTGAGAAAATGGATTAGAGCAGTTGCAGCTTATCCTCGATTTCATCATTACATTCATATTACTTACTCTGCTCTAACTCTAACAAAGCAATATTCATGAATTTCAGTTTAATCATTCATCTAAATCAATCCATTCAGCTTATTCAGAGTTATTCAGAGTTATACGCTAATTTTTGATTGAATTCATGAATTCGGAAACTCATGTATCTTCAGATAAACAATCAATTTATTTTAGTGAAAGATTCAAACAATTGGTGTATTATAGTTTATACATCAGTTATTTATGTGAGGTGCGGTCCTCAAAATAAACAGTCGTGCATTATAATCAATGTATCAACTATTTATGTGGGATTACAACACATCAATTGTTATGTTGAAAGCGTAATCCTATGTAAACAACTAATACGTTGTAAGGAAGGACTTAAATAATTGGTGTGTTGTAGCCAACACACTAATCATTTATATGGGTCTTTCACTTGAACATTATAATCAATGTACCAACTATTTATATAAGATTACAATATCTCAATTATTTGTATAAGAAACATAATCACACATAAAACACTAATATATTAACTATATTTATACTTACACATAAACCCACATCAATGGATTCATAACTTCCCCTCTTAAAAATGTTATAATCATATATGCAAACCTCAAACCAGTAAATTATTGATGGCTGTCAATGATCATGCCTCACTTCTCGTGCTCACGTAAATACCATCTAAATCCATGCAAGATAAAGGCAATCACGTGCAAGAGTTGTATGAATATAAAAATGCCAAGTATTAATCAGGTAGTATATTTGTAGCTTTAATGTCCTGCTGCATTAATCTCATTGAGCAGGTCATATTCTTTGAAATGTTCATCTAAAGGGAAAAAAATTTGGAAAGGTTTTTACAATTGCAGAATTGGATGTGCCAAGAAGTTAAATGGGATCGAAAGCAAGGAAAATTATTTTCTGGTTGGGATTTTTATCTATTATTGTTGGATTCAGTGTTGTGCTTTGGGAGTATTCTTGAATAATTATAAATAATTATAGTAATGGGGGATTTGGTATTTGATAAAAAATAAGATATATTAGAGGTAGAAAGGATAAGTATATTAATATGTTGTTTTAGATATTGATGTTAAGAATGTGAAATAGATTGGGAACTTATTATAAGAAGTTAAATTAAAAATATAAATCTATCTTTTCACTTTTAGTTTTTATGGGATTAGAGAGAAATCAGCTATGCTATGCATTTAAGGATTGCATACAATTTTTTTTGGTCTTATGTAATTGAAATAATGAGAGAGTTTGTACATTGTACAACATATACATGAGTGATTATAAAAGAAGGATTTGACTTATCTAAACTTTGTGTAATGTTATATAAGGTAAATGGGAAATGATACTCTTCGTGAGCATCCATCACTTGAAGATTTCCTATATCAAATACATAGTTTACATGGAAATGATAAGAATCAAATGTTTATCTTTTTTCACCATTTTAAATTTATTTTGGTAGAGCTTAATAGATAAGTTAAGTATTTAAATAATTGTAAAATAATAACAATAAAAAAATTGGAACAATTATATTTCTAGTTTCTTGTGGTTTACCTTACATATGTTCAAAAGAATGTCAAGTAAAAAATTAAATTTATATATATTCCCTTAAACTTAATTGCTATATATTTTCACTTTACATTTCTTAAATTTTTAAAAGATAAGTTGAATTTTTGCAAAATAAATATAGTACATCTTTGTAGATGAGCTAAGATTTTGTAGATGAGTTCAAAGTTTAAAATTATATTTTAGGGATTTTTGACAATTTAATGTTATAGTTACATCTTTGTTGAATTGTCTTGAAACACTCCATTAAAATTAAACCAAAACATATGAGACACGTGTTACCAATTACCTTATACATCATTTATTGTATTGATTCAAACTTGTAAGACATAAATGACAACATATTCACATCAAATAGTTACTTTAAATTATTTATATTTTTATCCTAAATATCAATAATAAATTTAATAGTAAAAAAATAAATTAATATATTTATTTTCATAATCTTCTATCAAAAATATTCAAAACTTTTCATTTAGTGTTGGGTGTTATAATGGTAGAAACAAAATATTTAGTTTCATGTTGGTTATATAAATAGAGGTATTGTTATTTTATTAAACCATGGGTATCTAAGATATATGATAAAAGGATGGATATTTCAATAAGAATTTGTAATAAGAGGGATATACAAAATTAAAGATTCTATGATCATTCAAGTGATAAAGGATAAATTTACTAATTGAATCTATAAGGGTTGTAATAATATAAGAGGGAATTTGCACCCCTTGTGTAAATTCTCCTTTTGCATCCTCTCACCTTAGAAAATCAAACCCGAAGGCGAAATTCCACATCACCCACCTGCCTTCCATCCACTTGGCATTTTTCATGTGTGTCAGTGGGGGAATATTTGTCAAGGATGCGAGCGTGGCGTGTGAATGTTTATGTGGTGTGCTCTCGTCCTTGACAGATTCCTGCCTCTAGAGTTCGCAGGGATGTTACACTCCTCATTGGGGAAAAATTGTAATGCCTCTGTGTCGACCAACCGACCCGAAAATGGCTCCTTCTCTCCATTTTGATCTTGAAATGGCTAACATGTTAATTCAATTGATTCTTTCAAGATCTACAATCTCTCTAGCATTCTATTCACCATTCTAGCAATCTTCACAACTCCATTGAGCATTGTAGCAGCTGGTTACTCCATCAACCTCATTTTGCACATGTCTTCACAACTCCATTGAGCATTGCAGTAGCTGACCTTACTCCATCAACCTCATTTTGCACGTGTTGCTCTAACATAGAAGTTGCGAGTTTGGAGTCTTGTGAGAGCTCCCTTCATCACTGCTATGGTCGTGTCGACTTTTCCAAGCTTGTTGCCTTGCATTATCCCTTCATTGTCCTTGAGAGCCTTTGGGTGGAGGTGGTATCACTTCACTCTCCTTTTCCTTTGTGGTTTGATAGAGTAGCATATAATCTTTTGTAGTGTTCAATAGTTTCCTTTCTTCTTTCCTTAATCTCACTTTCTACTTCGTGCCTTTTCTGGCTGTCCGTGGAGGTGGAAACAACAAAGTGGGGGTTTGACTAAGGAAAACCCCTATATAGCCCTACATTTTTCCCTCTTTCTTGTGTGTAGGTGAATGTGTGAGTGGAACTCGCTGGCGAACTAGAGCTTTAGTGAATTGATATTCATCACCCTTGTCTTTATCTACTTGATTTATCATTTGCATAGTTATTTCTCTTATTTCATAATTCTCTTTATTTGTTAAAGTTAACCAGCTAGGCAATTAGTAGGTTTCTCGGCCTCCTAGACTGTACTTTACATTTTTTGGCCATACGGATGCCAACGCGCCAAAGAGACGCTAGTGCGCTATGCTGGCATCCCAGCCCCGCACTGTCATCCCAGACCTACACTGCCATCCTCAAATAGAGAGTTGTCTAAGGTGTAGTTTAGACTCCAGAAACCAACTCGTCTAGCCCCATTTAGACTTTTGGATCTATAGAGTGATAGGATCACTTGAGAGTGCTCTTCATTCTTGATTCTTGTCCTAAACACCCGTTGGCTTAAGGTAAGTTAGGACAACCCTCTGCTATTGGATCTCCATGACCTAAAGCCTTGGTGTGGTTGGTCCCCCTCTCTTACACTTTTGGTGAACCCAATGTGAACAACATCTACCCATTTGTTTGTGTTGAGACATTTTCCCTCACACCTAGTGACTGTTGTAAACCTAAGTGTTGTGAAGGTTTATGAGCATCACAACCCAGTCCATGAATTCCAGGCACATTATTAGGAGAATTGTGTGACATCTTCTGATGGAAAAGATAAAGGTCACTTCTAGTTTCACCTTCTCATGGAAAAGACGAAGGTCACTTCTAGTTTCACCTCCAATTACTAACTCTAGTGACCAATGCTTATATCCCTTGTACAATACTAGATCGGGTACTACCTCGAGAGAGAGGTAGACTTGACGCTTACGAGAAGATATCACAATACTAGGCATGCTTGACCACGATGGCATCTACCACATCTATATGCATGACCAAGACAAGCCCTTCTATCAATGTTTCCTCTACTTCTTAAAATCCCCCTACTCTCAAGGTGAGTAGAATACCCCTTGGATTCAGTTTCACCCCTCCTACTACCCCTGGCAGTGGAGGCTCTAGTGGAATGAGTGGTGGTGGATTTGGTAGCAGAGGTGGTACTAGTGGAGGTGGCTCTAGTGGAGGCCATGGTGGTGGTTTCAGTATTGGGGGTGGCTCTGATGGAGGCCCTACTAGTGGTTGTGGCTCCAGCGGTGGTCACGGCAATAGTTTCAGAGGTGGCTCCAAAGTTGGTTTTGGTGGTGGTGGTTTTGGAGGTTCCAATGGGCCTTTGTCATCCTCTGACCATGTCCTGAATGCTCTCCTTCATAACATGGGTTAGATGCACAACTAGTTAGCGAGCCTCTCCCAAGCCTCTGCCAGCTTATTTTTCAACCTTTCTTCCGACATAGCCCATTGTTGATGGCGATTTTGAGTACTCCTTTCCCTTAGGAAATGGATATTCCTAAGTTTGAAAAGTATGGTGGTAAGAGAGATCCACAAACACATGTGTCAACCTTTAATGCTATGTGTACGAATTTATTTCATCACAATTCTTTGATGGTGAAACTCTTTCCTCGATCTCTTAAGGACACACCACTCAAGTGGTATTGTTCCTTGCTTGATAATTCTATATTCTCATTTGATCAACTCAACAATCAATTTATCCATCAGTTTTAGGCTAACATTGGTATGAAGATGACCTTCTCGGATCTTGTCCGATGTAAACAGGGAGATAATGAGAAGATAACTAACTTCATAGTGTGATACCAAGTGCTCTTTTCATAGATCTCATATCTATTGCCTAACTCCAATGTGCAAAAGGTGTTCATAGGAAACCTACAGTGAGCCTGGCAGGAGAAGTTTTCCCTAATGAAATACCCCTCCTTTGCGCATTTGTGTGTTGAGTTGCAAGAGTATCAGTAAAAAGTAGTTCAATTTAGGGGACCTTTCTCGCGCTCCCATTTGGAAGGAAAGTCTATTGTGTCTATCTCAGGAATTAAGGTAAACCTGTTGCAAATGTAGTTACCCTGACTAATGATCATAGCCTAGATGCAATAGGAAGTTTACAAAGTTGGCAGAATTGTATTCTTCCATCTTACAAAAGTTGTTGAAGAATAAGATCATAACTTTGGAAATCCCTTGACCTCTTAAGGAACCCTATCTTGATTGGTACGATGCAAATAATTTTTGTTAGTACCATCAGGTTAACAAGCATGATACTGAGCATTGGATGTGCCTACATCATGAAATATAGGATCGCATCGACGACAGTACTATTCATCTCGATGGGAAGGCGTAAAACACAAATAAATCAATAGAGAAGTCCAATAGTGAGTTACATATTTATACGAACCCATTTTCATCTCATTCTATGAACTTGAATATTAACCCCTCTAATGCTTCTCCTCAACCCTTGGCATACATTAACATGGTCTCGGTTACTCCTCCCCCGTAGCCTACGATTGATTTGATAGATATGGCATTCATATCATAGGACTTGCCCTTGAATAATAAGCCCTCTCCCCTATACATTCCCGCTCGCCTCAATGGAACATTGTGACAGGAGTCCTAGTTGACCCCACGAGCTAGGTGAATGTTAAATTATGGAGGAGATTTTATGGTTAAATTCTTTACAAAGGGAGAAATACGAAGAAACGAAGTACATTGTACGTACACATGATGACCTCTCTCTTAAGTTGTATGGCTCCATAACCCTCTCCATCCTAGTTGGACCTAGGGTTGTGGATACAACCTTTGATGTCATTCCAGAATCTAATTTTCTTAGGGTGAAGTTGGGCATCACGTGACTAGCTTCCATGAACGAAATTGCTTTTGTTATACATAAATGTTTAAAATTCTCCCATGAGCGTGTTGTGCATGTCGTGCATGACACTAGATATCATCCATTGGTATCTCGTGGGGGTTATTCATTGGATCATTTTTGGCCCACCTCAGTTGGTCTGCTTCCTCCTAGAACAAACATACTTTACCAAAATTATGTAAAGTATAAAACTGGGGGCAAAGGACAGCTAAAAATGACCCCTCCAGTAGTGCAGCCACAAGCTACCTCCTCCTCTCGGAAGGGAAGGGAGAATCCTGTCCACTGTTAAGACCCCACTTCTGCCCCCCTTCCTGAAGAGGAGCTTTGGGTAACCACTCCTGGTTTTCGCATAAGGAGTTTGATTGTACCTACTTGGTGTAAAGCTAAGATTTGGGTATTCGACCATCCTACCTTACCCACAAGTCCTCGCCCCGATATGTATGGTAAGGGGAATTCTTTTAGTGGGGAATCCTCTATGTCTCAGCCTCCATGGCCTCGTACTACTCCTACTCCCAAGGTAGTCAATGGGAAGAGGCCCGTTGTCGAGGCGTTAGAGCTGACTCCCCCTACTATTATTCCAACCTCTTCTTAGTCTCTTCCTCCTGCTCTTGTACAAGAGTCTATCCCTCCACCAGAAATGACCGTGATGGACACTCCAATGGATGAGGAGGATCCTTTTGTTTTGTCTCAGCTTTTAGTCTCTAGCTCCCAAAGTTGCAGAAACTACCTTGCACATGAGTACAATCATCGACAATAGGCTCTGGTGGCTAAGCAGGTCACTTTGTAGAGGAAGGAAGATCAGCTGACCACCCCTGTTTCAGGGCCTCTTGCTATGTCCTCCTCTCCTATCCCCTCTACTTCAGGTCAATTGAATTTGGTTTTTCTTTCAGCTCTTGCTACAAGTGTAAACAACCCTAACCCTAAAAAGGTGTAGGTGTTTATTGCTATGTCCCTCCCAAACATCCCATCGTTCTCTAAGCCTGTGGAAATGTCGAACACTTCGATGGTGTCCACTGTGGTTCTCTCCTCCTCTTATGTTCCTTCTACCTCATCTACATGGGTCTTGTACCCTCTATAGAAGGTGGAGGATGGCCCCATTAGCAATGGAGGATGAAAGAGGATTCCACCCTCTTCAAAGGGTGGTTTTGCATTAGCATGCACCGTCCTTGTGATGAAAGAAGCTCTGACATCCCCTGAGTTTGTCACTACTCTTGAGTCACTTAGTGAGCCCAGTAGTGAATCTCAAGCACTGCCTCCCTTGCCTATTGAGGTAACACATGGCACTCATGTGAAGTGCTTGTTTAACTCTTTGGACAAGGTCCCAACCTTATCGGCGCTCTTCATGAAGTCGCTAACCTTTGCCCCACAGGAACTGAGTGGAGGAGACCCCAAAGAATCTCCTTCCTTAGATCTTATTGCAAGATGGTTAGAGGGTTCCCCTCTTAATATTCCACCACTGCAGGCTCGTCTGCCTTCCCCATATAATGATCTAGATTAGCAAGAAGACGACCTCTTCATCAATGGGGGTTAGGGGGGCGCCTCTTCTTTACCTTTAGATTAGATGTGTGTTTGTTGTGATGTGTTCCCCTGAGCTTGTGTTATGTGTTCCTAGATGACCCTTTTCACCCTTGTAGGTGCTTGGATATAGGAGTGATTATGTTTCGTGAAACTTTCTCTATTTGTGGCATCATTCTTCCTCTATTATATGTATTGATTTTTGACAAATTAGGGATGATGCAAAGTGTTGGGGGCATTTAGGCTTCCCTTCCATGTTGACCCAAATTTTTAATTTTTACTTTATCTTCTCATGCATTCTTCATATGGTCTGATATAGTAAGGGGTGATGATAGTTCATCTATATATTATTACTATACTTGTATATATATTTATGAGCATCTCTAACCCCAAAATATTAGATTGCCCCTATACCCTTTGTTTGTGATGCCATTTTCTCTTTTGTAGTTCTGTTATCTTTCTCTCTTCTTTGCTTGAGTTGTGATGTTGTAGTGCTTATGTGTTGTCCCTCGTGTGCACGACATCACCACAGTGACATCTTGCTATGTGTTGCAGGCCACAACATCATTTTTTCATTCTTTCTTTTCTCTCCTTAGGATGCTACGTGTCTTGTGCTTGGCACACATCATCCTAAGGGGGGGCTATCATGTTGCCTTCAATTTTCAGAAAATGCATTTGGTGACCAATGAATCTTTTCTTGAAAATCTTTGCAATTTTTTTCAAAAATTGCATTCTCAACAAGGACCCCTAGTGGAACGTGTTTCCTTTTCATGGGTTCGCAAAGAAAAAACTTGAAGAAATTTCCTCCAAGGAGGGAGCCACTTGTCCTATGGGAGAAGTATTGACCTTCCCCTTGTGAGGGGGCATTTTCTTTCTTTCGAATTCCTTGATGATGTGAACATATTTCAAAAGGATTCCTTGATGATGAATTGATTTACGAAAAAATGCTCTTTCACTTTCAAATAGAGCATCCATTCAGTGGACCCCTCTTCTTTTAAAGGGTTCTCAAGGAACTCCTTTGAAAGATATTCCTTTAATTTTTTGACTGTCTACATGATTGTCTGTCTGTTTTCCTATATGGTTGGCTTTTGTTTTCTAACATGTTTTATCTACAGATTAACATGTTGCTTTGCAAGTGCACCTGTGAAGCCACTTTCCAGTCTGAATCTATAGAGTCCCCTTACATTGGGATTCCTTCATGAGAGAGTACTTGGGGGAATGCCTTCATTGTAGGTCTGAGGGCCTACGAAGTGTTTGCATCCTATGAGATTTTTCCATCATTGGTCTACGGGCCTTCGGTGCACTTCGTTCAACTTCATAGTTTTACAGAGCTATGGAGTCCTTTTTTTCAAACCTCCTCAAGAGAGAGTACCTGTGGAGTCCTTTTCCTACCCTGCACTTTCAATCTTACCAGATTGTAGTATGCTTCCTCGACAATTCAGGTATACATTTCTAACTCATCGACCTACTTTACCGAACACTCATTGATAATTGTGCTTGCTAAAGTGGGGGAAAAATGTATAGGAGTTAATTTTCACCCCTTGTGTAAATTCCCATTTTGCATCCTCTCACCTTAGAAAATAAAACTCGAAGGAAAAATTTCACATCACCCACCTACCTTCCATCCACTTGGCATTTTTCCTGTGTCGGTGGGGGAATATTTGTCAAGGACGCAAGTGCGGCGCGCAAATGTCTACACGGCGCACTGTGATACCTGGCATATTCTTGCCTCTAGAGTCCATAGGGACATTACACTCCTCATTGGGGATGAATTGTAACACCTCTCTGTCGATCAAATGACCTGGAAACAACTCCTTCTCTCCCATTTTGATCTTGAAATGGCTATCTTGTTAATTTAATTGATTCTTCCAAGATCTTCTACAATCTCTCTAGCATTCTATTCACCATTCTAGCAATCTTCACAACTCCATTTAGCATTGCAATAGTTGGTTACTCCATCAACCTCATTTTTCACGTGTTGCTCTACCATAGAAGCTATGAGTTTTTAGTCTTGTGAGACCTCTCTTCATCACTTCTATGGCCATTTCAAATTTTCCAAGCTCATTTCCTTGCATTCTCCCTTCATTGGACTTGAGAACCTTTGGGTGGAGGTGGTACGCTTCACTCTCCTTTTCCTTTGTGGTTTGATAGATTAGTGTAGCATCTTTTGTAGCATTCAATAGTTTCCTTTCTTCTTACCTTTATTGCACTTTCTACTTTATGGTTTTTCTAGCTTTCCGTGGAGGTGGAAACACCAAAGCGAGGGTTTGACTAAGGCCAACCCCTATACAGCCCAACATTTTTCCCTCTTTCTTGTGTGTAGGTGAACATGTGCGTGGAGGTTGCTAGTGAATTAGAGCTTTAGTGAGTTGATATTCATATTCATCACCCTTTTCTTTATCTACTTTCTTTATCATTTGCATAGTTATTTCTCTTATGTTATCATTGTGTTTATTTCATTAAAGTTAACCAACTAGGCAGTTAGTAGGTTTCTCGGCCTCCTAGACTATACTTTATGTTTTTTCGTCGTACGAATGCTAGTGCGTCAAAGAGATGCTAGCATAGGTGTCGCGCTGTCATCCTAGACCCACGCTGCCATCCTTGGATAGAGAGTTGTCTAAGGTGTAGTTTAGACTCTAGAAACCAACTCGTCTAGCCCCATTTATACTTTCAAATTTATAGAGTGATAGGAGCACTTGAGAGTGCTCTTCATTCTCGATTCTTGTCCTAAACACCCATTTTCTTGAGGTAAGTTAGGGAAAGCCTCTGCTCTTGGCTCTCCATGACCTGGACCCTTGGTGTGGTTGGTCCCCCTCTCTTACAGTAATATAATAATTTTAGATTCTTCTATTTTTTATATTACTAACTATATGAATTTTATAGGACTAGGAATCATTCATTAATATCTTACCTTAGACCAAGGCTTTGTGACATATTGCATGTGATATTTTAAAAGTCCATTTTTTTCTTATAAAGAAGAATATTTCTCATTCTTGATGTTTAAAATTATTCCATACAACTCTAGAAAATATCTTTTGAAAAATAACCTCAAGGAATAAGTTGGGTTAAATAATCAAGTAAGCTTCATAATCAAATTGTAGGTGGTTTAGGCCAATTAACAAGAATAGGCAACCCTTTTATATTTCTAGTGCTTCTAGACCAACAAGAGTATTATTAGTGATTTTTACAAAAATATTTAAAGAGAAATAATGAAAAAATGGTCACACAATGTACCCACTCTTTTCATTAGTACACCCAAATATTTATCACAAGGAATCCCTTACACATATTTTTTGGTGTTACAGAGCATAGATCTATTATCAACATTTTACTACTAGGTTATAAATGCAATTCAAGATGCAAGAAAAGTTTATATCCCCACATGTGGAATCATATATGATTTCTTACTTTGGATGCAACCTTTGAAAACATAGAAATGCACAACTCTCTAAAGATGGATAGAAAATGCATGATCTCAAAAATATGGCAAGAGATAAATAGTATTAAGTTAATATAGATTGATAGATTATAACCTATATAAATCTATCTAGAACAAGATGAGGAAATTTAATATAAAACAAGATCAATTTACCAATAATAGACTAGTACATTAGTCTATAAAGTGAAAAATTCAAGCCTTAAAGAAGATGTGCAAACACTCTTATAATTTTAAAGCATAAAACTAACATTACATCTAAAATCCCAACAATCTAACTATAAGCTCTTTAGATATATTCCAAAGAATCAATAAATTTACACAAAAATATATTATTTAATAATACAAAAGTAATAAATGAAATTGCATATGTTATTTGTTAGGAATAATGTGTCTCAACCTCTGATATAATTCCTAGCATGATTATTTACTTAATGTTTATTTCCCTATGTATTTAATTAATACTTGTATGATATTGTCATTTTGTGTGAGTGGCACTGATAGTTATCATCCTACATGTGAGGTTGAAAGTATGACATGCTTCCTATTTTTAAGAGATAGGAATCCCACTATGTTTGAGTTAATTCATGTCATTAATCTTTGTTAGTTGTCACTTAACTATGACATAGTATATGATGCAAGGAAGATTCAATTTAGGAAATTTCTATTATAGGTGGAGTTGTGCATGTAGGAACTTTACATGCAAAGATTAGGTTGTATGCATGCATGTGTCTTACATGTTAAGTGGATGCCTTGCATTGCAATGTGCAGTATTTTGGGAAGGTTTTGCATATTGATCTATAATATTACATGAATATAGTCTTGTAGATGTTGTCATGTGGCCTTCTTGGATGTACCATTTTAGAAGCAACTGATTATGCACTATAAAGAACTATATAGTGAGGTGTTTGGTTTTTGGGTTGTATGGTGACTCATTAACAAGTATGGTTATGCTTCTAAATTTATTCCAGAATTGAAACCCATGTATTCTCCTAAAAGAAACTTATTCTACAAGTGTATGTAACTGTAACATGGTTAGGTCATATGATCAAATGCAATTAAAATTAACTAAGAAAACAAGTAATTGATCATACTAAACCATATTCAATGAGATTCTTCACAATTACTAAACAAGACTCAATTGAAACATGAAATATCAAAGTAATGCAACTGAAAACCTAATTAGAAAATGCAAACCTCAATCCCATTGGAGGATTTATGCTTAATTAGATGTGGGGAATTAATGGAGCCTAATCCATTGTTGATGATGTAAAAGCTTCAAAGGTTGATGATAATGGCAATTCATAAATGCAATTGGCTTAGGGATAAGTATGAAAATGAGTAGAGTTTGGTTACTTGAATGCTTGTGAATGGTAATTCATGTAAAATGAAGACTATTTATAGATTTTTGGAATGAATCAATGGTTAAGATTAAATTAGCTAATCAAAGGATGAAATTGAAGGAGAGAGTATGGCATGGATCAAAGATCAAGTCAAGGGTTGATAATGCATAATGACATGGATCAAGGATTTTAATCAAAGGTCCAAATTGATTTAGACAATAACCAATCCCTTAATTTTAGGAAACATGTGGGAGATATTTCCATGTAGAGGGAGAAATTTAAACTTGAATAGGGAATATTCCATGAGAATATTCTTTGAATGATTAGAGGAAATTAATCAATTAAACAATTTAAGAAATTATTTAATTGTGTAAGTGGAGGAAATTAAAGACTTTAATTAAACAATTAGGAATTATTTAATCAAAGAGAATGAATGGAATTTAATTAAATAATTTGACATTATTTAATCAAAAGGGAGGGAAATGATGAAATAATCAAATAACCTTAGTTATTCGATTAATAGGATAAAAAGGTGAAAATAACTAAATAATTGGACATTATTTAATTAAATAGAGGAATTAGGTGATAATGATAAGAGAAAATTATGTTAGTAATTGGAATCAGGATGTGTGATATGCTTAAGACATTTTTAGGTGTCTACATTTTGCCCTTGTTTGAAGTGAGGTACTTGTTGTGTTGCTTCAAAAAACTAATATTTTTCAAACCAAATTTTAAAAAAATATGATTTATTTTGATACCCCATTGTGCCCCAGCGGACGAAGTAATGCTAGTGTGTTGGCCCCTCGAGAGATTGAGCACAAAAACTGACTTAATAGGGTTGGTAAATGGTCTTCTCCTTTGGGTGTTTTTAAAATAAAAAATAATGGTTCTTTCCAAGGCACTCTTATTGAAGCTGGGATTGTTGGCATTAGGTGAGTAATTTTTTGGTTCACTTCTTTTCTTCTTTTACTATGGGGTTTGTACTAATAATTCGATGGAGGCTTATGCTATCCTTGTGTGTTTAGAGAAAGCTTGTGATTTGGGTTGAAAACATGTTATTTGTAAGATGAATTGCATGATTTTGGTTTCTCTTTTGAACAAAGGGAGTTTTGATGACTATTCTTTGTGGTTGGTATCTTTTGTAGATCAAATTCTTTGATTTTCTCAAAATTTTGATTACATTTCCTTTGTTCATATTCCTTGTGAATGGAATGTTGTTCTAGATTGCCTTCCCAATTGGGCTTTTGAGGCTAATTATAGATGAAATGTTTCACATTGGAAGTCCCTATACATGATCAATCCTCATAGTTCCTCCAACTTCTTCAAAATGATATGATTTTTTCATTGTAACTATTTCTTTAGTATTGTCTAGTTTTTGGGATTTTTTATGGTGGGGGTTCAAAATAACCCTCATTGAATTTTTCTTCTTTTGATTTTAGTGACAATTGTTACTATTTAAAAATCCTTAGATAATTTTTTCTAAGTTCTTATAATATATTTTTATCCCTTTTAACCATTTTTTTTAATCTAGACTCAATTCTTTTATCTATATAAATAAACTAAAATAATCACTTTACTAATTTAAATATTTATTACAAAATATTTTTATTCTCACAATAATTTAATCATAAAATATATGACATGAATACTAGATTTTTTAACTACTCAAGTGGCGAATGGCAAGGGAGACCATGAATTCTCATTTGTATTCCATGCAAAACACGTGGCTATCATTTTGATTATATTATTCTATAATTGCCAAGGTTGATAGTTCACCACGGAGTTGGTTTATCTCCAGTTGTGTATCAATATACATCCTATGCGGTTCCCAGTTAGGGCTTCTCTTTCACTCAAGCAGTAGTTGTTCACCACGGGTTTGGTTTACCTGTAGTTGGGTATGAATTTATAACCGTTTGCAGTTTCCATAAACAATACGTAACTTGACACACAAGAAACCAGAAACTGCCCGTGATTAAACACATCTTGCATTGAAGCACAGCGCTGGCACGCAGGCAAACCCACAATCAATTATAAATATCTCTCTTCTTCTAAGTCCTGGAACTTTCAAGCATTCACAAGGCGAAATTCGGGTGATCTGACAAGCAAAAGGCTGTGCTAATTTCACGACATAAATTTATACAGGAGCGCCAAAGTTTGCTTCCTTTTAGAGAGAGAATATCCAAAGAAAAGCATTCATAGTTGTTCCACAATTGATTAGAGAAGCGTAGAGCTCTTGGTTATGGACAAGCCATTGGATCTCGTTCTCGATCAAGAAGAAATACCAAAGGAAGATGATTTAGGTGATCATGGCAGAAACTGTAAAAAGCTGGAGGAGAAAGCCTGTGGGGAACCAGAAACTAAAATATCCTTGTATAGGCAACGTTATCTTTTTCAGTTTCAAACGCATATACAAGATCCAGATTACATGAAGAAAAGGTTGATGGAATGGGTTAGAGCAGTTGCAGCTTATGTTCGATTTCTTCATTACACTCATATTACTTAGTCGACAACTGTAAAAAGATGGGGGGGAGCCTTTCAGGAGCAAAATTATTGTTTTGATTTTGAAGGGCATATGCAAGATCTAGATTACATGAAAAGATGTTTGAATGAATGGGTTAAAGCAGTTGCAGCTTATTTTCATTTTCTTAATGTTCTCCCCTGTCAATATCTCCTCCCTGACATGGGGTAGTGTTTTGTGGTTTGGTGGAGCAGATCATTTCAATACTTATTCATTCGTTTACAACCATTCATTGAATCCATCAATAATTTGGCATATAAACCAAGATTTGGGTCATCTGGTTGGATTTGTTCCAGGCCAAATCTTCTAGGGTTGGCAAATGGTCTTCTCCCTCATTGGGTATTAAATATTGATAGCTCTTATCTGGGTAATACTCGTGTAGCAGTGATTGGTGGTATCAGATGGGATAGTAATGGTTTTGTTCACTTACGAGTTTTGGTATTAATAATCAGATGGAGGCCTATGCTATTTTTTGTGATACTGGAGAAAGATTGTGAGTTAGGTTGGAAACAGGATATTTATAAGATGGATTTCATTATTTTAGTTTTTCTTATGAGTAAAGGGGGGTTTTGTTTCTTGGCAGCTGACATCTTTGTGGAGTAAATTCTTCTAATTTTCTTAAATTTTAATTTTCTCTCTTTTGTTTATATTTTTGGTGAATAAAATGGCATCCAACAAATTCACAGCCAGCAATTCACCGACGGAAAATTCACCGCCAACAATTCACTGCAGGAAAATTCACCGCCCGAAAAATTAATTGCATTAATTTTTGGTGGTTAATTTTCCATGACGGTGAATTGCTGGTGGCGATGAATTTTCCTGCGGTGAATTCCTGGCAGTGAATTTTCCTAGAGCCCAATAAAATATTGTTCCAGATTGCCTTGTCAAATAGACTTTTGAGGCTGATCATACATGGAATGTTTCAAAATAGATCCCTGATCCATCTTCACAATTTCTTCAGCTTCTTCAAGATGATTTGGGTTGATCATTGCTACTTTTTATTCAGGATAGTTTGATTTGTGATTTTTTGTCTTCCTAAATCTTAGAGATGGGGTTTCAATGAAAAACCTCGTTGAATTTTCATTCTTTTAAATTAAATTATAGTTATTATTGTTGGAAATCCTTTTGTAATATTTTTTTGACTTCTTAATTAATATATTTTATTTTATTTTATTTTTCCTAAAAAACCATGTAAATTTTGTGTTGTTAATTTTAAATAATTTAAAAATTTAAGATAAGAAAGTGTTACATATTTACTTGTAATGGATTTATATTTAAGTTATGTAGTTATTTATTTAATCTTGAAATTTAACTCTTTGATAGGTCATATATATCATATACTTATTTTTCTTACAAAATTACATTGATCTATTTTTTTAACAAATTATATTAAGACAAATATTTTTAATTATTTAGTTTAATTAATAAATTTGTATGTATTAAAATTACAAAGTTATAATTATTTGTATAAGTATGCTGCATGTGTTCAAGTATGTTTGAATAAGCAAAATTATGGTGTATTTCATGTATTTTTATTTTTATCTTGATATGAACATCTTGATGAGATAACATATTGGGAAGTAGCATGCTCTTGTGTTAAGTTTGACTTTAGATGTATTTTTATTTTTTTCTATTTCACTCATATTTGTACTTATTTTAATACATTCATTTTATATTCATTCCTATCTCATTCTCCCATACATTTGCTGCTCACTTCAAGGTTATTTCCTATCTTATTGGTTTATTTTCTAGCAACATGAGATTGAATTAGTTTAATCCAAATGATCAAAATAATGATCCCTAAATCCAAAAAATCTCAAATTCAAATCTTAACTTTTCAACTCTTTTTACCAAGAATTATGGGCCAACTTGGCACACATTTGTGCAACATGTATCATGATATTTACAAATTCAATTTATGCTTAATTTGATCAAGATGGATTATCAAAGAAAACTTTCATTCTAATGGACAAAAATGACACTTTTATTAATGAACACTTTCGTTATGTCTTGTTATTATATAGGCCATATGTATGTATATGAATGGTATCTTCAATATCACTCATTATCATGAATTTAGTCTACAAAGGGGCTTGACCTAGGAGATCTTGTTCACATATTAAATTGTAAAACTAAAAAATGATATCTCTATACACTACCTTAATAGATTTAAAATTTTTGAAGGCAAAGGTGAATAGTTTATTTTCCAAGTATATATTTTATTATTTCATTCTTCTATGGTAGATACCAATTCACACAATAGTCAATACAAGGCTCAAGATTAAACCATAGGAGCTTTTGTTCCATCTTATATTTTGAGATAGTCATGGTATCAAGGAAAATAATTAAATATGATAGTGGTGATTCAATCACTAACATAATTAATCCATTGCTAGTTCTAGAGCCAAGTAATCATATTCAGCTCATTTATTTTTTATGTGTTTATTAAAATTATCTATTCTATCTCTATTGTCTAAATTAATTTAATTTTGAATTATTTTATTTACTCATTTAACCTCTGCTAGTTATGTTACTTTTATTATCTTCTTTATTTTTTTGTAAATGTGACTTGTCCTACATTCCTTAATTTTTCCTTAAGATTTTTCATTCTAAATTAGGATGTTTTAAATCCTTTTTTTGAGTGGTATATCTTATTTTCAAAATTTCTCAATTTTTTCGTTTTTGATGTAGGAGCTTTTAGGTCTATGAGTAATCTAGAATCACCCAAAATAAAAATTAAAGGAGGCAAATATGATATGGTTTATTGTGCAAGTTTTTTTTATGAATTTACAAGAAGGGGTGAGTCAAAAGGTCTAGGATATTTTTAGCTAACTTCAGTAGTAATACATCCTTCTTATATAGTAAGACATTTTAGTTTCTACTTAAGGGTTTCTAGTGGCTACACAAAATTTCATAGTTTCTACATGCATTTCATGTATTTTGTAATTATGAAATTAGTGTATCTGTACCATTTCCCATTAAGTTTTATGTCCAACTTGATAGGAATATCTAAATGAAATAATACCAACAAATAGAATACCATTTTTTAACTTTGGCTCATAGATTGATCCATATCTATCTCTATTTTAGTCTTTTTTTGTCTCATTATCATACATTTTCCACACATTCATGCATAGCTCATCTCCAATATCCACATACATTTTCATCTTACTTCAAGATTACTACCTATCCCTTTGATTCATTTATGGATAATGTGAGATCAACATGTTTTAGTATCAAAGAGCATAGGAATAATATTTAAGTTCGAGACCTAAAACTCAAATTCAAATATTTATCTCCTTATTTAATATTTTTATGAGCCAACTTTGCACAAAATTGTGCATGTCTTTATATCACGGTATTTAAAGACATTAAATATGCACTTAATTTGATCATGGTGGATTATTAAAGAACACTTTAATTATCAAGGATAAAAATTAATGAAATATCCATCATTATCATATAGGCCACCTACATATTTGTGAATGTTATATTTGATATTGATCACCAATGTTAATACAATTTGCTAAGAGATTTTACCTAGGAGAACTCATTCACTTAATGAGTTATAAAATATCCTAAATGATGTCTCTAGGAAGTGCATTAACTGCATTAACAAATCAAAAAATCTAGAATATAAAGATGAAAAAATTTCTATCAATACATTAATCAATTCATTCCTATGCAGATATCAGTTATACATACTAGTTGAGATCGAACCTATAAGGCTTAATATTGATCCATAGGGTTTCTTGTGGTGGTTTATTTTTGAGAAATCATCATACCAAGGAGAGTAATTAAATGCAAAAAAATGGTGAATTCCTACATCATTCTTATACCATTATTTTTAGAGCTAAGTACTCTATCTATCTCATTTATGTTTGTATTTTTACTAAAATTATTTAACGAAAATCTATTATCAAGGTTAAATTTTTATTTAATTATAAATTATTTATTTAATTAGCCTAGATATTTTTTGTTTGTGATTATTTTAAATTTACATTTTTTTATGAATCTAACTTATCCTAGACACCTTAGAATTTTCCCTTCTAAAGTTATAGTTAAAAAATGACTATTGATATATATTATTTTTTATTTTCATAGGGGTTTGATTTTCCTTTTTATTTATTCTCTATAGCCCCATCTTATTTATTTTTTGTGATCCATTAAATGACCTTTTTCTTTCCCACTCTACCTAGCATTGCATTTTCATTTAAGATTTTAATCTTAGATTTGTTTTCTCTCTAATTTTCAAATTTAATGAACCTAAGAGTGATTTACATTTCTTAATATCTTTCTCTCTTAGCCATATATTTATTTTATTATGCCATGACCTGGCATATAATATTACTTTGATAAGTATTTGATCATTTAAATTTTAAAATGACTACTCAAACCAATAATAGGTCAATTATGATGTTTATGTTAAGAACAATTTAAAGGGAGGTGAAGAAAAAATTGGCTATGAACATGATGAATATGTATAAAAAAGGGATCTTTTTGTTATTAGAAAATTATATTTTCATGAACTCAATAATATTGAATTTCATCAACAATTAGCAATTATTTTACATATATTCTTAATAGTGTTGACACCATATTATCTTTTTCTACTGGTGTGCTCTCCCATACTTTATCATATCCAACACTTTTCCCTCCTTTTGATATGAACACAAATGACTATAGCTCAAGAGAGATACTATCTCAATAAAATAAATCCAAAAAGTAATTCATAATAATTCTTTTGAAAGAAATACAAAGATGATTGTATAAGAAAGTTAAGATTATATAAATCTCAGTATAAAAAATATTATATTCTATTGATGCAATATTAAATATCTAATGAATGTTATATTTATTATACCAACTAATCAAATATTATATTCTAATGAAGAGGCTTTGAAGGAGCTAGCCCCCATCAATTTCTTCCCATTTGGAATAAAGTATACTAGATTTTTCCTCAAGATGATTTTTTTCTCAAAAGATTATCATGATATCCACTTGGCTTGGGTCAGTAGCATATCATTATGACCAACCAAGCATGTAGTGTTAGTCATTATCCTAGTAGAGCATGTACCAACCTCTAAAATGATACTTGCATTAAAAGGAGGATAAAGATCTAGAATATTATGCTCAAGATAAGAGAGAGGAACTTCTTATTTTTAGTGAGGTTGTTCATATTGATTCAATACATTAACATTGACCACATCATGGATCCCAAGTTGAGATGTGAGATCAAGTTTGAATACATTATCTCCTATCTATTGAATAATAGTATAAGACCCATATCTAATAGGCTTGACATTATAATTTTACTTAACATTAAGCCTTTACTTATCCATATAAATATAAAATTTATACCCAATTGTGAAGTTAGAAGATATTCAAGATTCTTATCAAAAAATTCCTTATACTTGGTATGATAATTTTGAAGAGTTTCCTACACTTGTACATAGATATACACTACATTATGAATAAAATAAGGAGATTATAAATGTTCCTTTTGTTTGTGTTATGAAGAATGTGGAAGAATAAAAATTAAAAAACTATATAGAGCAATAGGTTGATATCTATAACATACCTCAAAAGGAGAATGAAATGTGGAGACATGTGCATCCCTATTATAGCTATCATGCAAAACACGTAGATATGTATCCCAATATATATATATTTTTAGCATATCTTGAGAGATTAAACTAGATTTTTATTAACCACTTCAATTTGGCCATTTATTTATAGATGAAAAGATATATAAAATATCAATTTTGACATCTTAAGAGATTCCAAAGTGATTTCTAAAAGTGACTCAAAATTTTGGAATCGTGATAAGAAATAATAGAAAGAATCAAACAAACTAACACCATTCATTACTAAAAAATAATTTAGCATCCTTAGGAGAATTAATTGGTTTCTTGAAAGGGATGGAGATGGACATTTTTTTTAAATTGACACACCATCACAAAAATGCATTATGTTGTTTAAAATTAGTAGGCAACTAATTGATAAAATATATAGAGATAGACTCCCGTGGCTAAGTGGGAAAAGGAAGAGGTATATATACAAACCAAGATTTTTATTAGTAGGATTAGCCTAGCTATAAAGAGATCATCAATGAATGAAATATTTTTATTTATTCCATTTGGAGGACCAATAGAATTATTGATGTAAATTTTATAGAGTTTTGGTGGTGTCAAAGTGTCTCTCATAAGAAGAACAATGATCCTCCTTAATTAGAATCAACCAAATAGAATTAGTAGGAACACACAATTGATTTGACTTGCATAACCAACCATCTCTAATTTGGTAGTCTAAGAAATGGATTTGGTTGGTGAAGGTGGGATATGTTGTACATAATTGATTCAAAAAATACATCAAAAGATGTATTTCATAATATGAGGTAATTCTAGAATCTAGGACATGTATTTCCTTATTTAGAGGTAGTTCAACAAATAAATAAATAAATGTTAGTTTGAATCTTTATATTTAATGATTGAGTGGATATTTACATAAGACCCATTCTAAATATATTTTTTATTGAATTTTGGAATGTGAATTCAAAGACATGAATGGTTGGTGATTAGTATGAAGAATTATTTCCTTACCAAGAATGCATTTCATCCATAGTTTTAATTTTTGGACTAATACATGTAGAACTCCTTATCATAGGTATTTTAATGGATCTTAGTTATAAAGATACCTTAAAAATAATAGGCTATAGGATATGCTCCATGTTCAAGAATAAATCATATGGAATAATTGGAAGCATCCATATCAATCTTAGAGGGTTGCTAATGATATAAAATAATAAGTACTAGAATTTTTTAAAGTCTTTCTTTAGGCTATTAGAATTCTCAATATTCTACTATTGACAATTTGAAACATCATTTTGGTTGGACAATTGTTGAAGTGGTCAAGCAATATAGGAATTTTTTAATGAATTTTCTATAATGATTTATTCCCCTTAGTAATTACAACACAATGATGGATAGGCCAATATTTGAAAGCTTTCACTTTCACAAGGCCTACACAAACTAAATTGTAATCAATAAAAAAAAAAGATATTTGGTACAATATTGACCTTGAAGAATGAGTTATTCATCTTATCTTGAAGTTGGTGTTGTCATACAAGTTATAAAGTATTTTGAACATATTGAATATGATTCTTTAACAAATGTATAAGCACAATTATATGAATAAATTATACACAATAAAATTTCTTGAGCATGTTGTGAAAATATCATTAATGAGTCACATAAATGTGGCAAGAGAATTACTCAATCCAAAAGGTATCACTATACATTCTTAAAGCCTAGATCTGGTTTTAAAAATAGTTTCCCAACAATCAATAGGATCCATTCATACCTAATGATATCTTAATGTGAGATCCATGTTTGTGAAATATTGATCTCCTTAAAATGATCCAAAAGTTCATCAACCCTTGGAAAAAGATATATGTTCTTTATATTGATTGTATTTAAATATCTATAGTCAATGGTAATTCTCCATTCACCCTACCCCTTTTGGGGAATAATAAAGGATGGATAGCCAAAAGGAGAGGGACTAGGTTGTATCCTCCCTTCTTCCATGGATATATTTTTTTTTATCTACATCTCTATTTCTATAATTTCAATTTATGAGAGTTGGTATATTGGAAAGTTTGGAAATGAATACCCTAGAACCAAGTCTATAAAATTCTTGATAGTTCTAGGAGTTGGTAGGAATTTTGAATCTTCAAAAACATTATAGTGAATCTCCACTAAACTTCTCATAGTAGGGGGTGACAAATTATCCTAATTATCCTCCTTAGCTTGTTGAATGATATAGAATGTCAAGTATTTTGATAAGTTTTCCTATTTAATAGTAGGATTACCTAAAATAAAATATGATTTAACACTAGAAGCAAATGCATTATTTACACCTTGGCATAATTTTGATCTATTATATGTTTAGTTGTCAACCATAACTTAGACTACACCATACTAAAATGGTCATCCAAGAAGGATTTTAATCAATCTAATGACATTACATCATATTAAATTATATCTTAGAAAGGCCCAATAGAAAACGTCACTACACAATCCTTGTTGATTAACTTAAGAGTTACACATGTTAACATACCAAACCTAGATAGTACGGTTGAGTATGATCATGTATTGGGGAGTTGAAGATTGGTGACCAACCTTTCACTAACTTTTTTATTTTTCTTATATTATTAATGATAAAAAGAGATAAAATTATTTCTTTGAGATTTCTATGTCAAAATAGATGTATGGAACGCGTTGTAGTAGTTCTTAGGCATGAGGCAAGGGTACGGTCAAGATCCATAGGATTACAAACCTCTACTATGGGTGAATTCTCCACCTCTTCCATATTCCTTTTCTACTGGCGTACATGGAGCGTAGATCTCATTATCTCTTACTTTGGAGTTCCTTACAATCCTTAGTGGAATGTTCCCAATTTCTATGATAGCTACAAAATTATTTCCAACTATTAGTGTTAGGGTAGGATGACTTACTTGGAAGTTTTGATTGGTTAATAGTGTTATTGGAGGTTCTAGAGATGCCCTATTTCATCCAAATTTTAAGCCCTAACTTATTTTCTATATCCATTGCAAGCTTAAAAGACCTATATAAATATTCAAATTTCAACTATATAAAAAACTTTATGAAGGAAAGAATAGAAAAAAGAGATGAATTTAACAACTCTTAAGAATACAAAAAAATTGAGCTTGACATGAATCTTGTTTAAGGTATTAATATACTATTGCACTTATTGACCTTGAGCTTACTTTAGTTGTAGTCATTATCCTAACATGTTAATAGATAGCTAGGGGATATTATCTTTCCTTAAGAATTCCTTTCAAATATAACCACATGATGATCTCCTCTCCTCTTTTCAAAAGTATTATTTGATAATATTTCTACCAATAAAATGATAAATATTATAGATGTGCCTAATTTATTTACACCTTTTAGGGGTTAGTTAGATCATATTTTAAAATATACTTCAAGACTGCAAATCAAAGAATCTAGCTTTTCACTATCAAAGATTCTATCAAATTTGGAAATATTTATTTCAAGTGTGAATCCAAGGGTTTGAGTAGCATGTATATTAGTTAGGGGGAAATATAGAGTATCATTTGAAAAGGTACAACTAGATCTAACATGGCATAATTTTGACTCTCCATTTACTTTTTATTTTTTTTCTAGATATTACTTATGCTCAATAACCCTTTAAAATATCTTCTTTCTAAGTACCTCCTTAGAAGTTATTACAAGAAAATGAGATTTTTTACTTTTGATCTGTAACTTTGATTTTGATTATTTTCTAAATTTGAAGATATTAACAACATGAATGCATCAAAATGGTCAAAGATCAAATTAGAAATCATTAAAATACTCAAAAACCACTTAGAAGATCCTAAAAATTAGTTGTAAAGATTCACAATTTGATACTTGAGAAAATGAGAATATAGATCCAATAAGGGTGTTAGATATCCTTAAGGAAACTAGGTCTAAGGCTATAAATTAAGATCTAGAAGGGAAAATCAAATGGAAACCTTTAGGATTTTATAACTATGCCAGCCAAAAATAGAGGGAGATAGTGAAGATTGATCTTGAAACCTTTGAGAAGACTACATCCAAGACCATGATCCTTTAAATGTAATACCAATTGATATGAGAAGACATGAACAAAAATCAAGAGAGATTATTTCAACAAAGAAAATCCAAAATATCACCATAGTAAGTATTTGAAATAAATACAAAGATGTTTATTAAAGAAATAAGCTTCTATAAATATCAATAACCATATCATACTATTATACTATCAAAATTTATATCTAATGAAATATTACATTCTATTATATTAATTAATCAAATATTAAGCCTAATGGAGAGACTATGAAGCAGTTGTAAGTGCATGAAAATTGGGGGCCAAAAGGGATTCTTAAGTGGCCACTTTCTTTTTCAAAATTAGAAAAAAAATGATCTAATTAGATGAGAAATTGAAGATAGTTATTGTCAAAATTTAAATCTACACAACAAGAACAATAGTTGTGGTGCTCTAAATCTAATTTAAATAAACTACTAATTTATTTTGAAAATGGTGGAGATTAAGGGGTTCAAATAGGGGGATCATACAAAGTTATCTTGTTTTTGTAAAAAACCAGAACATAGCATCTGGTGTGATCCCCCTTTAAAATATTAAAAATTAGTATTTTAAAAACTACTTTAGTAAAAATTAGCTAACGAGTATGTGCAGGATCATGATAGACCAAAAAGTGGTGATATGATGGGTATGTGTAAGGTATGTGGCTGATGACTTTTTTTTAACCCAAAATTGATGAAACAAAAAGGGTTTTCAAAGGAGATTCTCAGCTTTCCACCAATATAGATTATTCTTTACTTTAAATTTAATAAATAATTATTATTCATTTTCTATTTGAAAATATGACTAAAGTCCTGATTGATAGGCTGATTGAAAAACATCTATAGCTTTCAAACAGTATCACATTTTTTGAATCTTAAACATGTGTCACATTCTATACTTCACATACTATAGGATTAAAATAAAAATGAATTTCATGAAGTTTTGACCAAGTTAAGATGGTTAGACATATGAGTTTTTATATTTTTTAAAAGTTGTAATAAAAAAATCATAATTAATTATTTACTTGGAAAAAAATTACAAAAAAATATGCATCACATCGGGACATGAGTCCTCTACTTATATCTAAAATCTTATAACAAAATATTATCATTTTATTGTGGTTAAGGTGGTCGACAGACACCTACTTCTTATTTTTTCCATGAAATTTAAGTGCTACTGCATTGAAATTTCAAATTTTCACCAAATAGATTTTTTTTAAAATAAACCTAGTAGTTTAGAAACTACATTCAATTTGCTATAGATTCTATTCTTACATATTTTTGAAATAATATAGATAACTTATTCAATTTTTTACGTCAAGTTGCCTAACTCTGATTTTTCTAAAATTTATCGCCACTTAAGGGCCTATTTTTTTCATGATGATCCTGCACATATTCTAACACCATATAGTTTATGTCATTTTTTTTATAATTCTTTAATGAATAAATAAATTTTTTTCTAATTTTCAAAGTGAACACGTCTTGAAAAATAAAAAATTGAGTGTGCTCCCCCCTAATTTTTTTGAAAACTAATTGAAGTTAAAAAATATAGAAAAAAAAATACTACTTCAAGAAAAGTTTATTAGAACATAACATAAGTGAAGGGTTGTCAAGTTGAGTAGATTACACAATTAAATTGTAGGAAAAAAAAATTGAGATAAACTTTGCAAAATAAAGGGCCCCCAAATTCAATTCTCCTAACCATTGGTGCTATCTTGATCATTGGTAAAATATTCCTCCAAATTTTGATCTAGGGTGAAATCATGATGTCATTCCTCTACACTATAGCTAGGTAGCCTCCACAATTTGAGTGTCTCAGTTGGGGAACAAGGGGTAGTGATTCAACAATAGCCTTAATATAAAGAACTTAGATTTTATCTTCCCAATATGTTCTTGGTCAAATAGGTGAGAATGGGAATCCACAAAGCATTTGAGGATGACTCATCATACAACTCACCACATCAACACATCTATTCAAAAGTATCTAAATTCTTTTTTTTTAAGATTCAACCAAAACTTAATCATGGGACCCCCAATAGTTGAACAAAAAATTATCATTTGTTGCTTGTAGAATATCATATTTTTATTTAAAATAAAACTAATATGCCACCTGAGTGTGTATAAAAATTTGAACAAAAGAAGCAAATTATGTCGCTATCAAAATTATTAGGGCCTACGAAGCTATCGAATGCTAGGGCTTTGGATGTAGTTGAGGTGAAAGATTTTGACATTGATGGTGTTTCTCAAGGTGTTGGAGGGTATGTGCAGGATCATGATGGGCCAAAAAATGGCAATATGATGGGTATTTTTAGGGTATATGGCTGACTACTTTTTTTTACCCAAAATTGATGAAATGAGAAGGTTTTTAAAACGAGATTCTCATATTTCCACCAATATAAATTATGCTTTACTTTAAATTTAATAAATAATTATTATTCATTTTCTATTTGAATTGCGACTAAAGTCTTGATTGATAGGATGATGAAAAATATCTATAGCTTTCAAACAATATCACATTTTTGGAAACCAAAACATGCATCACATACTATAGGATTAAAAAAAGAAAAATTGAATTTCATGAAGTTTTGACCAAGTTAAGGTGGTCAGACATACTAGTTTTTATATGTTTCAAAAGTTGTAATAAAAAAAACATAATTAATTATTTACTTGGAAAAAAATTACAAAAAAATATGCATCTCATCCGAACATGAGTCCTTTACTTATGTCTAAAATATTATAAAAAAATATTATCATTTTATTGTGGTTAGGGTGGTCAGATAGACACCTACTTCTTATTTTTTCCCTGAAATTTAAGTACTACTGCACCGAAATTTCAAATTTTCACCAAATAGATTTTAAAAAAAACCTAGTAGTTTAGAAACTAAATTCAATTTGCTAGAGATTCTATTCTTACATATTTTTGAAATAATATAAATAACTTATTCAAATTTTTACGTCAATTTTCCTAACTCTATTTTTTCTAAATTTTTTGCCACTTAAGGGCCTATTTTTTCCATGATGATCCTGCACATACCCTAGAGTCACATTTTATTTGGTTTCCTTGGTTGTTGGATGCAATGAGGGAGTTTCTATGTATGAAATTGACGATCAGGGTTCAATCCCCATTGCACCATCATCTGTCAACTTTGGTGCTTAGGTTGGGTATGGGAAAGGCCCACGCTCGGTCAAAATTTCTCCATGGTCTCCAAAGACTTTGACCTCAGGAGACAGATCCACCACTATGCCCTCATTTGTAGAGGCAGTTAAAGGTGGACAGAGCAATGATATGCAACTTGTGAATGCCTCTATGTCAGACTCTCTGTGGAAAATATCATATCTAGATCTCGTTCACTTGGGGTCTCTTCAAAGCCACAAAACTTAGGTATAACCATTAGGAGGTTAGTTCAATGTTTAGACAAACCTTTAGAAGTGAATTTTAGCACCATTTTATTAAAGGAAATGTGTGAAAATGAAGATTAATTTTTTTTTTAGATTAGGTTGATTGGTAGGTTTAGTCATTCTTGGCCTAGCCTCCTTGTATTACATGAATGGATTTCAAAATCATGGGCTTGTCTAATGGAAAAAAAATTGAAATTTATCTGAATGCAAAAGGTTCTTTTATAGTGGTTTTTGACAGTAAGCAAGATAAAAATTCCATTCTCAAACACACATGGTTGTGGGGTGAAAGCACATTGCTTCTAAAATCATGTCATCCAAACTTCGATTTGGCCACTGGATCATTCGTTGTTATGTTGATCTAGGTTCATCTACCAAATATTCCCCTGCACTATTGGTTTGAATCATACTTTGCAACTATTGGTAATTATCTTTGTAAATTCATAAGCATAGATGCAAATTAAAAAAAAATCATTCACACAACCTAAATTGTGAGGATTCTTGTAGAGGTGGACACCTCTAAATCCCTCTTGACAGAAATCATCCTAAATGCAAATGGTAACAACTGGTTGCAAACATTGGACTATGAAGGTTTAATATGTAGATGCAGAAGATGTTACAAAATTGGCCACATTGCAGTAGAATTCCCAAAGGTGAACACTCAAGCAAAATGGGAGGTGTCCTGGTGGAAAGATGCCTCCCCCAAGCACTATTTCATCTTGAACTCACCCAAAATCTATGGCTCATCAAAGAAGGATATCAACACAAAGAATGAGGAGAAGTTTCATGAGCTTTCTCCAACTTCTAAATCTGATACAAAATTTCCTATTATGATCAAATCTTGTGACCTTGATTATGATGTAGGTAGTGTTGCTCCATCAATCAAAAAATACACAAAATCTACTATTGTAGTTGAGGATGCATTGACCACAGTGGCTGAAAATTCCCTCAAGCCCCTTCACATGCACTAAAAGACCCTATCAATGGGGATGGGGAAGATAATTGGAAAACAATAAGGAAAAATAATCATATCAATAGTCAAAGAAAGGATGGCTACAATAATCATAGTTTCAGTCTTCCACCATTTCATACCCAGAGAAATAAATGTTTGGGGGGATGTTGAATGGCTCAAAGCAAAAAAAAAGGAGGATGATATCCTTAAGCTAATGGATTTCATAAATAAATTGCTTTCTCAAGGTAATTTTGGAGTCAATACTCAGTAAGCAACTATTGCCAGGACTTTATTTTACCTGGCTGCTCTTGGATGGTTTGCACAAGGCCTTGTGTGCAGTTTTTTTTCTTTTCTAGAATGATATTTGTAGCATTTTATCTTAGGTATATATGATTTTTGATTCTAGTGACAAAACCAAATAGATAGAAAATTTGCATGGGTCTATATTTAATCAACTATAACATTGAATTCATAAGGATGAGATCCCTCTTCTATGATCTCACCTAGTGTGAGTCAAGCTAAATTTTGATATCAATACAAAACTCACCTCTTACATATCAAAAAAAAAAAAACTAATATGCAACCTGTTGACGGTCAAAACAACACAACAACATTAAACAGAATATCACTATTCTATTTCTCCTGAAAGAGAAATATAACACATGGTGACCTAACTCCCAAGGTCCTAGTAATTGGTTCTCAATTATGTTGATGTCACTCAGTGGTCGATATAACTATAATGTTCAAGGGGCCTTTGATAGTAATAAGTAATAGGACTGCATAACATCAATTAATCTACGTTGGGGGGGTTTAAATAAAAGAAAAAGATGAATCAGAGCTTCAAATCAAAAGAAACATGAGTAAAATTCTTACATATCCAGACATGTGTATCAATAATGAGTGTTTATTCCACCTAACCACAACCAGAACAAGATGCAATGCACATAATAAACTATGCTACTGAATACATCCATAGTGCTAATTCAAATACCATCAATATTTACTAAACTTTCTTCAAACAAATCACTCACTCATCGTTAAACACATATCAAATGAAAATGATAACAACTTCATCCATAGATAACCCAATGATATAATCTTGAATCCAATTCCTTCTATTGAAATTCATCAAATAAGAAACACTTAAGAATGGAAAAATCACTGGTGTGTGGATTGATTATGTACCATTAACCTTATCAAAATAGATCCAAACTTCAAACAATAACATGAAAATGTATGAAAACTGTAAAATAACCAAGTTTAACTAAAATTTCAGAGTATCTCTCTTAAAAAAATAAGAATACTAGATCTAATCTCTATCTTCTATCATCAAGTGGCTAATCTTTCTTCAATTAGCCGACCTTTACAAAATAGAACCTAATAATACATATAGGTGCCACATGCACAAGTTTCTCTCAATTATCAATCTAGATCCACAATTAATGGACCTGGAACTAAACATAGAAGTGGAATGATGAACCCTTGTTCCAAGGCTAATTACTCTGTTGTACCAAAAATCTGATATTCCAAGAAGAAGGTGAAACCAACGGATCAAACTCAGAGTTGATCTTATGTCAAAACCTCACAAAAAGAGGAGAAAAGAAGATATTGTGTGTGGTGAAAAGAGTCAGTTCATTTTTGCACTAAATGCTCAAGGACGTACTCGTTATAACTGGAGAGTACTTGTTGAAAAGTACTTGAATCAGGTCCATCCAACCAATCATCTTCAAATCTAATCCTTTCAAATTTAGCAGAAACCAACTTATGTGTCTCCTTTAAGTTGACTAATTCCCTTCTAGCAGTCCTTGTCTCCTCCCTGATATCCATAAATTGATCCAATAATACATTCTCCCCATTGTCTCCCTTTTGTATAATTTCCTCAAACCTACCCCTCCATCTTTCCCTTAGCCTATCCAAAGACATGCCCTCTTTTCCTAAGGACTCTAGGTTAATCAAAATGACCACAATTTCCTCCAATTCAAACATCTGTTGATTCAAATTTTTGCTCATTTCTCAAACTTCTTCTTGATACCCATGAATAGTCTTAAACTTATACCTTATTATGCTCACAGTTTTTTCCACAAAATCTGCATTATAATGCTCAAGAATTGAATATTCAAGCAAGGTGGACTTAGGAACCTTACTAATATCATCAAGCTTCTTAACACATTCTTTGTATTCATCATCCCGTTTATCTAGATCCTTGGCATGCCGATCTAAATCCTCTACCAATTCAAGAGCAGCCTTATGAATTTTAAAACCTTCAACGACAACATCATCAACTTCCTGGTTGAGCTTTTCCAACCAATTTTCCATCATTCCTACCTTTCTTTTCATTTGAACCAAATCATCTACTTCCTTCTTTGTTAACAAAACTGGGGATTCAGGAAGAGCAGCTTGTTGGGAAATGGGAGTTGAAACATCGTTCAAAAATCTATAAAGTTGATCCAATTGAGCCTTAAGCTCATCCTTCCTTTGTTTATCTTTGATCATCCGAGATTTAGTTGAAGAGGCCACAATAATAATCAAATTCATTTGTTGGTTTCTTGTAGGCCTTCCCAAATTTACTGTCCCCAACTAATAATCAGTTATTTGTATATCATCACAACTCTTGTCCATTACATGTATGGCACATTCAACAACAATCTCTCTAGCATCAATGAGCTTGGTAGAGTGAAGAACCCAAGCCTTTTTTTTAGGTTTCTCCTTCCCAATTTCTTTCATTATCTCCTCCTAGTTCATATGGAGGATTCAAAGAAGAATACCAACCTGGCTATAGAGGTCAAACCTTGATATGGCGGTGCACGTTGAAATGGTGGTCCCAAATTATGTCATTCGTTGTTTGAAGCTCCGTTCACATTTCCTCACGCCACTCTTTTGTTCATTGTTGGTTCGTTTGACAAAGATGGGAGAGCTTTTTTTAAAATCCCTAATTCAAAGGGGTTCGGTCGAAACTGGGTTCAACCAAACCCCTTAAAATATTATTTTTTGCGTTGACCTTGATATGGTTTAGTCGAACATATGGTTCGAGCAAACCATGTGGTTCGACCGAATGTCTTAAGGGGTTTGACCAAACATGATAATTCGAATGAACCCCCTTAGCTAGTGAAATCTCAAAAAAAGTGATTTTCCTTCCTCAATTCAATTGTAAACCACTATTGTGGTTTCACCTGACTATATAATTTTATCAATGTCCTCATGTACAAATACATGTCAATGCATCTTGCTATCAACTATCCTAGATACACAACTAATATATGCCCAAACTGATATCCTCACTCTATAATGTATATCTCAAGTCATTGCTACTATCAAAGATACTTGCACGACAATATTACAAGCCAACTATTAAAAGCAGAAAAAAAACACTATGTAAAATTAATTGAACAATGAAAGCAACATGAACTCCAATGTTGGATGCATTGCCATCAAACCTCATGTCCTACTCAAATATTGTGTTGAGAAATGCCTGCATATAAATATTTAAAAAGTATGGATTATAAACAACATGAACAACAAATTCAATTGATCATTCTTTGAAATCAAATGAAATATTATAAATCAATAGATAAAAGTATATGAAGAAGATGCCTCGTTATGAATTACATTGAATGTGTCCTCAATGTTGAAGAAAAATGTTATAACATTTATTTTGAATTGCATCTTGATGAAATATAATTGTCCACCAAAA
The DNA here is from genome assembly GCA_007258455.2 of Sequoia sempervirens. Classification (NCBI taxonomy): domain Eukaryota; kingdom Viridiplantae; phylum Streptophyta; class Pinopsida; order Cupressales; family Cupressaceae; genus Sequoia; species Sequoia sempervirens. The sequence goes on from VDFB02271358.1 coordinate 914,980,628, forward strand.
AGACCTACATTTGTTAAGAATTGTTAAGAAACGTAAACTTGAACCTACTTTTGACTTAACAATGGTTAAAATTAAACACAAATATTATAAAATGCAAAAATTGTCAATTTTTAAGTAATTTTGATGAATGGGTAGTATGGACACATTGAGGTAGGTAGGTAAATACTAGGGAAGGTTTGAATTCATTTCCCAAGTCACCTGATCGTTTTGGGGTGCTCTTTCTGAGGTAGTCTCTTAAGAGATCTAAAAGCAAAAAATTGTCAAACTTTAACGAAGTCATCTTGAGAGCTCATGGCATGTAGGAATACATTTTCTAGACCTACAAGTGGATATCAAATCCCTTCAAACCAACCTCTCTCAGTTTTTTCATCTCAACATCGTTTGTGTGTTCAAGTATCAAATGCATTCTTGCAAAAAATGTTAGTGGAAGGAAGTGCAAAAATGGAAAGAAGTGTCTTTTTGTTTTGTGCATAATGGAGTGAAACAAACTATACCAACACATCAAGTTGGGTAGTCCAATGCTATGAAAGGCCTCCTTTTTTCACCCAAGTTCCCTCATGATTTCAAAGTGCACTAATCTGAGGTAGTCTAGAAAGTGTCTTAATAACAAAAAATTATACAAAATTATTAAGTTTTTAGTATTTTTGAAAAATGGTCAACATGTACACATCAAGGTAGATATAGGTAAATACTAGGGAAATTATCTTTTCATTTCCCAAGTCACCTGATCATTTTGGGATGCTCTTTTTGAGGTAGTCTCTAAAGAGCCTTAAGAGCAAAAATGCAAAAAATGTTATTTTTTATTAATTTTGATGAATGGGAAGTGTGGAAACATCGAGGTAAGAAGGAAAATACTAGGTAAGGTATTTTTTCTATTTCCAATTTACCTAATTTTTTTGGGGTGCTCTTTCCAGGTAGTCTCTAAAGAGCCTTAAGAGAAAAAAAATGCAAAAAATGTCAATTTTTTGTAATTTTGACAAATGGGTAGTGTGGACACATTGAGGTAGGTAGGTAAATACTAGGGAAGGCCTGAATTCATTTTCCAAGTCACCCAATTTTTCTAAGGTGCTCTTTCTGGGGTAGTCTCTTAAGAGCCCTAAAAGACAAAAATTGTTGAATTTTGATGAAGTCATTCCGAGAGCTCGTGGCACGTAGCACTTTGTTTTGATCTATAGGTGGATATCAAAGCACTTCAAACCAAAATCTCTCAATATGGGTCAACTCAACACTATTTGTGTGTTCCAATGTCAAATGCATTCTTGCAAAAATTGTTAGTGGAAAGCAATGCAAAAATGGAAAGAAGTGTTTTTTTTTTTGTGCATAATGGAGTGAAACCAACTATGCAAACATGAAAAGTTGGGCATTCCAATGCTATGAAATGCCTCCTCTTGTTGCCTAATTTCCCTCTTGATTCCAGAGTGCGCTAATCTGAGGTAGTCTCGAAAGTGTCATAAGATGAAAAAAATACAAATTTGTTAAGCTTTCATTATTTTTGACAAATGGGAAACATGGACATGTCAAGGTAGGTAGGTAAATAATAGCTAAGGTCTCTTTTCATTTCCCAAGTCACCCAACCATTCTAGGGTGCTCTTTTTGAGGTGGCCTCTAAAGATCCTTAAGAGCAAAAAATGCAAAAAAATGTTATTTTTCAGTAATTTTGATGAATGGGTACTATGGACATGTCAAGGTAGGTAGATGAACATAGAGAAAAGGGAGAAGGAAATGAAGTATAACCCCCTTTTGTCTAGTTAGGGTTTCATTCAAAATATGAGATCCAAGAATTTTGAAATAACTATCAACCCAAGAGGTGAATTAAGTCAAGATTGAGGGATCTTGTAATCTTTCTTTTATGCAAGGATGGGGTGGTGAGATAAATCACAACTTGAGGAGAATGAATTCAAATAACATGCAAACCATAATTCTATCTCTAACACTTGAAATGCATAAATCTAATACAAAACAACATGAATTTGTAACTTTCCTAGCAAAACAAGGAGATAAAATTGTGCACCTAATCAAATCTGGCTTTTCTAGATTGCTAATAGGGACTTATTCACCACCAAAGGCGAATGGGTCCTAGTAGGCTTGTTTGGGGAGCTCTGAACCTAAAACAGAAGCTTGGATACTGTACAATCTACTGCCCTTCAAACCCTAATAGGGACTCATTCACCACTAAAGGAGAATGGATCTTGTTAGGTCCTTTCGAAGATCTCTGAATTTGGTCTTCAACTTCCAGATCCACTCTTCTCCTTTGCACCTTGAAAATCTTGTTTATGGATCTAGATCTGAGAATAATCTGCAAGAAAAAATTGATAGCTTGTTGGTGGATAGGGGTTTGTCTTAGTCAAACCCCTTGTTGGTAGTTAAACCTTTGATGATGAATACAAATTTGAAACATGCAAATGTTTGTGTAATCTTAATCTTAATTTTGTCTAAGACTAAGATCTATGAAAATGAAAAGGAAATTCTACCCAATTGTGTTAGGATAAAACCCTTGAATGAACAATGCAAAATGATTCACTAAGGAAGATATAAAATCTCCTTGGCAAGTCACAAATCTTAAAAATACCTCTTGTAGGCTACAAATAGAATGATTATAGAAGATGGAATCAATTAGGAAACAAGTACTTAGGCTTTGTTGTATGTCTTGTACATCTCCCAATACCTAGAATCCCTCATGATTCTCCATAGGCATCTATCATCAACCTTCACTAATGCTTGATCTTGGACACAAAATGAGCTTGAAGACCTTACAATGTTGCTCCAAACTTCACTTTTTCTTGCTTCTTGACTATGAATGCTTGATCTCATGAAATTTATATCTCTTAGCTTCCTTGAAATCTTCTTCTAGTTGAAATTGTGTGAAATAGCCTTGTATTTATACACAATTTGAGAATTAACCTTGAAATTCAAACAATACAAGCCGACACCAAATATGGGGATAAACATTAAATTAGATTCCCACCATAATGAAATTTAAAATGGGGGTCCTCATTAAGGGAGGACCCATTCACTACCTAGGGAAAATGGGTCTTGGCACTGTTTTCCAGGACCATTCCTTTAGGGAATGAAAGAACACTAAAAACCCATGTAGAATCTACTAATAAAGGGGGTTCCTATAGAGGGAGGACCCATTTTCCACATAGGGCAAATGGTTCCTAGCACCAATTTCTAGGACCTTGAATTTTCCCACTTAAAATGTATTGCAATTTGAATTATGGGTTTCAGGATAGATCTTCGAGAGGTGTCACAAATAAGGCTTGAATTTGAATTAAAGGGGCTAATTAACTCCAATTAACCACAATTAATTAAAAGGAACCTAGATAAATGTGAAAGTGTGTTACAAAATTTTACAACACTATAAATAGGGTACACATTAAGTACATTTTATTAAAAAGGGGCCCAAGATCAATGTGAATGTGTTACAACACATTACAACATTAATCCTAGGAAAATTAGGTTAATTAAATGAAAATAATTCCCAAATCAAGTAAGGAAAAGGATACTTTCTCCATTGCTACAATAGGTAAATACTAGGGAATGTCTCTTTCTATTTTCCAATTCACTCGATCATTTTGGGGTGCTCTTTTTGAGTTAGTCTCTAAAGAGCCTTAAGAGAAAAAATGCAAAAAATGTTTGGTAATTTTCACAAATGGGTAGCATGGCACATTGAGTTAGGTAGGTAAATACTAGGGAAGGTCTAAATTCATTTCCTAAGTCACTCGATCATTCTGGGGTGCTCTTTTCGAGGTAGTCTCTTAAGAGCCCTAAAAGCCATTGAAAATTGTCAAACTTTGATGAAGTCATTCTAGGAGCTCATGGAACGTAAGAGTTATTTTTCTAGACGTATAGGTGGATATTGAATCCCTTAGAACCAAACTCTCTTAGTTTGGGTCAACTCAACACCGTTTGTATGTTCCAGTGTCAAATGCATTCTTGCAAAAGTTGCCAGTGGAAAGCAGTGCAAAAATGGAAGCAAGCATTTTTTTTTATTTCATGCATAATGGAGTGAAACCAAATATACTAACATGTCAAGGTGTGTGGTCCAATGCTACAAAATGCCTCCTTTTGTTTCCCAAGTCCTTTATGATTTTGGAGTGCACTTATCTGGGGTAGTCTTGAAAGTTTCATAGTTGTCAAGTGTAAGTACGGTCATGAGAAAAGACTCTTTTGTGGTGTGTGAGTAGTTGTCAATTGTCAATGATTATCATGGTCCTTCAAGAAAGATCAAAATGCATTATTTCTAGCTTTCCCTTTGATCTTAGCAAAGTACATGGATCAAATGATTACTACAAGTCTCTACTTAGGAGTTAGATTTTTTTAAGTTATGATAGGATTCATATTTCATTTCGAACACAAACAATGGAGAAACTTAACAAAAATAAGAGATTGGAGCAAGTGTACAGAAACAAGATCACTTCCAAGCAATGAAGATGAAAAATGTTGGCCAATAGTAAACCTCTATGAATGAAATAGGTTTAATGAGAGCTCCCACCCTACTTGAGTTAAACAATAATACCTTAAAAAATTTAGCAATTGAGAGAATGTGAGAATACTCATTAGAAATGGGGTCAAAGAAGAACATGCATATAAATAGAGAAAAATTCTTGAGCATAAGAAACATGAACTAAAAATTTTGAACTAAAAACTATCTCAAATAAAATATACCTTAAAAATATATTAATCTAGACATGAATTGCTCTAGATTTTTTGATCTAAATGGCTTGAAAATATACCTTTGTTCTTAAATAAACCTATATTTTTACATACCAGTTGATTTTATGTAAAAATTTAATGTACTTTTAAGCCAACCCATAGAAATAACATGAATCTAAATAATATGAGCAATATCATACATGTCCCATACAAAAAAAATTGATACTGAAGTGTTCCTAAAGGGTCATCTCTTACCTTCAAACTATCCAATATTGCTTCATGATAGACACTATTGACTATCCATAGCTCCTTTGTTCATTTTTTGGCATGATAATTTCTCAATAAGTTAACATTTTTTTATATAACAAGGTGCAAATACATGAGAATCATTTTGTGTTTCTTGTAGTCTTCAAATGCAAGTATGTCATTCTTTCTAATCATATACATTTACAATCCTTTTCTGGAAACTACAACTAAAACTGTAGGATACATGAACCCAACATCATCTATCATCGGTTGTGTTAGCTTATTTTTTCCTTGTACACATAATTCCAACCAATAGTCAGATCCCTCTTCACTCCCCTACGGTGTAATAACTACATAGACATTACAAGATCTAAAAGATGGTCATAGTCAAGTGACCTTTCTATTTCATCTTCTAAAAAGTATTTTTTATAGATAAATAGGTTAGATACTATGGAATCCATGTATCTACCCACTCTCTTGACTTGCATTGATCCCAATCATGCACCAAATACAATTCTGATAAAAACAAGCTAACTCTTGTGTCTATATGGTCCATGCACCTACATGTTTGAGCTTTGAAATGAATGCATCTTTGAAGATTCTCTGATTATCTGACATTCCAATTTCTCTCCCACTGTGCCCTCTTCAACCAACCAAAATAACCTGCACATTGCCAAATCAAGTGTCCCTCCTCATGACAATGCATAACTACACCAATCAACAATAGAACATGCATCACTAAATGTTATACTACCTTTAATACTCATTTTTTCCTTAACTAGAGCCCTCTTCACACATGTGTAGTTTCATCATGCTCACCATATCTCTCTCTCTCTCTCTCTTAGGTTTCTCCCTACCAACCTACTTAGATAACTTGAGCTTTCTCTCTCCCTCTCCCTCTCAGGTCTCTCCCTTGGGCACCCTATCTAGAAAAATATCTCGCTCCAACCCCCTCTTTCCCACACCCTCTCTCTCTCCCTCTCTCTCAGGTCGCTCCCTCCAACCCTAATTAGATAACTCTCTCTCTCTCTCTCTCTCTCTCTCTCAAGCTCAGGTCTCTCTCCCCCTCTATCCCGCCCACCCTACCCTACTAGATAACTATATCTCTCTTGGGTCTCTCCCTCCCTCTATCCCTCCCACTCTACCTAGACAACTCTCTCTCACTCCAACCCCCCCTCTCTCTCTCAAGTTTCTCATTCCCACCCTACCTAGATAACTCTCTATCTCTCTCCCACTCCCTCCCTCTATCCCTCCCACACCACTCCCTCTCTTAGGTCTCTCCCTCAGGCACCCTACTTAGATAACTATCTCTCTCTCTCGGGTCTCTCCCTCCCTCTATCCCTCCCACTCTACCTAGATAACTCTCTCTCACTCCAACCCTCTCTCTCTCTCTCAATTTTCTCATTCCCACCCTACCTAGATAACTCTCTCTATCTCTCTCCCACTCCCTCTCTCTCAGGTCTCACCCTCCCTCTATCCCTCCCACGCCCTCTCTCTCTCTCAGGTCTCTTCCTCGAGCACCTTACCTAGATAACTTTCTCTCTCTTGGGTATCTCCCTCCCTCTATCCCTCCCACCCTATCAAGACAACTCTCTCTCACTTCAACCCCCTCTATCCCTCCAAACCCCTCTCTCTCAAGTCTCTCCCTCTCATCCTAACTAGATAAATCCCCCTCTCTTAGGTATCTCCCTCCCTTTATTCCTCCCACCACCTCTCTCTCATGTCTCTCCCTCCATCTATCCCTCTCTCTTAGGCTTTTCCCTCCCTCTATCCCTCCCAACCCCCCTCTCTCTCAGGTCTCTCTCTCCCACCCTAGCCTAGAAAATTTTATCTCCCTCTCTCTCATGTCTCTTCCTCCCACCTTACCTAGATAACTATTTGAGCTCTCTCCCTCCATATATCCCTCTTTCTCTCAGGTCTCTCCCTTTTTCTATCCCTCCCACCCTTCCTAGATAACTATCTCTCTCTCACTCCCTCCCTCTCTCTCAATTCTCTCCCTCCCACCCTACCTAGATAAATATCTCTCTCCCTCCCTCTCTCCCTCCCACTAGGTACCTAGATAACTCTCTACCCCTTCTCTTTCTCTTAGGCAGATCTCCCTCCCACCCTACCTAAATAACTCTCTCTCTCACTATATATATTATAATGTAGTGTATAATATATATTATATATAGTATATCTAGTATATAATATATACTATATATAATGTATAATATATGTAGTATATAATATATAATATATAATATATAATATATAAAGTATGTATTATATATTAGTAAATATAGCATATATTACTATTAATATTATGTATGATTAATAATACGAAATATTATAAATATTGGATGTAACAGATATCCGTTTGGAATGGATATCCATTCTAAGTGGCTACCCATTTGAAATAGATATCTGTTTGTAATGGATATCCATTTTTTTGACAAAATTAGCATCCTCAGGATTTTCCTTGAGGTTGCCTTGGAATTTGGCTTGGGGGTGTCATACTTGGAAATTCGACTAAAAAAATGTGTAAATAGAAAATTTGTTTAGTTTTCCAAAGTTTTCCGTTGTGGTTTACGACTTTTTAATCCAAATTTCATGGAACAAAAAGGGTTTATTGAACAAACTGCTAGGTTTCCACCAATATAAGATATGCCTGATTTTGAATCTAATAGATAATCATTATTATTTTCTACATACATTACGACTAACGTCCTGATTGATAAGCTAATTGAAAAACTTTTATAATTTTCAAACTATTTCACATTTTTCAATTTGAAAGATACGTCACATTTTATGCTTCCCATAATATAGGATAAAAAAATGAATTTCATAAAAAAATTTACCAAGTTATGGTAGCCAAACAAACACATTTTTATAATTTTTAAAAGTTCAAATAAAAAATCCATAACTAATTATTTACTTGCAAAAAAATTACAAAAAAAAATGTGCCACATCCAAGCACGTTTCCTCTACTTATATTGAAAGTTTCAAAAATAATTATTTTTTCTTGTACTTAGGTTGATCAGACATACACTTGCTTTTTATTTTTTTCCTAAAAAATTTAGTACTACTGCATTGAAATTTCAAAATATCACAAAATAGATTTACTGTTTTTCCAAAAAAGAACTAGTAGCTTAGAAACTACATTCAGTTTACTAAAAATTATGTTCTTACATATTTTTCAAATTATGTTAATAACCTATTCAAATTTTTATGTCAAGTTGCCTAACTTTATTTTTTGATTTTTTTTTGCCACTTAAGGGCCTAGTTTGGACCCCCATGATCCTACACTGACCCTCTCTAAAAATTCCAAAAGATAATAATAGATCTTTTTTCTAATTTCATGTAGGAATCATTAGAAGGAACTTGACACATGTGAAGAGTAATAAACATGAGTGACAACAAGAATCTTAGAATAAACTTGGAATTTTCTTGCTAGAGATAGATTTTGTTACCCAATAAAATATGTATAGGATTCTTGTAAAATAATAAGATTACCCATAAATCTAGAAAATTCTCCATAAAAAATCCATTTCCAACCATAGGAGTTGAGCTAAGAAGGAACAAGGAGGAAGGATTATTTGTAATGTACTAGGTGTTATGCCACTAAATGGAAGAACAAAAACCACAAGGATATATTTTTATTTTTCATGGTTTTTTGTATTAGAAAACTATCCTTTAACTCCCCGACATGTACATCAATTATATTTACTCCTAATACAAAAACCATCTTGTCAAATTTGCTAGAGACTAGAATGAATGAAAACTATTGTTTAATACATGCATACATACAAAAAAGACAAATAGATATTAATTAAGAATAAAAAAAATTATAAAGAGATTTATAAACAATAAAGTTGTCACTAAAGCCCAAATGATAAGAATCTGATGAGATTTTCCACAAATCTACCACCTCCAGGAAACAAAGGAATCCATAAAACTAAAAAAAAAAATCATAATAAAACGATCTCAATCATCAAACCAAATAATTGTGAATGAGCTTAAGAAACTATGAAGATTGAGTAGAAGAAAAGGGCTCCAAATTTGTGACATTACAAATGTGATTAATATCATAGGCCCATTTGGAAAAATATTTTGCAACAACATTCTATTTTTAATAATATGAATAAAAGATGGAATAATTTTTTTATGAAAGGTGATGAATCTGCTCCACAAAATATGCCAACCTCCAAGAAAAATCATGAGACCTTCCATTATTCATAAGGGAGACCAAAATCATGGAATTTGTCTCACATATAATACATTCTTCCAGCCCACTTCATAAGCTTTCCCTAGATCCACAAGGATGACTCAAACATCCATTTGATTATTAGTATCAAACCTTATAGTAGAAGGAAAAAAGAAGTGAATTAATCTAACATTATCCCACCCAATTCCACCAATCCTTGCACCATCAAAATTGTCACAAGAAGAACCAAGAATGTTAATTTTGAAAAAACCCAATGGAGGAGGTAACTATTTACCTAATATATTCATCTTATGAGAAGGTTTGATCCTAGAGTGATAAATTGCAAAGCTAACCAAATGACCCAAATCTAATTTATTCAAATTTTGAATACCTCCAAAAAGCTAAAACTTCATCAATAGAAAACATAGTTACCAAAGTTTCTTTAATTGAGTCAAAAATCTTCTACTAGACATACCCAATAAGACTCTAATATCCTTAGAAAATCTGATGATTTATTTCTAACCAAATTTGAAATAGAATAAAGACAAGACCAATCTCTCATACCACCAAAAATAAAGAGACAAAAGTAGGACATTTCAAATTGAGCCAATTAACATGAATTTGAGGTTGCTTCCAAATATGTCAGCATTATATGTAAAAACCATTAAAAAAAATGTTGAAAAAAGATGATCACACACTTCTTATTAATCTCATAGAGAACACATTCAAAAAGATTTTGAAATCTATTTTTTTATTTTGTAATACATTTATTTTGATAAAGAAGTCAGGTATATATATATATACGTGAGAGGACCCAATACTTGAGCATGTTTCAATAGTTGTGCTAGTAGTTGTATATATAATGCCTAATATTTTTATCAATAATGAATCAATAGTTGTGGCTTTAAAGTTGTTAGTGTTGATGATGATAACCCATAATTAAACAAAATGTATTCCTTTGATCTAAAAAGCAACCAATCATGTGATTCCACATCAGTGCTCAATAAAACATGCTATGAATGCACGAGTATTGGTCTCACCTTTTTTTTGGGCCTTTTTGGACACCTTGACAAAAAACATGCCGATGTGGCATCATATTTGATGATGTGGCTCTGAAACCTTAGTTATACGCAAGGGACTTGCCAAGTAAGCTGCTGTAAAAAATTAGGAGTGATTTGAATTTTTTACGTAAGATAATTAACATATGTGCCAAGTTAGGGTGCACAACTAGTAAGTCCTCTCCCCTATTCAAACCAACAATACTTACCTCTTCCAAATCTTTTTCTACCATGAAAAATCTTTGTATTCAGCTTTTTTATATTCTAAAATCTGAAACACAAGTCTTATAATTTGGACTCTTCTTAAACATACAAGTGCTCTACTGTGTCAACAACGGCATCACCGACCACACAAGCATATATCCGTACGAATTCTTCTAGAACGTCCCACGCATCACGTCAGCTTTAGCTGTCGATAACTACTTAGTCACTTGCCAATAATGTTTACCACTCCATATATTTATTTTCTCAAATATATTTTTCCTCTTGTTGTACGCCTGATTTATTTTCCGTAGTAAATTTGACTTTGCTGTCATAAATGGACGCAATTTGCGGTCACATAATCGTGGGTGTCAATTCAAGCGAAAATTTTGCCACTTGGTATTTCCACTATTCACGCCTTTGAATTACCTGCAATTCTACATATTAACATATCTATTTAGGAATAAGAATGGGCCTGATTAGGATAAGTATTGTGATGCTAGAGAAGACAAGGTTTTTAGTTATTTGTTTTGTTTTCTTGACGTTTCTTCTTCTTCTTGTTAGTCATTGGTTGTTATTTTCTGTTTTTAGAAAGTGTTTCGCTCCTTCAATTCATAATTTCAGTCAAAAACGTTTATCATAATCAAAATATTTTGTCTGAACAATGCGAAACTTGACATGGAAAAGAACCCCAAATCTCTTGGTATTGTCTGCAATTTTGAAGATTTCACGAGGTAATATTCTGATTATAAGACAAACAAAGAATGCTTTTAACATCTGATCTAATGTTGAAAATATTTTTTTGAGTTATCTTAGTTTTGTTCATCTAGTTAAATTTAACTTAACTACTCTATCAATTTGTTCTAAATAATTGCATTGAAACAGAGTTATGAACTATTCAACTCCATACAATACTCTGAGAGGCTGAATCAGTCAACAAGTCTTTAAAGAAAGGCATCTCTCTTTGTTTACTTGGTTGGTTTCCAATGGATTCTGAGGTGGGCACTTCCTTAGAAGCATTGGCCATGTTGGGTGTGGATTACAGAAGCGTAGAGCAGCTGGTTTTGGAGAAGCCATGGCATTGCATGGTCGATCAAGAAGAGAAATCAAAGAAACAGGATTTAGATTATCATGAGGACAACTGTAACAAGTTTGAGGATAAAGCCTGTGAGAAACAGGATATCGAAATATGTTTGTCCAGGGAGGAACAAAATTATTAGGTTGATTTTGAAGGGCATATGCAGGATCCAGATTTGATGAAAGAGAGGCTGAGGGAATGGGTTAAAGCAGTTGCAGCTTACATTCGTTTTCTTGATGCTCTCCCCTCTCAATATCTCTACACTGATATCAGGTAGTCTGCTCTCTTTTGCCACTGTTGATGAACCTCAGTTTATCCATTCTTCTTGAATCTAATTAAATATCAATCTATTCAAGAGAGTTTTTTTATAAGTTAGTCTTGCAGCAGCAAGAAGTTTGCTTCTTACTAGAATAAAGAGAAATGAATTCCAAACTTTGTAAACTCTAAGTCTATTTAGCAGTTTATTGATGATTTTAGAATTGAATTTTGTTGTAGCTGGGTTTTATTTCACGTGGATTTTATCTCAAGGCATGTGATCATCATTATTAAATTGGACTTTACTATTCATGCTAAGTGCATATGTGCACATCTTAACCTAAAACATCATATGTGCACATTTTAACTTAAAACATCTTACACGTTTGCAGTCAAAAGTGATAATGAAAACCAGCCAGATCATCTGCTTCTTATGTTTCTTGTTGTTCTCGTGTTAATGGCAACTGACTTGGTGTTCTTACACGTCTTCTTAATACTAAGAAAGAAATCTTGCATTACTTTCCTTCTGGCTCACTGTTTGGGATATAATATTTTAGTCAATTATGGTTGTGCCATCAATTTTGTATGGATTTGGTCCAGATCATACAAGAATATTCAATATTGATTTGGGATCTTTAATATTAGCTTGGAAATTGAATTCATTTTTGTCCATGGAATTGGTTTTCAGTTTTGTTCTGAACAATCTTGTAGGCTATAGCGATTCTTGGCATAAAGAGGTACAAACTTTGGTAATTGGTCTTTGGGCTCTTAGCTAGTACTTCTCATAAAATTTTCATGGTCATTTGGCTCTTAGCTAATATTTCTTATAAAATTTTCATGGTTGATGCTACTATTATGTTAGTAGTGATCATTTTTCTTTCGGAGTGTGTTTTCAAGATTTTATTTACCATTTCTATAGTGAATCATTGTATAATATATTTTGTGATGATTCAATTTTAATTATTTGTAGTGTCATTTGTCTTTGTGTTTTCAATTGATTACAATTATTTGATTCTGATTTTTTAAGTTGAATATTTTAGTTTTTTTTAAGTGCTAGAGGTTAATCCTTTTATGATTGATATAAGAGTTTTGTATTGAGCATTTTTATTGATATTTGCTCTATTGATATATATAATAGACTAACAAAAGTTGTTACATCAAGATATGAAATCTAAATTCATAGTTGATTTCATAGTCAGTTGTTGTTCTTCAAAGTGAAGATGAATTTCAGGTGGTCTAGAGCATCTTTGAGAAGTTAGAAATTGGGAGGGCGTATGAAATATGAAGAATTTTGGAGTTGGCAACAAAAGTACCATTTTTCAACAAGACATGATTTCTTTTTTGCTTGGAATATAGTTTCAAAATGATCATGATAGTCTCATCACTGTCCCACTAAGTCAACATTGTCCTAATAATCTATTTTTGATATTAGAGATTTTACATTCCCCTAGCAATTTCATTTAACCACTGACTAATGACAAGTGGTATCTTAATCATTTTGGTGTGTTTAAGTATTGTAATAGTAAAAAATGGTTTGTCTCATAACCTTTCAATAGAAAATGCCTCCTTGAGGACCTAAGTGATAAAATAAATTATAAATAATGTCACAAATGGAGGAACTTAGTGAATCATTCTTAATATTTGAGGATATTTTTCATGTTGTAATAGTTTTGGGAGAAAATTGGAAGAGTTGGAGCACAAAATTGAAGGTAAGCTTAGTTGTAATAGCCATGAGCTCATTTTTGGTGTCCTAGAGGCATTATTGTGTTGGATCCTAAAGTTGCTACTTACACTCCTACAAGAATCAATCTCCTTTAGGGCTAGGGAATGCCATCTTAAAGGGGGGAAATCAGTTCATCAATAGAATGTGAGTGATTTAAGGATACTTGTTGACAGTAAATAATCTATCCTTCACTTTAGGCTCAACTAAACCCAAGAGAGCATTCCTAAAATTATCATTAATAGGATTAATCACAACTAAATATGAAAAAATAAAAGTGTTAAATAATAGTATCCAATGTATTCTTGGTCACAAAAGACATCATTAGACCAAAGGATAACCTACTACACATAAGACCTTTTTAAAGCTAATATGAACATCATTGCACAACTACATTATGTAGGTGTGTAAAACATGATTCTTGAAGATAAAAACTATTACAAATAATATGAGGATAAAATATTTAATATTTATTTGCCTATGACAAATTGTAATTACATTTATAGAGGTGGATCTAGGTGGATCTAGTCATCAATGGTGGTTACAAGGCATAACGGAAAAATATTCCTTCTAGGCATCCATATTGGAAATGGGGACACATGGACTTGCATGTTGGTTCATTTAATTGCATGTTATTTCAATGTTCTGCATAGTGGGGTGTTAGGTAGTGCATGTGAGTGCATGTTAGCCATCAGAGCTATCAAGGAGTAATAGACTACTCCAAGTTGACCAATTTTAATCAGTTGGGGTCAGGTGCCCATGTGAAAGCCATGTGGTTATTTATTTATTTTTACTAATTTTCTAGGTTTTCAACTAAGGGGGACATATGGTTTTGGAGGTGGTTTTAACTCTTGTTTTGAGATACCATAATTGTATTCTCACCTTAGCTCTTCTATAAATTGGTGCCTTGTGTTAGTAGAATGTAGGGATTTCTTACAGGTTAGAGAAGTAAAAAATTGCTATTGAATTGAGGACAAATAAGGAGTGGTGGAGTGAATGTATTGTAATCTTGCTATATTAAAGATAATGCATGCTTGTCCTCTCTTCTTGGTGTATTTTTTCATGGAAGGACCATTTCTCCACATAAATCTTGTGTTGTGAGATGTTCTTGTTATTTTGTTATTATACATGTCATACTTGTTGTTGCTATCTAATAGCAATATAATCTTTATTTATTTTATTTTTTATGTTCATCTAAGATAGTTTTATTAAGCATATGTTAATATGGTTGATTTAAGAATGACAAATTAGATGAATATCTACATGGTTTTTCTACATTAAGGTAACTTAATTTTAGGTTTTCATACAATCTCACATATCCACATTGTAATTGTCTAAGCATTGTATCTCAACGAATCTAATATTGGGTTAGAGATTGTTATATATTTTTTCAACAATATTTCCAAACAACTAACCTACTCTTAGAAACTATTAGTGATTTTTTTTTTCATTTTGAGTGTATGGTGTATCATAAACTTCCATGATAGGTGCCTCATTCACTAGTTTATAAAGCCACAATTTACTCTAGGAAAGATAACACACTAAAATAAGAACAAATAGATGATATCATGCATAACCAAACTTACTTAATGATACCTCTCTAAACTCTATAATTGATATGTAATAAGAAAATAAACCAATTGTTATGTATGGAAAAGGGGAACCTAAAAGTTTAATGTGAAAACCTAAGTTTAATGCCTTCCTTTTCCTAAATTAAATTAGAAGGGGAGATCAACAAGATGAATAGATTGACTATCAACCACAAAGGTGAGCCAATCAGACCTGGATCTCCCTTTATTAGAAGTTTGGAAATGGATTGGGAATGATTTGAAATGATAACCTAATTGAACTAAATGACCTAATAAGATAAATGCAATATTCCAAAAATGCATAGATAGAAATAATAACTTTCAGGCAGATCTAAGAAGTGTTAGATGATGTGCACCTGTCATAAAAGGTTGGACCTGACATGCAGAGGAGGACATAAACGCCTAGGGGCATATGGGTCCCTAATATGGGGTCTTGAAACTGATTTGGGGCTCCTCTAATGTTGGATCTGAGCTTTTGATTCTTGGTTGCATAGTTCAAGTGAAATTTCATCGAGTAATTTTGTAGTTGATTTTTTGTGGCTTGACAACTTTTGGGGCTTTGAATGCAACAATTGACAATTTTCCTTCAATCTGTCTTCAATCCTCTTCAAACCTGTAACCTGCACATTCACAAAGAGAAGAGATGTTGGTCCATTTAGGGGCTTGCATCATTCAAACCCCGTGTAAGTGTTTCCACTTCTAGAATGGCAATGTCAATGATAGGAATGATAATTGAAAGGAAGGAATGATGAAATCACAAAGTGCTACAACTCACCACCCTTCAATGGATTCCTTGAAAGACTGAAGTCATGCACATCACTTCAAGGATTTTGATCTTTCTTTTTTGAATGCTTGAATGCTTTGGAGACCTACAACAAGGGTTAGCCTTCACAAAACATGAACATGACCACATAAAATTTGACATAATGTTGGATCTTGAATTGTTGCTATAATTCTTTGAAATGCCACTCTTGACTTGCTCTTGATAATAGAAATTTCTCATGAATATACTTAGTTCTCCTTAGATTTCAAATGGTAAAATAACTAGGTATTTATATGCAAAATTGTACTAATTTCTCAAAAATTAGATTCCAAAATCTGACACTTGAAATTTGAAATTTGAATGTTGAAATATCGCCAACAACATATTAAAAATTGGTCCCTAGCAAGATAGGGGGACCCATACGCCCATGGGCGTATGGGTCCTGGCCCTATTTGCCAAGACATTTAGTATCGAGATCAAAACATTAATTATTTGTATTTATTCAATTCCTGCAACCCTTTGTAAAGTGGTAAAAATAGGCTTTCAAATGCATAATTTTATAACAAAATAGGGACTTAATTAGGTCCACTAATTTAAGGGGAGAAAGTTACATAGTGCGAAATTATTAAGGGTGACAATTTCCAACACTACACCAATAAGAATAATTCTTGCAATGACTTAAAATGTTGTGATATCTATCAAATACCTATTATAATCATAATATTAAATGTGGAAAGAGGAAACCTTATACTAGAATTTTACTATAATTTATCACATAAAAGTTCCCCTAAAGATCAACAAATAGCCAAGGAAACACTATTAGATGCATTAATTACAATTTTACTACCTCTTTATGATTTACAAAGCATGTTGTACTCTATAGATGGTTGGACTTGAAAGAGTTTAAATCTAGGGGGATCATCAACATTTGTAGTCATGCATAAAAATAAATAAATGATAGACATTTTGGATAAAAAATAAATTTGTATATATATATAACTTTATTTGGTTGCCTATTCACTTGTGAGAATTTGACAAAGAATTAGAGGTCATAAATGTTGCATACAAGAGAAGATCAAATCCTATATAATATATTCAATAGGTGGCTTGGAGCTTACATGAATATTGAATAGATTGCATCTAGAACTCAACCCATCATATTAATGATAGTATGGTCACCCTCATCATCCAACATTGATATTGTAATAAAATGTGTGCCCTTATGATGGAAATAGGTTTTTAGGATCATAGAAAATCCTCCTAGAGTAGTTTAAGGACTCAAATTGGTTCGTTATTACTACCTTGGGAAGATTTGGGGAATGGTTGAGGTGAATACTTATGTTATGAAATAACCTGCACAATAGAAGAATATGATATGAAATATGCTACAAATACTTGATAATAACTCATAATAACAAACCACTTCAAGTGGGAAACCTCCAAATATCAACAATGAGAACACAATTTACAATCTTATCATGAAATAATACTTGCTCCTTCCCATATATACCTTATTTATACCTAGGATATCGCTCAAGTCAACTTAGATAACCCTAGATATAAGTCTTAGGCCAACCTAATTAACTAAATTAAAATATAATAATGATAATATGACTTAATTAAAAGTTAAGATAGCCACAAGCTAGTTATTCATAACCTTGTACATACACTAATATTAAGGGTGTAGCATGCCACCCTCTTTAGAGAAAAAATATCTTTAATACTAATTAGGTGTGGATTCATTTGAATGAACTCCTCATCCTCCCATGTGGCATCTTCAACTGGTAGATTCTTCCATTAGATGAGATACTCAGTGAGTGTTCTAGTCCTTAGCTTATGTGTGTGTTTGATGAATGAACTTTGGTTCCAACATGATTCTTTCTTCTTCATCAAGCTCTAGTAATAGTATTTGAGTAGGGATATTATGTCCAATTACCTTCTTTTAATAAGAAACATGAAAAATTGGATGTACTTTTTTTGTTGGTGGAAATTCTAGTTTGTAGGCTACATTACCTATATTTTGCATGATTTGGTATGGGCCATAATATTTTAGAGACAACTTTTTTTTTTTCTTTAGTAATATTCACTTGTAAGGCTACAATCTCAAGAAGACCCAATCCCAACTTCAAAACTTCTTTTACTACAATGTTAGTCCACCTGTTGCTTCATTTAATTTTGTGTAATGATTAGATTCTCCTTAAGTACTGAGAGTACCTATTGTTGATGAAGAAAGTGGTCCTCCACTTCTTAAACTCTTCATGAAACCTTCAATGATGATGTCATGGAAGGAAATTGATATCCAAATAGTGCCATAAATCGAGACATTTTTATGAACTATGAAAGGAAGTGTTATACCACCATCTCGCTAGTGATATCCAACCTACACAATATGATTATTTATTTGAATTAAAAAAATTTAGGTATCCTTCCAAAAACTTATTAAAAACCATAGTTTTCCCATCTAATTGAGGGTGGTATGAAGAAATTTGAGCCAACTAAGTACTTAAACATGAGAATTATAAATTTATCCAAAAGTGGCTAGTAAAGATAGGATCATAGTCACTGACAATAACCTTACATGTGTACCATGTATCTTTTGTATATTCTCTGAAAACATTTTTGCCACTATTGTTAGGATTAAGGTGTCAACTAGCTTCTAAATCCTATGTTGAATATTGCATGGTTCCAACATCCTTGGAAAGTGTCCCTAGGAACTTAGGGTGTATTGAGAAAATATTTGGTAATATTTATTCTCACCATTGTTTGTATTACATTCATAATGGGTGATGGGTTCCACTAGCAATGGTAAAGGTGACTTGTGGACATAAATATTTAATATTATTTTCCTCATATGTAGACGTCCAAAATAGGATGATAAAAGATAAGGAAAAGGATAAATGAATGATTGTTGGTATTCTCCAAGTGGGTGCTTCAAAAGAGGAAAAAAGTGTCTCTTTGTATTCCATCATTCATTGCATTTAATGTAATGTTTACTTCCCAAGTTTGGGTGCCCAAGTTGGAGGAAAAGTATTCGAGCCAAAAATAGTGTCCTTTCGTATTCTGAGGAGGTAATCCAAGGTTTGGGGACATTTAGAATGAAGGGTCATCTTTGGGCATCATTTTTGGCATATTAGATATCTTCACAAGTCTATAAAATAAGCTCCTTTGATGTAAAAATTATGAGGAACAATTGGATGTAGAGTTACATTGTAGAAACAAGGAACAATTGAGGCATACAGATGTTGTTCACAGGTACACAGATGCTACGATGTTGGAGGAAAAGAGGAGAATGGAAGTGAATGTATTGTAATCTCATTTATTTGAAGATAATGCATACTTGGCCTCTCTTCTTGGTGGATTTTTTTCTTGCAAGGGTTTCTCCATGTAAATCTTGTGTTGTGTGATGCTCTTATGTTATTGACTTATGCCTCTTTTCTGCTATCTTATGATGATATTATTATTTTTTATTGTTATTATAAATTCACATAAGATGGTGTTATTAAGTATGATATGTTGAGTAATTTTTAGCATCATAAAGAAGATGGATCTAATCATGGTAATTCCATATTAAGATAACTTAATTTCATATTTGCATATAAGTTTCAAATTTTCATGTTGTATTAGTCCAAGCCTTGTATCTCATCGATTATTCATATTTGGATAGAGATTAATTTTCCCAATAATTGGTTTTAGAAATTTTATATTTCTTATCATTTGGTATCAAAGTTGAAGGTGAACTTGGTTTAGGTATTCCTTCTTTTTAATTGTTTAGCCAAGAAAGATTGTGAGAATTTTTTTAATGGAATTGAAGGTTGTTGGAAGGCTTGTAGGTCTATAATAAATTTTTTGAGTTATTTTTTTCCATATTTGTGAGATTGGAAGTCATGGATATTGTCAATGTGATCTATGTTGGGAATTGAAAACTCATGATTGTGGATCTTTATGGAGTTGGTTATGTTTTTTGTAACTTGGATCTCTTCTTTGATAATACTTGTGTATCCTCTTATTTGGTGGTTTTTTTTCCTTTACCTTATGGTCATGTCCATTGAGAAGGTGTTCATGTTGGATAGGTACTTTTGACATCCTAGTCATATGGAGAAACACTTACTATTTGGACTTAAAAATGGAGTGCTTATGTTGGCTTCATGGTTTTATCCCTTGGTTACACAAAATCACTAGAAGATAAGCCACTGACCTCTTCATGATTTGTGGAGATGATATGTTTTATATGTTATAATCTCATGGAAAACTTTATTTTCCTGTTGGATTGTATTTTTCTCTTGTTTTAAGTTGTTGGTTTGTAGATATATGCTTATTCAATTATTTGGATGTCATGTTTGATGTGAATGTCTAGACATTTTAGTGGATTTCAAATTTACAGATATGGTTTTGTAGTTTTTACATGTCAATTAAAATCTATGGTATATAGATCTATGATTATAGTGTATTTAGGGTGTTATGGATGAAGAAAGATATAGGTTCGCATGGCTATATGTATGGTTCTTATTGATCTATGGTTACTCATTTATGGGTTTGTTTGGAAAATAAAGTCTAGCATTGATCTTGGTGTTTGAGTCTTGGACTACATGTTATACTTGATTATCTATATTCTACATATTCGTGATGTGGGGTTGAATCTATTTTTTAGTTATTTGAGATTGGAGATCCGATTATGTATTTCTCCTTTGATATGTCGTATATGTGTAGATCTTATAAAAATATTCTAATTTGGATTCTATTTGGTAGGACATATCTTTGGTCACCATTATTATATTGGTATGCTTATTACAATGAGATATGGTTATTGGGAATACTTGATATAGTTGTTCAATTGAATCTATAATAGTAGTTTATGGTGCATGAGAAGATTTATTCAATTTCAATAGAGTATTGGCAATGATATTTTTCATGATGCCATGTATAACTTGATACTACTTTTAATGGGAGATTTATACAATTACATAATGTGTTCTATCCTCTTTGTTTCTATATTTTTTATTCTTATATGTTTTTTTGTAGTGTGTAGTGAGCCATGGATATTATTTGACTAGATGATGGATAGTCTTTTGCAATGGTTGTTGTGTGATAAGGAGCTCTTGTATTTTGGATTTAGATTGTAATGAGAGTACAATGACATATTTGGTTATAAATTGACAAAATATTTCTAATTAGAGATCATGGTTTATCTTTACCTTTTAAGAGCTTATGATGTTGAGTTTTTTTATTGTGTTGGGGCCATGAAGGATATTTCGTTAGGAGATATTTATCATGATTCTTGGGGAGCTTGGTTAAACAATTTAGTGGGAGCTTTGCTAGTGATGTTGATTCATCATTTGATGATGGATGGTTATCTTCATGTGATCTCCTAGGAGGAGATGTTAGATTATGATGTCATGATATGTTCTCGATTCTATAGTTGGAACTTTAACAATGGTTTTGTTTGTTCTCTTTGGTTTTTATTTTTAATCATTTCCTTGGAGCTTCATGATTTTGTAGGGTTGAATTTGAAGTTGGCATAGATTGATTGGTGGATGCTCTTGGAGACTAGGGAGACTATAGTGAGGTTAACAGTCTCTTATTTTATGGGATGGTATGTTGAGATGGTTACTCTTTGATGAGGATTCTAGTAGAAAGATTAAGGAGCCTACACCTGGTTATGGATGTGAATCCATTATAGACTTGAAGAGAATATTACATCCTTTATTATAAGCTCTTATTACTTGGTGTTGTGTGTAAAGGACAATCTTGTATCCCACTATTTATATACTCAACAAGTAAATTATTTGAGAGATATTTCTCATTGAAATATCAAATGCATTCTTTATTTTGCATCTTAGCTTCACATACAAGTTAGTCTCGAATATAGAAATTTTGAGGAATTTTTAAGAATATGCATGATTATATGGATTTCCATCATTCTATTTATTGTGCTCTTGAGTTATGGATCTAGTTCTAAGGACTTATTTAGAGAGGTATAGGAAATGGTTTGTGGCTTTAGGAATATTCCCTTTGTTGTGGGAATGATTGGTTTGTTTGATCTACCTTCAATATGAGAGGTTTACATCTATTGCTTCCATGTTTTCATTTTATTTGAATGTTAGATGTTGACATCCTTTTAGTTTTGGAATGGTAAAGGATATGTTACTTTGTTGCAAGGTATGTGCCCTTGGTCTCCTTGTGTTGTGCAACGCAATGCTCGAGTTAATGACATGGCTTAACTACCTCCCATGGATTCATTAACTCTATCAGTTGTATCGAGAATTAATAGGTTGATCTTTTGGTGCAATGACAACTATTTGTGCAACAATTGGTATCAGAGCCTAGGTCATAGGTTCAAACCCCTCGCTTTCTTGGGGGGATTGTTGCAAGGTGTGTTCCCTTGGTCTCCTATGCTATACAATGTAGTGCTTGGATTTGTTACATGACTTAACCGCCTCCCATGGATTCATTAACTCTGGAGGTTGTATTAGGCATTAACAGGTCGATCTTTTGGTGCAACGATTGACCAACTGTGCAACATACTTTACATAGCTCGATACATGTCAATGTGGAATAAGGATATGTTTTATTTACAAGTTCTATCTTTGGTCTTTTTCTTCTTCCTAGATGTTTGTATTCACATGGTTGAGTGTGAATAACTTGGGAGAGTTATGGGGACTAGTGATGAGAGAGGTTTTATATCATATTTATTTGAAAGATTTTCATATCATTGTATGTTTCCTTCACACTATGTAATAGAGGAATTATCCACATCATCTATGTGTAGTACTATGAATAACTTGGTATGCCTTGGTCTATTTTCAAATTTGACATTACTCATGTAGTGGGTGTTTTTGGATATATTTTGAGTTATTCTCTTTGATATCTTTGTTAAATTATAATTACAAATGTGATGATGAGATTGCATGTTTCATTGGATTAGGATCTACGAGTTATGCAGTTTTTTGGGCTAATCACCCATTTGATTGTAGTGGGATGGCTCGTATGTAGATTGTCTATATCCACAAGATTTTTTCAATGTTTATGTAGACTTTTTAGTTGACCTTGTTTGTGTTCATTTGTGCATTGTTAAGTTACATTTGAGATAGGAGGATGTATATACAAAGATTTGATTGTATATTTTAGGCTAGTATATTGATGGCATGAAGTTCTATCTATGATGGTATACCTTGGTTTACGGTATGGTTATCTTGGATGTGTTGCAATTTGATGTGGTTGCTAGTCTAGCTAGTATGAGTATGGAAGCTACTCAGAGCCTTTGTTATCATTTGAATTTGATATTTTTATATTTTAATTTATTTAAATACTATATTTATAGATTAATATATTTAATATATATTATATATTGTATTGTTAAAAAATATAGACAAAGAAATGGAGATAGGGAGAGAGAGAGAGAGAGGTGGAGAGAGTTATGGAGGAAGGGAGGGGTAGGTGGAGTTAGAGGGAGGGAGGGAACACCATGAATCCCTCAACACTATACCTTATACCCTCAACCCTATCTCTCCTCTCTCTCTCTCTCTCTCTCTCTCTCTCTCTCTCTCTCTCTCTCTCTCTCTCTCTCCTGCGTGTCTCTCTCTCCTACTGTCTCTCTCACCCTACCATCCCTATCTCCCTCTCTCATGCCTCTCACCTTATCAATCCCTATCTCCCTCCTTCTGTCCATCCACCAGTCCATGTCCTTCCCTCCATTGTTCCTTCCTCCTTCCTTCCTCCCTCCCTATATCTCCTTCCACCCTTCCTTCCTTCTTCCTCCACCTCTCCCTATTCCCTCTCTCTATCCTTCTCCCCCTCCTCCACCTTCCATTCCATCCCTCATCCTATCCTCTCTCCACCCTGTTTCTATCCTCCTTCCTCTATTCCTCCACATCCCCTTCCATCCTCTCTCCTCTCCTCCTTGTCCTCTCCACCACTCTAGTCCCATGTCAGTCTCCTCTCCTCCACCATCCCTATCCTCCTCTCCATCCGCCTCTCTCTTGTCCATTCCCTCTTTCTCCCTATTCCTCCCTATCTCCATATCTCCACCACCACTCCTGTTCCTCCCTCTCTCCACCCTTCTTCTATTCCCTCCCTATTCCTCCATCCTTTCCACCTCTCCCTATCTCCCTCTTATCCCCATCTCTCTCCAGTCCCTATCATTCTCTCTCCTCTCCCACCCGTCCATCTCCTTCTTCTCTCTCTCCCTATCTCCTTTCTCTCTCTCTCTCCCTCCCACCCTACCAATCTCCATCTCCTTCTTTCTCTCTATTCCTCCCACCCTACCACTCCCTATCTCCCTCCTTCCCTCTCTCACCCTCCCACCTTACAATCCTTATCTCTTTCTCTCTCTCCCTCCCACCCTACCAATCCTTATATCCTCTCTCTCCCTCCCACCCTACCAATACCTATATCCTTTTCTCTTTATCCCTCTGAAATGAAAAAAAATAGGAGGGGAGGAAAAGAAGGTTCTGACTCTTTTAGGGAATGGAACACTAGGGTTAGGGCCTCGTATTTCACTTAGTTTCACTCAAGGAAACCCTACAGATCTCAATCCAAGGATGGGATGAAGGAAATAAATATTATAAAGGTTGTCCTAGGGTATGATTAATGACTAAAGAGGGGTTCACCACCAAGCTAGGGCTTGGAAAGACCAAAAAAATGCAAAACCTAATGATGTGAAAACTTTAAGAAAATGACCTAGAAATGAATGCAAAATAGAACAAAAAACTGATAAATCATAGAGATGCACCTGGAAACCTATAGAAGCTTGAATGAAGACCTGGGGTATTGGAAATGTTGAATTTAATGCACATTGGGACTCATATGCCAAGTTGGGCGATTTAGTCCTAGATTAGGGTTTCTGGGCAGGAACAAAAATCTGGTAGTGACAGGTCTGGAACTCTTGAAAATTGTAAATTCACTATACTGACACTCATACGCTAGAAGTGGTGTGTCAATCCTGCTTGGATTTTTCATAGGGTCAAGATATGAATCTTCTCTTTCTTCTCAACCTAAAATTTTTGAATTTGAACTACTAAATTATGCTCTATAGGTCTTTTATTGATCTTCTAAACAAGGTGACAACTTGGACAACTTTACAACCTTGACAACTTCTTTCCAATCTTTCTCTTCAATGTTTCTTCAACCTAGATATGAAAATTACACACTAAAGAGGGGAAAATGTTGTTTTGTTAGTGGAAAGGGGTTTGCCTTGGTCAAACCCTGTTTTGGTAATCAAACCTTGTAATGAAATCAAATGGAAAGGAGGAATGATGAATGAAAAAAATGATATATTGAAACTCACCAAACCCTAGAAATAAAGTGTTGCAAACATGTATGAAATGGCTCCAATGGATGTGGATCTTGACTCTTGCTTGAATGTTGTAGATATTGAATTGAATGCTTGCTTGAATCATGAAACCCTACATCACAAATGTTAGCTCAAAAACAAACATGATGCATGATGCTTGATATTTTAATAATGCTCTAAAACACTTGATAATCAACTCTTGAATACTCTTGTAAACACTTGTATACTCTTGTGAACTCAAATGTTATATAAGGAATGCTCTCATGAATGTCTTAAGTCACTTGATTACTTGCTAGGTAGAAAATGAGTGAACTAATGTTCATATTTATACTTGTTTATCCCAAATTCCTCAAAATTACAACACTACAAGCTGACATCAGATCTAGGAGAATAAAATCCCGCCAAGAATTTGAATTTAATTTAGGTTTAAGCCACACGGGACTCATACGCTAGAAGTGGCATATGAGTCCCATTAGGCTAAGCTTGGGACACATTTTTCAAAAAAATATTAGATTAATGTGAAATCTAGATTGGGGCCCCAAAACCTAGGTGGTTTTCATACGCCCAAGGTGGTGTATGAGTCTGAGATCACTAAATTTGGGCCATAGAATTCAAAATTACATGAATTATGATTGGATGTTGGTTTATGTCAGTATTCTCCTCAGAAAGATGCATTTATTAAGGCTTGTGGATGCAAAACAATGCCAATTAAAGTATAAAGAAGCCCAGTTAATTAATAAAACCCTAGATTAGTGTGAAAGTGTAAAGGTACACTTTACAACACCCTAAATCAGGCACAATTATGTTAATTTAATTCACAAGGGCCCAAACAAGTGTGGAAATGTAAAGGGATACATTTTTCTACACTACATTTATCCCCCACTTTAGAGAGAGGATGAACTTACTTCAAACTCACACTAAAGTAGATGAAATACGCATCAAGAATGGTTCAATTGTACCAATTCTAGTAAGATAGAATGACAATGACTAAGAGGATTGTGCAAGCCCCCAAGATCAAGATCCTATGGCAAACCAACATAGGCACAAAAGAGAACACATGAAAATGATCGAAAGAGCAACAAGAAGGTACAAGCATGCACAGGCAAAGACATAAACAAAAAAAAAGGGGTGGATCAAGCTTTGACCATTTTTCCATCACGATGTGGGTCAAATCTAAGCCATTTGTCCAAAAATGCACGCTCACTCATAGGCAAAAAAACTTCAAGTTTTCCGCTAGGTGAGTATCCAAAAAGGTGAGACATATACGCACGAGGCCAGTATAAATTCACACAGACAAGCAAGTGGCTATGGGAAAGTCACACCTAAGCTCGACTTCCTGTACAACCAGACCAAAGCTATTACCTCTTGATAACTTTGATAAGGCGCCACACAACAATGAACTTCAAGCTTCATGAGGCAAGAAAAGCTTCGTATGCTTGATACTCATAAACAAAGAAGATGGCTCCACAGGAAAAAAAAGTGTATTATGCAAGGTGGCCATATAACCGAAATTGTAAATGCAAAAATAGTGTAAGGAAAAATTAAAGGAGTCTTGCTTAGTTCATGTAAGATCTTAACTTAGGGAACATTGTGCCTAATGTCTCCAAGAGAGGATCAATTGAAGAATAGAAGATTCATAACTTAGGGGATGTAGTGTGTCACATCAAGCCACTAAGAGGAATATAATATGCTAAGAGAGATCATGCTCTTGACGAACATCACACCCGATGTCACCACAAAGCGAAAGAAGCATCGCATGAAGTAAGAAGACTACACAATGAAACATGAAAAGAAAAAGAATAATACCAATGTATGCCCCCACTTTAAAGAAATTGCTAAACACCCTGCTATGAGCAATTACTTTAAAGTAGTGAATGATAAATGCTAAAAATAAAGAGGACATGAGAGCTTATTTGGAAAGCCCTATGCTAATTCATATGTTTCCAAATAAAGCTACGTCATGAAAATGGAAATAGGGGTTTCCCCCAAAAGTCTAAACACATGAGGGATCCATGAATTCGGGGTTAGTATGTTCTTGCTACAATGTTTTTAGAGATCTCAAAACTATCATCATTCCCCAAATACTCATAGAACTAGAAGAATGACACAAAGAGAGTGAAAACAAATAAAAATCCTTTCGGTTCAATATGGAAGAGACCTAAATGTCTCAACACCTTGTGTCATCCCCAAGAGGAAAAGCACAAGACAAGATAAAATGAAAAGGATTTATGACATAGAAAAGAATGTAGGTACAAATAGAGGAATGTCACAAAGAGAGAGGGAGACATCAAACTGAATGGGATGGGGGATCACATTATGCACATGCATTCACATAAAGAAAAATGAAAAAGAAACAATGTAAAAGACTAAGAAGGCACATGTGAGTCAATCTATTAGCAGGTCATCCACATCCCAATCATGTTCATCGTATACAAAAGGTGGAAAAATAGCCAAAGGGACAATAACAAGTGTGGCACTAAGGTCATCACCAAGTTCAACACTCTTCCTAGGAGAATTATCATTTAAGCTCATAGAAGAGGAAAATAATGTATTCAACTCATTATGCACCTCCTCGTCAATTTTAGCAACCTCATCATCGTCATCCAAATCAATCACAATGGGAGGTCGAATGATAATTTCTAAAGAAGGATTTAGCTCCTGTTGTGGTTGAGGTATAGGATCTTTTTGTTGCGGTGAAGAGGGGGACTCATCATTTATTGCTTCGGTCAGGTTTGGATGTTGATTCTCTTTGTTTGTTTCTTCATTTAGCCTTCAAGCAAGATCACGACATCTACGCCTATGCTCTCTAGCATTTATATTTCTTTTAGTTCAATTTTCAAGTTGTGTTTGTGTAGGAGCAGGTTTATCAACCATAGGTTTCTTTTCTTCCCGAAGGGGAGGAATAGAAGGAACCATGGAAGGTTGTTCAACCACTTTCTCTTTAGCTTTGTAAACTTTTTATATTTTAGGAGGCGTGACAGGATTGCTTTTGTTATCTTCTGGTATTTTATAGGAGATAGGAAAAAGATCTATTTTAGGTTGGTCTTGATTATTTGGAATGTCTTTTGGTTCAATCATAGGTTGAGGCATGTGTTTAAGGGATAGTTTTTCTATGTATTTTCCTTGAACTTTTGGTAGGATTTCAAAAATAAGTCCTCATGAGGTTTAATAGGTTCCATAGGCTCAGGCCAAAAGAAATCTAATGAAAATTTTCCTTGAGAAGACAAAGGATTAAAGCCACTATGGTGCATAGTAAAGATTTTATTGTCAAAGGGAAAATTTAAGCATTTATGCACAACCGATGGGATGGCTTCAATGGAGCATAGACATGGGTAACCAAGCTTCACATGGAATTGGTGAGATGATGGAGAATGAGAAATCTAATTTTTTCGGTCCTATTTTTAAAGGAAGGGTGATCGATCCCATCATAGGGAAAGAAAAACCATTATGCATCTTTATCCATGCTTTTGATTTATCATACATTTCTTGATAGAGTTCATGCATGAGTAAGAATTCATCGATGATCACATTCTCTCCACAGACGGGATCAATTAATATCCCATTAGTGGGCTTATCATTGATTCGACTAGCTATGTAAAGAGGACCATCAGGTGCATTTCAAATAATATCTTAAGATGAGAAAGCAATTTCAAGAGGATTTTTAGTTCATCCCTTATGAGGTTGAGTTTTGATCAACATAATTAAACCCTTTTTAATAGTATCCATATCCATAGGACTAGTATCCATGTTGTCATCATCCATGCCAACATTCATCACATCATTCTTTGAAGTTTCACTAGCTTTGACAAATGAAATATTATGTTTTGGCATAGGGTTGGTGAAGATTTGCAAGTTTGGGTTAGGAGGGGTGACAAACTTATTTCCTTGATCATTAACACCTCCAATTGAAAGCTGGTCAGAATCAATGAGGTCTTGTACAAGATGTTTAAGGCACTTATAATGTTATGTATCGTGTCTATTTTTTTGGTGATAATAGCAATATGAATTTGATCTAAAGTTCGGAGGTAAAGGATTATTTGGATTAGGAGTTTTAACGAGAGGCAAGGTGATCATTTTTTGTTCTAAAATTTGTGACATTATGTTATGGAGGGTATTGCATAAGGGAGTGAATTGCCTAGTTGGATCCCCAAATGCGAAAGAAGTTGTCTTCTTTATAGCAGCTACTTGGGCATCAACATGTTGAGTTGTTTGTTGATGGGGATTAAGTTGAAGAAATCCTTTATTCTATTTTCTAAAAGGTTGATAATTTTTTTGGTTTGTAGATTCAAACTTCTCGGGACGGCAAGAGATGGATTTTTTGTCACAACTACTAACCGAGTTTTGATAATCACGAAGGGCAGTACACAAGTGTACGACGTAGGGAAACTTCATCATGGTAAGCTTATCTTGTATCTTAGTTTGCAAGTTCTCAATGAACATCCTTTGAAGGTGAGGGTCAGGAATCTTTACATCAATTTGGGAATAAAGTGATTGGTAACATGAAATAAAGTCATTAATCTTTTCATCATCTTTTTGCTTACATCTCATCAAATCGACTAAGGTCATCTTAGGAGTCATATGCACTTGGAAATGGTTTATAAAGGCCTCAAAAAGTTCTTTGAATGAACAAATTGAGTTGTTCAGTAATGAGGAAAACCATTCTAAGTGTTGAAGTTGTCAAATCCAACTTCTGAGTCCAAGAACACCTGCATGCAAGAATACCTATCACAGGGAAGAAAAAATGGCGAAGCCAAAGGTTTAGTGAAGATGTCTGCAACCTGCTCCTCTGTAGGAATGTACTCCAAGATGAGAGAACCATCCTGAATCAACTGCCTGATGAAGTGCATGTGGATTTCAATGTGCTTAGTCCACTGATGCTCCACTGGGTTGCGAGAAATATGAATGGTACTCTGATTGTCACACCAAAGCATAGTGGGACTATCAGGAGGAAACCCAAACTCTACCATCAACTGTCGAAGCCATAAAACCTCCTGACTAGCTAACACTGCTCCTCGATACTCAGCCTCTGTAGATGATAATGCAATAGCTGACTGCTTCTTGCAAGACCATGTAATGGGACCAGAACCAAGGCAAAAAACAAATCCAGAAGTAGACTTCCGTTCATCGACATCACCAGCCCAATCTGAGTCAGTAAAGCCAACAATGTGAGGGGATCCTGATGTGTAGTGAATGCCATAATGAGTGGTGCCTCGAATGTACCTCAAAATATGTTTGGCTGCTTGCCA
The DNA here is from genome assembly GCA_007258455.2 of Sequoia sempervirens. NCBI lineage: Eukaryota > Viridiplantae > Streptophyta > Pinopsida > Cupressales > Cupressaceae > Sequoia > Sequoia sempervirens. The sequence continues at coordinate 915,010,915 of VDFB02271358.1, forward strand.
ATGACTCTCATGTGGATCATGTGAGAATCGAGAGACAAGGCCAACCGCAAAGGAAAGATCAGGACGAGAGTGTGTCAGGTACAACAAACTATCAACCAACTATCTATATAGAGTAGTATCCACGGAAGGAGTAGTACAAGTGGAAGACAAGACAACACCTGACTGAAAAGGTGTGGGGGCAGGCTTGCAATCAAGCATGCCAAAGCGCTAGAGCATATTAAGAGCATACTTCTCTGAAATAAGGAAATTCCATCCGAAGACTGAATAACCTGCAGGCCCAAATAATAGTGCAAAAGTCCAAGATCTGTCATCTCAAACCGCTCCATCAAAGCTCGCTGAACATCCTGAATCATGGAAGATGAGCTACCTGTAATGATGAGATCATCGACATATAGCACAAGAATCAAAAGATCGCCCTCCTGATGCCAAATGTACATTGTGTGATCGGAATGGCAACGTGTGAAGTGAGTGGAAAGCAAAAAAGAGTCCATCTTCTCATACCAAGCCTGAGGGGCTTGTTTGAGACCATACAATGAACGCCGAAGTCTGCAAACCAAAGAAGTGTCCTGCACAAAACCCTGAGGCTGCTCCATATAGATTTCCTCATGTAGGTCACCATGCAAGAAGGCACTCTTCACATCCATCTGAAACACTGACCATCCCTCGTGAAGCCGCATGAAAGTACAAAGCGAATAGAATTCAAGCAACAGCAAAGGTCAGTAATCAATACCCTCCACCTGAGAAAACCTTCACAACAAGACGAAGCCTTATACTTATCAATGGAACCATCTGCAGCATACTTGGTATGGTACACCCACTTGCACTGAACCAACTTTCTTCCCTTAGGAAGAGGACAAAGATCCCAAGTATGATTCTTCATCAAAGAAGAATACTCCTCATCCATAGCCGTATCCCACTCAAGGTGACCTGTCACCTCTGAAAACTTTTGAGGATCATCCAAAATGGCATGACTCAAAAGACTAGAACCAGATGTCTGAGCACGAGTACGACGAGTATCTGAAGGATCACCTGCCAAACAACCAGCTGCATCAACAGTGACACGGGGCCCACCTAGGCAAAGATGGAGCAACCGGTGGTGGTGGAGATGGTGGATCATCATCTACATCATCCTCAAGAGATAAGTAATCCTCAAGTGATGAAGAGGGAGGAGTAGGCAATGAGGGAGAAGTTGGATGGAGAATCCATCTGAGGATAGCGCTCATCAAACTGGACATCTCGCTGAAACAAGACCTCTCTGGAATCAGGATCAAACAACCTGTATGCCTTAACATCCTCACAGTAGCCAACAAATATGAGTGGTCGGCTCTTCCTCTCCATGGCTTTCCTCTGAGCATCAGGAATAAATGCCCAAGCCTCACTACCAAAAACTCGGAATGTAGAAACATCAGGCTTGACATGGGTCCAAGCCTCCTCAGGAGTCATATGTCGCAATGCCTTATGAGGCATCCGATTCTGAATATAATTGGCACAATTGATTGCCTCAGCCTAGAAGGAAGAACTCATAGCTCGAGACTGTATCATACAATTTTCCATCTCCCGTAAGGTTCTGTTCTTTCTCTCAGCGACACCATTCTGCTGAGGGGTGTAAGGGACAGTAAACTGATGCTGTAAACCATGCTCAGTGCAAAAGTCTGTAAAAGCCTGATTAACATATTCCCCCCCATTATCTGTGCGTATCCTCCTGATAGAAAGTCTAGATTGCTTCTCCACAAATGTCTTAAAAATCCTGAATGAGTCAAAGACATCAGACTTGTACTTAAGAAAGTACACCCATGTACGTCTAGAGAAGTCATCAATAAAGGTGAGCACATAGCAGGCCCCTGAAAAAGGAGTCGGAAAGGACATAAGATCACTGTGTACCAACTCTAGGGGTGCCCTAGCACAGTGGCTCGACCCTTAGGAAAAGGATCGCGATGATGTTTGCCAAGAACACAACCTCGACATACACCATCAGTACAAGAAATCTGTGGGAGCCCAATCACAAGTGCCTGAGTACTCATCTGCTGTAAATATCTGTAATTGACATGGCCAAAACGCTCATGCCAAAGCCTGCTCACTGAATCTGCATGTGCGATAAGAGAAGAACCAACAGTGTCTAAACTCTCAAAGCCATCAAATCTGTATAAGCGTGATGCAGAATCCACACTCCCAGTAGCCACAACCAAGTCAGGATCGTGAAGGTCTCGAATAACCACATCATGTGGTGAGCACTCAACTGTCTTACCAGAGCCAGAGTGGCAAATTTGATAAACAGATAGAAGGTTTGTCAAAATTTCAGGAACCAGAAGCACATCCTGAAGACAACCACCATCCAATGAAACAGTACCTGAACCCTGAACTGAAAGTTGTGCGGAGTCACCAACTACAATCTGTGAAATAGCACTATGAGCAAGTGCAGTGACTAAATCCTGTGAGTGTGAGATATGGTGCGAAGCACCAGAGTCAATAATCCATGTGGATCCTGAAGATGAGGCTCGTGCAGAAAGAGCATGACCTTTCCCCGTGGATGGAGAAGGAGGCTGAGGTGAGGAAATATGATGCTGCTGCATGGCTTCCTCCAAAGCCTCTAATCATTTCCAACACCTGGAAACTGGATGTCCTTCCTTGCCACAGAAACTACAAGGATCACCTGGATTCTTCTTAGTCTTGGAGGAAGACTCACCAGACTTAGAAGATTTACCCTGTTTTGGATTGGATTGTGGTTTTGAATTTGTTTTAGGTGGTGGCTTGGAGGAACTCTCACTGCCAACTGAATCTGTCTTCGGCTTCTGTTTTTGCTTTTGTTTCCCTTGGGATGGCTGAGCAACCAATTCTTTATTCTTTGATCCAGGAAGAGTATCCAACTGTGTGAGCTTGGCTTGCTCCCGTGTCAATCGATCACAGAATACCTTAAGAGAAGGCATGGTAAAATGTGGACCCAAAACATCCATGGTGGAATAGAAGGTAGAAGAGAAAATCTGGAAGGATCCTCGAAGCTTAGATAGAATCAAGTAAATACACTTAGTATCTGTTTTGTTTTTACCACAACCCTGTAACAAAGATTTGAGAGATTTGAATTTCATCAGGAAATCCTCAATAGAAGGAAAGGAATCAGGTACCAAAGTGGTCAATTTTGCCTCAATCTGTAGTGCTCGAAACTGATTAATGGTGCCAAAAAGTGTTTCAAACTTCAACCACATAGCTCGAGGAGTTGCACAACCCTCAAGATGAAAGAGAAGACTATCTGAAACATGCAAGGATAACAACCCCATGGCTTCATCCATTCTGTTCCTGTGCTGAAAGATCTCAAATTGACATTGCAACTAAGGTTGAACATCATCCAAACATGACCATAAACCTTTGGACATAAGAAGTCTTATCATCTATGCCTTCCAGGTATGATAATTGTGTGGGGAAAGACGCTCAACCAAAGAAGAGTCTGCCATTAAACCCTACACCTGTGACTGTTTGTTTATTTTTATTATTATGTGATCTTTCAGAATAGACAGAAGATGTAGAAGGGTTTGATTGTTTTGAGAGTTTTAGTGTTCTGGTTTTCTGATGGAAAATACAGAAAGCAAGAAAAAACACCCCCCCACAATACGAGAACCCAAACCCCAGTACAATTTTTAAAGCTGAAAAGCTTGAGAAAGCAAAAAATGCTTCAGACAAAATTCTGTGTACCTGGTAAATTTTTGATGAAAAAAAGTTACTTTTCTGGAAAGAGCATGAGAAGAGCTTTCCGACGCCTACTCGTTTGCGAAAAACGGAGTCCGTGTGCAAAAGATATGGCTCCGGGAGTGCAAAAACAAGTTCAGACTTTGACTGAAAAAAACGACTGCAAACCGGCAAAATCAGAAAAAATATCATGCATCAATTAGATCGGGCTCAGAACCAGCTTTCCAACGCCTATTTCCATTCAAAAATCCGAGCTAAAACGAACAAGATACGCCCGATTTAATGAAGGTAGCTGCAAAAAGGTTTTTAAAAAAATACATAGCCCTCAAGGGCTAAAGTCTTTGGCTCCTGGGCGCCGGCACCGGTCGCATGGAAGGCCCTCAGGGGCTGGAGGCCGGCGGTGGGCGCTGGCGGTTTGCTGGTGGCGGTGACCGCTGGCGGTTGCCGCTGGCGGTGACTGCTGGCGCCGGCGGCTTGGCGCTGTCGCGGCCGGCGGTTGCCGCCGGTGGCGGTGGCCGAGCGGTGGCCGCCGGGTGGCGCACCGGCGGCGCTGCCAATTTAAACGGGCGGCGGAAAAACTAAACCAAAAATTTGTGTTTTTTGAATTTTTTTTTCGATTTTCACCTCGTAAAACGTGCCCTGAGGGCGTACGGCCTTGGGGCCTAAAAAATTTTGCCTCCTGGTGCAACTTTGCTCAAATAGGGCATGCCATATATGAAAATATGGGTTTTTGGCCGCTCTGAGTCCAACCGTGAGGTCAGTTTGGGCCCAAAATGCACCCAAAAATCGGAGTAACCCAGATCCACACAAAAATACCCTGTAAACCTGTGAAAGCCAAATCTAACCCTTTCAACCCAAAATTCTTCAAAATCAGGAACAGGCTGCAGTAGGTCTGTGCTCTGATACCATGTTGAAGTTGTCAAATCCAACTTCTGAGTCCAAGAACACCTGCATGCAAGAATACCTATCACAGGGAAGAAAAAATGGAGAAAGAGAGAAAGAGATATTTTGCTCTGTGAAATTGAAAAATTGTATTCTCAACAACTGAATTAGCATAATTACATAAAAAATCAATCCTTAAGAAAGGAGATCAACAAAACCCTAAAAGGATAATACATTTAATAATTAATATAATTATTAAATGTCTTATTATGCAAACTAAGGTGAAATGTTAAGAAGGAGATAAAGGTAATTTAATTAACATGATTAAATTTAAACCTTTACTCTAACACTAAGGTGGTATCCTTCAAGGATCTAAGGAAAAGGTTAGCCAAGAGCTTATCCTCAAGAATAAAGTCACTACATAAGGCGATATAAGCGGAAACATGGGTAGAAGGATCTACTTTCCCCCCATATTTCTCAAATCTTTGATTTTGACATAATATGTAGGTTGGCCATTTTGATTTTGGTTTATGGTGGAAACTTGTTTTTGAAGGGATGAAATAGTTTGCAAAATATTTATGATGACGTCATTGTTTGCATTTTGAGATGGAGGTGAATATGGTGGGGGTGTATATGTGTTCAAGGGACAAGTGAATGGAATGCTTATGGGAGGTAAAGTGGTAGGAGATATGATGTGTGATGCCACAAACATACTAGGAATACTAGCAGAAATACCCAAGGTAGGAATGAAATTAGTAGTAGGTTGCATCGTTGTTGTAACTTGAGGGTTGGTGTGGGTAGGAATAGATGAAATGGTTGTAGGAGGAATTTGAGTTCCTCCCTGACTTTGGACATTGTTTGAAGGTAAAGCACAACTATTTGTTGAGGTAAGATATTTCCCAAAAAATTGAACTATGTTACGCACAAGATCAACTCCATCTTCACTTTCAATCATGCGATGTATGTTATCTATGATAGGGATAGCGGTGGTTGAAATTTTTTAGTACTTATTTGATTTTGTAGGTTTGCTAAGTCTTCATGAATTTGGATTATGTTTTCTTGTGGAATACTAGCAACCATTGTTTCGAAATTTGTCACACTACTTGAAGGTAAAGAGTTGTCAAAGGTATGGTCCATACCTAGTGAACTAGTGTCAACACTAGTAGTGAAAGAGCTAGATAACCCAAGATCCATGACAATTGTGCTATCGTGGAATGACATGAGTCTCAAACTTCATCTCACCATAGTATTAGCAATAGGACACCAACTTGACAAACTCATGCAAGGGACAATCAATGAAATGCAAGATGTAATGAACAAAAAATGAATGCTATGCTCTAATTTTGATTCAAATGGAATTAAGCTAGATGTAATGAAATGGAAGTAATAGAAAATCTACAAACTGAAACAAATAACTAACAACAACAAGCAGAAACAAAAAAGCGGAGTTTTTAATGCTGGAAAATGTAGTTTAAAATCTGAAACGGGACTAAATTGCCCAAAGGCACGTATGAGTCCCAATCAGGATTTTTAATGGGTTTGAATGTTGAATAATAATTACCACAAAATACCCAAAAATTAGGAAAAACCACCTGTACTAGGACTAAATCGCCCAGAGGGGCATATGAGTCTTAGATTAGGGTTTTTGCACAAATTTCAAAAAATTCTGAGTGAATGTTATGCTTTTTGGTTTGAATGATGTGTAGACTAAGTGCAAATGAAAATTTCAAATGAGATTCAATGATGCAAGATGCGAAAATGCAACCTATATGCACTTTCACTAATGCAAGATTTAGAAACCCTAGATGCAAATTAACTAATGCAAAGTTAATGCAAACTAGATATAGGACTATGATTCACTCCAAATTAGAAATAAGGTGTTCTAATTGTGGGTTCACCAAAATGAAATGAAAAAAAATAGGAGGCAAGGAAAATAAGGTTTTGAATCTTTAAGGGAATGGAACACTAGGGTTAGGGCCTCCTATTTCACTTAGTTTCACTCAAGGAAACCCTAGAGATCTCGATCTAAGGATGGGATGAAGAAAAGAGATCAGCTAAAGGTTATCTTAAGGTATGATTAATGACTAAAGAGGGGTTCACCACCAAGCTAGGGCTTGGAAAGACTAGTAAGATGCAAAACCTAATGATGTGCAAACTTTAAGAAAATGACCTAGAAATGAATACAAAACAGAACAAAAAACTGAGAAATCAAAGAGGTGCACCTAGAAACCTATAGAAGCTTGAACGAAGACTTGAAATACTAGAAATACTAAATTTAATGTACATTGGGACTCATACGCTAGGCTGGGTGATTTAGTCCTAGATTAGGGTTTCTAGGTAGGAACTAAAATCTAGCAGTGACAGTTCTCGAACTCCTAAAAATTGTAAAATTCATTGTACTAGGACTCATACAATAGAAGTGGTGTATCAATATTTCTTGTCTTTTTCAGAGGGTTAGGATTTGAATCTGCTCTTCAATCTTTTCTCTTCCTTCTCAACCTGATTTTCAAATCTCAACTACTAAATTCTATTTTGTAGGTGTCTTTTAGTGACCTTCTAAACAAGGTGACAACTTGGACAAGTTTTCAACCTTGACAACTTCTTTCCAATCTTGCTCTTCAATGTGCCTTCAACCTAGATCTACAAATTACACACTAAAGAGAGGGGAAAATGTTATTTTGTTAGTGGAAAGTGATTTTTCTTGGTCAAACCCCATTTTGGTAATCAAACCTTATAATGAAATCAAATAGAAAGGAGGAATGATGAATGAACAAAATGATATGTTGCAACTCACCAAACCCTAGAAATAAAGTGTTGCAAACATGTATGGAATGGCTCCAAGGGATGTGGATCTTGAATCTTGCTTGAACGTTGTAGATCTTAAATTGAATGCTTGCTTGAATCATGAAACCCTACATCACAAATGTTAGCTCAAAAACAAACATGATGCATGATGACTTTGACAAGATGCTTGATACTTGAACAATGCTCTAAAACACTTGATAATCATCTCTTGAATGCTCTTGTAAACAATTGTATGCTCTTGTGAACTCAAATTTTTTATAAGGAATTCTCTCATGAAAGTCTTAAGTCACTTGATTGCTTGCTAGGTAGAAAATGAGTGAAATAACCTTGTATTTATACTTGTTTATGCCAAATTCCTCAAATTACAACACTACAAGCTGACATCAGATCTAGGAGAATAAAATCCTACCAAGAATTTGAATTTAATTTAGGTTTAAGCAACACGGGAATCATATGCCATAAGTGGTGTATGAGTCCCACTAGGCTAAGTTTGGGACACATTTTTAAAGAAAAGCTTAGATTAATGTGAAATCTAGATTGGGGCCTCGAAACCTAGGTGGGACCCATACACCCAAAGTGGTGTATGAGTCCTAGATCACTAAATCTAGGCCATACAATTTAAAACCACATGAATTATGATTGGATGTTGGTTTATGTTGGGATTATCCTTAGAAAGATGCATTAATTAAGGCTTGTGGATGGAAAATAAGGTCAATTAAAGCATGCAAAATCCCAATTAATTAATAAAACCCTAGCTTAGTGTGAACGTGTAAAAATACACTTTACAACACCCTAAATAAGGCGCAATTATGTTCATTTAATTCACAAGGGCCCAAACAAGTGTGAAAAGGTAAAGGGATACAGTTTTCTACACTACACCCTCCCACCTTACCACTCCCTATCTCCCTCCTTCCCTCTCTCACCCTCCCATCTTACCAATCCCTATCTCCTTCCCTTTCTCTCCCTCCCACCCTACCAATCCCTATCTCCATCTCTCTCTCTTCCTCCCACCTACCAATCCCTATCTCCTTCTCTCTCTCCCTCCCACCCTACCAATCCCTATCTCCTTCTCTCTCTCTCTCCCTCCCACCCTACCAATCTCTATCTCCTTATTTCTCCCTATTCCCCTCCTTCCCTATCTCACCCTCCCACCTTGCAATCCATATATCCTTCTCTCTCTCCCTCCCACCCTACCAATCCCTATCTCCTCTCTCTCTCTCCCTCCCACCCTACCAATCCCCATCTCCCTCCTTCCCTCTATCACCCTCTCACTTTATCAATCCTTATCTCCCTTATTCCCTCTTTCTCTCCCTCCACCTATCCCTCCCATTCCCCCCCCTCTCTCTCTCTCTCTCCCCCTCCACCTATCCTTCTCTCTCATCCTCCCACCCTACCAATCACTATCTCCCTCCTATCCTACCTCTTGTTATCTCAAACTCCTTAGCTCTTTTTGTCCCTTCCTTTGTTCCTCCCACCCTACCAATCCCTATCTCAGTCCTTCCCTCTCTCTCCCTCCCACCTTACCAATCCTTATTACTCTACTTCCCTCTTTCTCTCTCTCCCTTTATTCCTCCCACCCTACCCCTCCCTTCCTCCCTAACTCTTTCTACCTCTCTCTCCCTATGTCCATTTCTTTGTCTAGATTTTTTAATAATAATATAATATATAATATATATTAAAATACATTAATATATAGAATATATAGAATATATAATATATATTAGAAAAAATAATAATATGTCATATATATAATATACAATATAATATATAAGTTATAATATTTAATATTTAATATATAATAGATTTATTGAGTTTCATATAACGGATATCCGTTTTGCACAACAAAGGCAAGTCTATATTCTGAAGACATGGTGAGTTTCTTTTTATCCCCACATGACAGATATTTGTTATTTGTACATAATGGATATCCATTATTTGTACATAACGGATATCTATTATTCATAACAAGGGTACATGTTTCCTTCTTTGCAAATATTTATTAAATCTAATATATTAATATATACATAAATAATTTAATATTATACATATTATATATAATATTATATATAATATATTAATATAAATATTATAATATTATATATAGTATATTGATATAAATATTATAAATATTAATATTATATATTATATTATTATATATAATACATTAATAATATATATCATATTATTATATATAATATTATATTATATACTATATACTATATATACTAATATAAAAAATATATTAATATTTCTGGTTTTAATGAATAGATATCCATTTCTTAGGCATTAATGACGGATATCCATTTCTATCAGATATCATATATTAAAGGATATTTGTTTTGCTTCAGTATTGCTTAGGTATTTGGATTGGGGGTGACCAAATTGAAAATTCAACATCCCCAATGTGTTTACAAGGGTTGCAAGAGTTTTTCAAACTTCACCCTTCATGTCAACGGATTTTTTTCATCTGATTTTGATGAAATGAAAATAATTTGTTCAGCAAATTGACAACATTCTACTAATTTAAGATACATGCTTTATTTTGAATTTAATAGGTAATTATTATTGATTTTCTACATGCACTATGTGTAAAGTTCTGATTGATAAGTTGATTGAAAAGTATCTATAACTTTTAAATAGTTAAACATTTTTTAATCTAAAAGATGCATCACACACTATGCTTCACAAATTATAGTAAAAATAAATCATAATTTTTTGACCAAGTTATGATGGTCAGACAAATGGTTTTTAATATTTTTAAAAATTCCTACTAGAAAATTCATAACTAAATATTCACTTGTAAAAAAATTACATAAAATTATGCATCAAATCTGAGCATTTTTTCTCTACTTTTATTGAAAGATTTGGAAAAAAATATTTTCCTAAAGTTCTCCCCATTAGGGTGGCTGAACAAACACCTGCTTTTTATTTTTTTCCCTAAAAATTTAGTACTACTACATTGAAATTTCAAATTTTCACCAAATAGATTTACTTTTTTCCAAAAAAGGCCTATTATATTAGAAAATAGATTCAATTTGCTACAAATTCTATTATTACATATTTTTTAAATTATGTTAATAACCTATTCAAATTTTTATGTCAAGTTGTGTAACTCTATTTTCTGAATTTTCATTGCCACTTAGGGGCCTAGTTTGGACCCCTATGATCCTACACTGACTCCCCTGCATCATCATTGTCACATATGGATCTGGTGCATACCAACTTGCCACTCCCGAAGAAGAACCACTTCTACAGCCCATCAATAGCATGCACCTTCAAAAAATTTACACATGACACTCAGAGAGCCCCTTTCAAAAATATAGAAAATACAAAAAAAAAAAAAGTAAAAAAATTGTCACCTTGATGAAAACCAAGCAAACAGGCATCTTCTGTGACATCAAAAAAATTGAAAAAATCAACAATAACAAAAAAATGAATAAAATAAAAAATAGTAAAGAGAAATAATCCACCCTCTAGTGAAAACCACTTCGGTGGCGCTTTGGGTAAGTACCATGGTGAAAACTTGGTGAATAGGCACCATGTGTACTAGGATATTTCTCTTCCATCTACCATCATTCTATCTAGTTTCACTTCATATTCTCCTTAATAATGTAAATATACACTCACCCCACATGCACCCATAATAAAACTTGTTACCCCTCTCATGGCCTAAGATTGGTTGATGTTTAGCGTCACTTGCTTTTCCTTGCTCATTCATAATAAAGTTAGTCCACATGGTTCTTTTCCTTAATTGATCCTTTAATTGACTAGGGGAAATTGTCAACCTAGGATTTTCAGATTGGACACTTGATGTGATATTAGAGGATACATTAGTAACGTTCATCTCACCATCATGATCACTCATCACAATCTACCTTCAATAATAAGATCCAATTTAATCCATAATAATATTTATCATCCACCACTATCCACTTTCCATAATAAATTATCCCTTTTTAGACTAACACTTTGATTAGATGCAAACAAATTATCCTTCAAACTCTGAGCTTAATAAATCATGAAATAACAAGTGAACTATCAAACTACCCTTCAATCCTAACTAATCAATTACCTAGTCATCATCTATCATATTTCTTATACAAGGTGTTACATATTCAAAACTAGACTAGACATCTTATACGAGATGTACAATTCCTTAAACCAGACACCATCCTTACAATCTGATCAAGAACCAGTCATCTTTGGTAAGAAGATCTAAATGGTTTTTGACTTGTTTCATCTAGTGAGTCTTATCTTTTATCATGATCCTATGCTACTCAAGGATATCCACAAGTGATTAGAGGAGCAAGGATGGATCATGCACTTTCATTTTTGTTTTTTGTTTATAGTTTGTCTTGACAATACAGCTAGGGAAACTAAGTCCCTTGTGTGTGATTTGGGTTCCATTTGGCATAATCAAAATATCTTATGCAAGTTAAAGGTCATCTAATTCTTTCTTGCATTAGGATCAACAAGCTTTGTGGTAGCTCTCTCACATATTCTGACAAGGTTCTATTGTCACTAAAATGAGTCATGGCACTCCTTGTCTGCAATGTGTTTGTCTACACAAAGGGATAACATTTCACACTTTGGTCTTTCCATACCTTGGTGTAGGTTATTCATTTGTAAAATAAAAATGCTCAATGGTGATATATGTGCACTTAGCAAAGCTCAAAGTGACCTATTCATCAATCCATTTTTGAATTTATTCATCTTAATAATTGTTCCTCTTTTCCCACTAACCTATTCTTCTAGCTAACATTTCTTTTGTTGGTCCTTACACACATTCCAATATTGTGCTATGACATGCAAAATCATATCATCTTGTATTTACACTCATATTAGGTACATATGGGCGGGTGCATGAAGTTGGGTAGCAATTTTGTGGCCACTTTTTAAAAAAAGTTTGAAAACTCATAGCGTGAGCGTGTTATAACACACTCGTGTTATGTCACATTAAAAGCAAAAAAAAAAAAGTGAAAGTCATTCATTTTCATTTCAACTGTTTTTTTGTTCTACCCGTGGCCAAAACCCCCATCTTTCGCACTCGCGTTCTAGGAGGAGGTATTGTACAAAAATATTCAACAACAGTTGTTATTTCTTTGCAAGGATGGTGCCACGATGATGAAGAGGTGGGAGAGGTAAGTATTGTTTGTTGTTTGTTTTGAATTTCTTAGTTTTAGGTTGATTTTGTTAGTTTTAGGTTATATTTCATATATATATTTTGAATTTGTAAGAGATGCAAATGAACCTGCAAACCCTAAAAATCCTCAACAATAAGAGCAACCAAATCCTCAAGAACAAAATCTTCAACAAGAAAATCAACCTCAACAACAACCTCCTCCACCAATCACTCAACACCCTCCTGACACTCAACAAAATTTAATGAGTGAAATTGAGAACAACAAAAAACATATTGAGGATTTTATTAGTAGGTTGAGTGATCCAAATGGTTCAACCACAGAAAGAATGACCCTAACAAATTCATTGAAAGATATGTTAAAAAATGTAGATTCAATTAGCAAACAAATAAATGGATGGCAAGATAGGAGACAAGCGGCTAGGGCATATTATGCGGATAAACTATAATATAAACAAGTAAAGGATTTAAAAATTACAACAGGTGATTTGTGCTCATTATTCACTAACCCATGCACAAATCAAAATTTTAGCCTCAATGCGAAGAGGTTTCCTATTCATTGGTGCCACCACCAAGAGATTAGGAACTATTTTTATGATAGGTGGTACATGGTCTTTGATGACCGACCATGCAACAATTGTGAAGTCCCCCAATATTTTCTTAGGAAACTGTATAGTGAATTCATATTGAACAAAATCCCAAATTATTTTGATATGAGGGACTTCTAGGGGAGAGGTGGGGGGTCAGCTCAGGATAGGCCTGGTGCACAATCAGATCCTACGTGGCAAGGGAGACGAGCTCTCGCTAGGCTGCCTCGTGAGCACGTTGTTATGCCCGTCGTCGCAAAAGAGAGTGTCGACATAGAGACATTGTAGGCAATCAACACTTTGACCTAGAGTGTCATCCATCATACTATCCCTATTCTATAGTGTCATCCAAGGGAGTCTTTGAGTGGTGGCCTTTGAACCCAAGTGTGTCAATCTTGCAGGGCGACTTGTTCATATGACCCCACTAGCACTCAGGAGGCTGCTACACAGGATCCGTATGCAACTACAGAGATGGAGAGGCAGTTGACATATTGCATGATGTGTATGGCATTGATACTAAGGTAAAAGTTAGCATGTTCATTGAATTTAATTTATTAAATTTTAATTTTGAAATACAAGATTAACTAATTTAGTTTTATGATTTTAATAAAATTGTAAGGTCACAGTGTTGAGACTGGATACGCCGGCCCTCCACCTACTTTTTTATGCAGTACACCTATCGGTGGGGTATGTAACTAGTAAACAATTATAAATTTGTTACATGTTAATAGCATTGTTTTATGAATGGTATTTTAATATATGATTTTGGATGTTGAACAGGGTAATATTGGAGGTTTCTAGGGAACACCTCCCAGTGCCAATGGATTGTCTCAAACCTACACGCAGGAAATAGAATAAAGATTTTAACTAATGAATTGTACTTAATAGATTTGTGTAGTTTATATCCATATCATTGGTTATGTTGCATTGCACATCATTCAAACTCAAAGCATTACTTCACATTCCATAACTAATAACTAGATGTTGATAAATGAAAAAAATTCAACTACAATATAGTTGTTTAGAAATTCAACATAAGAAGTGATGCAATTACTTCACATGGAGGCATGTGCTTGCAAAGGTGCACCTGCACGACAAACTATGGATGCTTGGAAAAACTCTATGAAACCATAATAGTAAGCAATAGCATAGACAAGGCAATTAGTAGTTTGAAAAAATGCCTCGAAGAAATGTGGTCTCATGGTGATGGAATTCCATTCCATCACCATGAGACCACATTTCTTCGAGGAATTTCTTCAAACTGATCACCACCTTTTCTATGATACCACATTTTTCATACATGTGCACCAAAGAATTTTATCAAACTACTCACTTCCTTGCTACTATAGCTAAAAGCCTAAAATAGGTGCTTTCCAACAAACTATGGATGCTTGGAAAAATATCTATCAAAGCATAATAGTAAGCAATAATACCATAGAGAAGGCAATGAACTTTTTGAAAAAAAATCCTAAAAGAAATGCGGTCTTATGGTGATGGAATGCCATGACGTGCATTAGTTTGTAATGGCATTCCATCACCACGAGATCCCATTTCTTTTGAGGCATTTTTTCAAACAATTCACTGCCTTCTCTATGCCACCATAGTTATCGTACATGTCTACAAAAGCATTTAATCAAATGGTTCAAGGGCTTGCTGCTATGGGTAAAAGCCTAAAAACACGTCCTTTAAAACAAGATATGGATAGGGAAAATAGTAAGCATGATAATCAGAAATATATAGTTTAATAAGTACTCAAAATTTTGTTCATTAGATTTCATACATTATAAGTCATGACGTGGATTGCTATTGTAACTTTTTTTGTGATTGAATAATTTGTTGTTTTATTTTTAGATGTTGGTGGCAGAAACACCTCCAAATGTTATGAGGGCAATAGATATTGGTGTTTCATCCACTATACAATCCTTGACGGCTATGACAAGGGAGGTATGAGGCAAATTACTAAATTTCAATTTACATTCGTTGTTATAGATGTTAGTTCTAGTGAAAAATCAAACCATTATTGATTCGTAGCTTAATTTTTATTTGAATGATTTATACAAGGTTTGAGCACACCTCAGCATCAATGTGCGGAAATTTCCCTCGTGGAGAGTGATCATGAGATGGCCGTAAGTGATTACTTTGTTAAATATATCATTTTTTATAATGTAATTTCTATATATTAATGTCTTTCTTATTATAACAGTTAAAACTTCACCAAGAACTTAACAGTACTAGGAGGAGTAGCAGGAGCACTCCTCAAGCACAGTAGAAATGAGTGATGGACTTATCGCCATTTGATCGACAAACAAAGGGAAATAATTTATTTCCAGAGCATGGAGAGAAATGAATTTTGGTTCCAGAGCCCTTTGTTGTATGCCTACATGGCAGTTTTGTACATATTTTGTATTGGATATATTTGACATTGTATGCCTATATGGCATTCTCATAAGCCTATATGGCTATTTTGTACCTATATTTTATACTTATATCGACATATATTGATGTATGCGTACATGGCTATTTGGTTAATACAAATCTTTTTTATCGATGGTGTCCATATTTGCATTATAAATTCATGGTTCAATAGATATGAGTTATGTTTATTCAAGTGTATACTTTACAACTTATGTGTATACTTTGTGACTTATGTGTGTTCCAATGTATACTTTGTGACTTACATATTTTCATGTGTATACCTTGTATTTGTGCATAGACTTTGTATTAAGTTGTGTATACTATGTATTCATGTGTATATTTCAAGGCTTAAGTGTTTGTGACTACTTGTGCTTCCCTTATTCACATGTACATGCTTGACTTATTCATGTGTATACTTATTAATTGGTTAGCCCTAGCATTCATCATTGTTGTCCTTCATGGTTTTTCTTAAATAAATTAATTGATTGATGGTAAACAACTTTATCTAAAAGAAAAAAATATGTTTTCAATTGGTATTCCATGAAATGATCGATAAAAAGATTCCAATATATTTAATCCTTTGATTGGAACAAAAAGATATGTGTTTATACACTTCAATTGTGTAGTCACCTTCTAGTTCTTTAAAAGAAAAATCTGCCTATGCCATTGTTACACTGCACAGGTAAACCAGATTTTGTATTGTGGAGCTATATTAAGCTACCACTCTCAAGACCAATGCAACAATGATACAAAATAATGTTTGAGACTACAAGAAGACATCAAAATGGCTAGTGTACTAAGCAAATTCTTATGATTTATGAAGAATGTTGATAACTCTACTCAGTTGGCTTCTTTTTTTCAAAATCATACAAATTGAACCCTAGCATCAATAGACTTTGTATATCAAGCTACCACAATTCAAGTTTCAACGATGAATATTTATCATGCATATTTTAAATGACATTCAATTTTATGGTGGTTTTGTTGTTTATATGATGTTATGTGATATTCTAATCCTAATTCATGCTTCTAGGCTACATATATATATATATATATGTAGATATATATATGTAGATATATATATATATATATTGTTTTTACATGTTTTTTGTACCAACGAACTGAACCCCCCTCCAAAAAAATTTGGCTGAACTAGCGAACCGAACCCCCGAACCTAAACCTAAATCTCAAAACCTATTCCAACACTCTTCATTCTTCCTACACAAACTTAATTGACCACCAAATTATGCTACCCCTTGACTTTACCCACTTTTACTCCCTCAAACCTCTTTTTTCATTCAAAACCCCTATTTTTCCAACTAGAGCATCATGCCATAACATAATTTTGACCTCCCCTATCCTTGCAGACCTTTTGAACACATCAAAATCCACAACCTCACACTATTTCCAACCTATTCTAACTTATTTTCAAGTAATTTCTTTTTTTCACCTCTTCTAGCCTTGCTTTTAAGGGGCCTCAATTCTGAATTTTCAACAGGGGTAGCATTAGTAATCTCTTCCAATACCTTTACGAATTCTATTTTATTATTCCTACTCCCTATCCTACTTACATCAGGCCCATATCACCAAGACACAGCCTGAACAATAGGTGGAATGGCCTATTTCAACATATTTCACTCAAACCCTTAAGGGATCGATCTGGTTGAACGTAGCTTAGAGCGATTCCACATGTTTAGGTGCAAAAGAGGACCGTGCCTAGCATAAACATACCTATTCAGATGCGTTGGAATAGTTTGTTTGGTCACATGAGTTACAGAACGAAAGTTGCACCACTTTGCAACTTTCCATTGCTTGCATTTGACACTTTTTCCATCAACTGAAAACTAGACACCACGGGAAAACCACTCTGAGATAACAAAAAATGAAAGAGGTTATTATAGAAGGGCTCAACATGATCCCATAGAATCAAATGAGAAGTTTCTAAGCATCACGATATCCGAGTAACAACATGCTGAAGTTTGCAGCCATTTTGCACTTTGGACCCTTAAGGGATCAATCCGGTTGAACATAGCTCGGAGCGATTCCGCATGTTTGGGTGTGAGAGAGGACCATTCCTAGTGTAAACATACCTATTTAGACACGTTGGAATAGTCTGTTTAGTCACACGAGTTGCAGAACGAAAGTTGCACCACTTTGTAACTTTTCACTACTTGTATTTGACACTTTTTCCATCAACTGAAAATTGCACACCACAGGAAAAACACTCCGAGATAACAAAAATTGAGAGAGATTATTGAAAAAGGGTCCAACACACGATTCCATAGGATCAGATGAGAAGTTTCTAAGTGTCATGGTAACCGAGTAACAACATGTTGAAGTTTGCAACCATTTTACACTTTGGACCCTTAAGGGATCGATCCGGTTGAACGTAGCTTGTAGTGATTCTGTTGGTTTGGGTACGAAAGAGAACCATGCTTGGTATAACACATACCTATTCAGATGCATTGAAATAGTCTGTTTGGTCACACGAATTGTTGAACGAAAGTTGCACCACTTTGCAACTTTCCATTACTTGCATTTGACACTTTTTCTGTCAACTAAAAATTGGACACCACAAGAAATCCACTCTGAGATAACAAAAATTGAGAGAGGTTATTGTAGAGGGGCCCAACACAATCCCATAGGATCAGACGAGAAGTTTCTAAGCATCATGATATCCAAGTAACAACATTCTGAAGTTTGCAGCCATTTTGCACTTTGGACCCTTAAGGGATCAATCTTGTTGAACGTAGCTCAGAGTGATTCCGCGTGTTTGGGTGAAAAATAGGACCATGCCTAGCATAAAAATACCTATCTGGACATGTTGGAATAGTCTATTTAGTCACACAAGTTGCAGAACGAAAGTTGCACCACTTTGCAACTTTTAACTACTTGCATTTGACAATTTTTTCCCAAGTGAAAATTTTCCACCACGTGAAAATGCCTCTGAGATAGGGAAAACCAAGAGACGTTATTGTAGATAGGCTAACATGATCCCATAGGATTAGATGAGAAGTTTAAAAGTGTCACGGTATCTGAGTAACAACATGTTGAAGTTTGCAGCCATTTTGCACTATGGACCCTTAAGGGATCGATCTGGTTGAACGTAGCTCGTAGCGATTCCACATATTTGGGTGTGAAAGAGGAACATTCCTAGTGTAAACATACATATTCGGACACATTGGAATATTCTATTTGTTCACACAAGTTGCAGAATGAAAGTTGCACCATTTTGCAACTTTCAACTACTTACATTTGACAACTTTTTCCCCAAGTGAGAATTTTCCACCATGTGAAAATGCCTTTGATATAATGAAAATAGAGAGAGGTTATTGTAGAGGGGCCCAACATGATCCCATAGGATCAGACGAGAAGTTTCTAAGCATCACGATATCCGAGTAACAACATGCTGAAGTTTGCAACCATTTTGTACTTTGGACCCTTAAGGGATTGATCCGGTTGAACATAGCTCAGATTGATTCTGCGTATTTGGATGTAAAAGAGGAATATTCCTAGCATAAACATACATATTCAATTGGATTGGAACAATCCGTTTGGTCATACAAGTTGTAGAACAAAATTTGCACCACTTTGCAATTTTTCACTACTTGCATTTGACACTTTTTCCATCAACTGAAAACTGGACACCACGGTAAAACCACTCTGAGATAACAAAAACTGAAAGAAGTTATTGTAGAGAGGCCCAATAGGATCCCATAGAATCATATGAGAAGTTTCTAAGCATCACGGTATCTGAGTAACAACATGCTGAAGTTTGCAGCCATTTTACACTTTGGACCTTTAAGGGATCGATCCGGTTGAATGTAGCTCAAAGCGATTCCGCATATTTGGGTGTGAAAGAGGACCATTCCTAGTGTAAAAATACCTATTCAGACATGTTGGAACAGTCTGTTTGGTCACACAAGTTGCAGAACTAAAGTTGCACCACTTTGCAACTTTCCACTACTTGTATTTGACACTTTTTCTATCAACTGAAAACTGGACACCATGGTAAAACCACTCTGACATAACAAAAACTGAGATAGGTTATTGTAGAGGGTCCCAACATGATCCCATAACATCAAACGATAAGTTTCTAAGTGTCACGATATCTGAGCAATAGCATGTTGAAGTTTGCAGCCATTTTACACTTTAGACCCTTAAAGGATTGATCTGGTTGAACATATCTCGGAGTGATTCTGCGTGTTTGGGTGCGAAAGAGGACCATGATTAGTGTAAACATACTTATTTAGATGTGTTGGAACAATCCATTTGGTCACACGAGTTACGAAATGAAAGTTGCACCACTTTGCAACTTTCCACTCCTTGCATTTGACACTTTTTCCATCAATTAAAAACTGGACACCACAAGAAATCCACTCTAAGATAACAAAAACTGAGAGAGGTTATTGTAGAGGGGCCCAATGCAATCTCATAGGATCAGACGAGAAATTTCTAAGTATCATAGTATCCGAGTAATAGCATGTTGAAATTTTTAGCCATTTTGCACTTTGGACCCTTAAGGGATCGATCTGGTTGAACGTAGCTCAGAGCAATTCCACATGTTTCGGTGCGAAAGAGGACCATTCCTATCATAAAAATACCTATTCTAATGCATTGAAATAGTCTTTTTGGTCACACAAGTTGCAAAACAAAAGTTGCACCACTTTGCAACTTTCAACTACTTGCATTTGATAACTTTTTCCCCAAGTGAAAATTTGCCACTGCGTGAAAATGCCTCTGAGATAGCACAAACTGAGAGAGGCTATTGTAGAGGGGCCAAAGTGATCCCATAGGATCAGATGAGAATTTTATAAGTGTCACGGTATCTAAGTAACAACATGCTGAATTTTGCAACCATTTTGCACTTTAGACCCTTAAGGGATCGATCTGGTTGAACGTAGCTCGTAGCGATTCCACGCGTTTGGGTGTGAAAGAGGACCATGCCTAGCATAAATATACCTATTCAGACGCATTGGAATAGTCTATTTGTTCACACGAGTTGTAGAACAAAAGTTGCACCACTTTGCAACTTTCAACTACTTGCATTTGACAACTTTTTCCCCAAGTGAGAATTCGCCACCAAGTCAAAATTCCTCCGAGATAGCAAAAACTGAGAGAGGTTATTGTAGAGGGGGCCAATGTAATCCAATAGTATTAGACAAAAAAAATTTAAGCATCACGATATCCTAGTAACAACATGTTGAAGTTTGCAGTCATTTTGCACTTTGGACCCTTAAGGGATCAATCCGGTTGAACGTAGCTCGGAGCGATCCCGCGTGTTTGGGTGCAAAAGAGGACCATGCCTAGCATAAAAATACTTATTCAGATGCGTTGGAACAATCTATTTGGTCACATGAGTTGTAGAATGAAAGTTTCACCACTTTGCAACTTTCCACTACTTTTATTT
>VDFB02271358.1:915033050-915064034 GCA_007258455.2 Sequoia sempervirens
TTATGTCTTGCTTGACATGTACCCCGAAGAAGCAAAAAAAATGTCAAAACTAAGACATAACGTGAGCGTGTTATAATGCGCTCACATTATATTTTGCTTTGGGAATCCCCTAGCCTTAGCATTGGTATTTTCCTTGGAATACCAACCCAAAGTCTTGGAGGGCATTCCCAACGACTAGAGACGTGTTTTTGCAATTCTACAATTTTTCACATAATCGGGTTCGTGCTCACCGTCAGGATTGCATCTGGTTCAATATTGACAAAATCGAACACATGGGTAATGTTAGGTTCTCTCTAAGCTATCCAACGATGTAATTTTTTTCACTTTCTGACAATGTTAAACCTTTCATCCATAATTTCTTTTGTTTGTATGTCTCTTTTTAGCCAAAAAGTAGTGTTTGGTGTTTTTTTCGTTATAAATTAACTATTCATCAAAATTTGAAATAAATTACATTTTTAGAAACTAGATTCCATTATACAATTTTTTTTTTTTTAAAATCAATTACTTTCCAAAATTTGTAGGGGGAGCACGACGAAAATTCTACTTTTCAGGAAGTGCCCACTTAGAAAATTAGTAAAAAATCAAATATTCATTAAAAATTAATCAGAAAAGTCATGCATCAACTAGATACTGTTAGCTAACTTCTCACCATAGCGATTTTAAAAATACTACAAAAAATTTCACCGTGCTAGGGTCGTACAAGAGTTGCTATGTTATGTTTTTTTGACAAAAATAGCACCAATTTGTGTACGTCCCTCTTTTGAACCCCTTAATCTCAACCATTTTAAAAATAAATTAGAAGTTTAGAAAGTAGACTCAAAGTACTTTGATCCTTGTTTTTGTTCCATCTCAAAATTTTGAGTGTAACTATCCTCAATTTCACGTCCAAGGTCAGTATTTCTCAATTTCAGAAAAAAAAAAGAAAAAGTGGCCACTTAAGCCCCCTTTTTGGGAACCATCTTGGTGCACTTACCCATATCATATTCATAACTATTTTATTAGTCCATCCTTCATACACAAAGTAGGTCAAAATCATTACATGAAATCATAATCATAATCATAAGCATAAGCATATCATTATATTACATCACATTAAATCACATCCTAGTATAGAATATCACATCATCCTGCATCCATGCACCTGTTAGTGTCATTATCCATATTAAGTATTGCATACATAAATAACATGCATCATAAATCATACCATCATAATCTAGAAAACATGCTAATACACTTCTAGGATAGTAGATTTGTAGCAATGGCAGGCTTACAATTTAGCAATCAAACTAGATTACACTTGACATAAATTGGACATTTTAACTAAACAATATCTTGCAGCAAAAAGGTTTGCAAACTTGCTCATACACAAAGTGAACAAACACTGAATAACATCATATAGAAATAGACATCATCACATCATATAAGAACCATCATAAGCATATCATGAATCACATAAGCATCATATAAAATCAAACATCATAGAACATACATATAAACTCATGTACACATCATATGGTCACCACAAAATAATGCCATCTCATATATATATATATATATATATATATATAAAATAGTGTCCATGTACAATATCAAAATGTTTGTCATAATGGAGCTCATAGGCTCAAAAATCAAAATATACATCAGTGTCTAAGTACAATAATCAAAACCAAGTCTAAATAGTGCTACCCCCACTCTTTGAAGGTGATGGTCCATCCTATCAACCTCCAGAAGGTCTTGCCTCTAACTCCTATGTATGTGCCTAGGGTGGTGGTTGTGGTGGCCTCATCGAACCCTCTACCCCACCAATGATAAAAACCCTCCTAGAATGTGACCTGCTATGTGATCTACTAGCTATATAGCTGGGAGACCTTTGTGGTGGTGGTGCAACACCCTCATATAGATCTCTATAATATTGAGTCTCCTAACCCACTCGATATGGTTGTCCCACTAGCTCCACTATGGGCCCACTGACATTCTCAATAAAACTCACTACTCTTTGCACCCTGATCACTACTATATCCCTCTCAATAGGTAACTATGCTACCTGAGCTTGTAATGCCAAAACTTGAGCTTGTAATACAACTATAAGTGTGAATAAGTAAATAAGTAAAACAAATAAAACACTTCTTAATGAAACATTGTATCAATGTTAAACATGAATTAAACTAATTTAAAGCACAAAAAGCTTGAAAGCGTCTCATTATCTCCTATCTCCAAAGATTTATCAAGTTATAGAGGGCTCTCAGATTTGTAAGCACTGTAACTGTTTAAAATGCCTATCTAGAGAATCGAATGGATGCTAAATGCAATCATGTGATGATTAAGAATGATTTCTAAGTGATATGAAGCTACTGTAAACTGATAAAAGGAAGCTACAGTAAAAACTAATGATGCTATCGTGATATGAAATCTACTGATACCATGATGTTGTGATGCTTATTTCTAATGCTAATGCTAATGCTATGGTTGATTGTCTTAGCTCTCAAAAACGCAGGCAAAATACCTCAAGAGGTTTCCAATCTCTTGATACCTTTTAGGGTAACAGACAAGGCCAAATGATTTAGACCTTCTACTCTTCAGGTGCTGCTAGACCTAGGCGGGTGTACCTATAACAATGAAGCAGACTTGACCAATGTTCATTTCCTAAAGCAATTTACCCACACTGGCAAATGGGAGTGGATAAATGAGTTTTATTTTGGTATAAATTGTATAAGCAATATCAAGGAAAAAATCTAATGTGTTCATATGATAAAATTGAATGAAATTAAACAATGAAATAGTAGAGACTAGTGTCTTATTGGGTGTACAGAGTCAAATGAAAATTTGAAATGAATAACTTCTTTCTAGCAGATACTCAATTTTTTTGGCATATAGGTTTAAGTTTATAACTTGTATAAACATGCAAGAATGTGATTACCAAGTTCTTCTTAATGATCCAAATGAGATTCCCTAATTACTATGATTGACTAAAAGGACTTAATCTTTCCTTGAAAGAACCAATTAATCCAATCATACAGATACAACAAGTGGGCACTGATAAACTGAAAAATATCCTTGATATATCAGTTTAAATAATTAGAAAACATCAACCTTGGAGACAACTTCAACAATACTTTTAATTAACACAACAAACAATTGATACCAAAAAAATGTCACCACATCAAATGAATTCAATTGAAATCTCCATTATTTTAGACATGCATCATAGTCTCAAAATTATATACATTCTATATCCTACTGTATTTTTTACTCACTTTTTGTCTCTCCTGTTTGCTGTCAAAAATGGATATTTGTATATCAGCATCATGAAGGGTCGCGTCCATTCGTATTCAAATCTCGGGCAATTATTTTATTCAGGCCTTTTCAAACGTTCGTTAAACACCCGCTGAGACATCTTGCAGTCATACCGACACTCCGAGTCCTCCCGACAATCAATAAATCACATATCGCTATGGAGTCATGCAGTCTGATCGACGTTCTGAGTCTCCCCGAGAATCATTCCTTCGGTCCTGAATATGTCGTTGTAACTCTCGCCAATGAAGCCTATCATTGTGACTTTGTGAGTTGGGAGAACGCTCCATAGATTACTTCGTGTTTTGCTGAGATTTCTTTCAGTCTGTCTTCTGATCGCTGAGACATAATGTTTCTCCTGTCGATGAAGCAACACTCAGTATGACTCTCTTAGCTCTCGCCGATGAAGCAAGTCTCACCAATGATTATTTCTTCCACATGCATCGCCAAGTCTGAATCTCGTACAACTCTGTTGGTGTGACAGGGAATTGATGAAACTTCATGGCTTCATATCGATGACAACGACAAAATACTCCTCTATTTTTTTGGCAAGACCAAATGAATGCTACGAGACTTCACTTCGATGACTTCAGTCTAGCCAATGAATTTCATTATCGGCAAGACCATGAATATTGCTAAGTCCACCTACTGATGAATTTCCTTTATAGTGACATGGTAAGTTGGCAAGACTTCCTTGAACTCACCTCGATGACATTATACTACCGACAAGATCTACCTCTGCTTTATCGGCGAGACTGAACAAATGTTGCAAGATGCTACTCCGATGACTCAAGTCTCACCGACACATCTCTTTATACTTCGATCGATAAGACACAAATAAGCTCATTATGACTTATACCAATGACCATTGTCTTTCCGATAGGATCCCTGTGTCACTGAGACTACAAACTACATCATGTCGATGTGTATCCTCTAGTCCTTGAGACATTTCTGACCTCTTGCCGATATGCTGAAAAAAGACATGTGTTAGTATAAAATGATTTTTTTTGGGATCAGTGAGACCTGCAACATGTTACGCCAATATGGTTTATACATTCAAATGCTCAGGGCCATGTGAATTCTATGGGACCAAATGACAGAATATGGGAAAATATGTTATGAAGAGAGGATTCATGTGCTTATGGTATGGACTTCTTTGGAAACTCATGAGTATAAACAACTATAAAATTTTCAAAATTTTATAGTTCCAATAGTGGCTTCATTTGGGGATGAATGATTGTGAGATCATTGCAAGGATCCAGATCTCTGGGAGAGCAGACCAAACTTTCAAGGTGATGGACCAATGAGCAGGATGGAATGAATAGAAATGGAGATGAACATGACCCTATACTACTGTACATGGAAAGATTTATTTTAAAAGAAGGAATGTCAGGATTGTCCATGTACTGGAAATTCTTGTTCCTTTTTATTTCCTAAACTATTGTGCATGGAGAAAAAAAAATTGAGAGGATTTTTAGGAGTCGTCCATGCACGGGCAACCCTTAATCCTCTGTATTGCTCAAGAGAAAAAATGCTTCAAGAATTTCCCATGTACAGAAAACTCTTGTTCTTCACCAGTCATGTTTTGCAAATAATATGAATCTTCACCTTTATTTCCAACAACAACAAAGGGTCCTAGCCACAAAGCTTCAAATTTCGCATGTTTTCCCTTCTCCTAACACCTTGCATTCCACATTAACACCAGATCATTTTCTTCGAATTTTCTATCTTTTGCTCTTCTATCAAATAAATACTTCGTTTGTGCCTGCAACTTCACATTCTGGTTTTGAGCTAATCTTCTTATTTCATCAAGCTCTTCTAGTTGTTCCATTCTTTCCTCCATTGGTTTTGGAATATCTATATCTTTCTGAAGGATAAATTTGTAAAGTGGTAACAAATTTTGTAAAGGCATCCTAGCTTGTGTTCCATATACCAATTCAAACGGGGATTTTCCAATTGCGTTTTTCACAGTTATCCTATTAGCCCACATAGCCAACCTCAATTTTGAATCCCAGGCCTTTTTATTCCCACCTAGCATTCTCTTTATGATTTTCAGAAGGCTTTTGTTGTTGGACTCTACCTGACCATTAGCTTGCAGATGATAAGGAGCTGCATAAGAAACAGTGATACCATATGTACTGCAAAAATCTTTAAACTCATCAGATTTGAAACACATCCCATTATCTATAATCAATCTTAATGGTGTACCAAATCTGGTAATAATGTTATCTATTAAAAAATTGATCACAACTTTACTTATTGCATGCTTGGTTGGGATTGCCTCTACCCATTTGGTGAAGTAATCAGGAGCTATCAGCATCCACTTATGTCCTCCACTTGATTTCTCTTGTATCTCCCCAATAAAATCAATTCTGCACTGATGAAAAGGGGATTCAACCTGCAAAGGTCTAAGTGGTAAAGCTCTCTGATACTTCATTTTCCCTAAGAACTTCTGACATGCTTCACATCTTCTTACATATGAAAAAGAATCATTAAAGACTTTTGGCCAGTAATAACCTGCCTTGAGAATTTTGTGTGCAGTTGTCTTCTCAAAATAATGGCCTCCACAGACCCCTTCATGCATTTCTCTTATAATGTGCTTGGCTTGTGACTCATCTAAACATAGCAACAACATCCCGTCCCTATTTTTCCAAAACAAATCACCTCCCATGAACACATATTTGGATGCTTGCAGCTTCAAGGTTCTTCTCTTATTATCACTTAATCCTTCAGGACACTTCATGTATCTGAGGTAATACATGATGTTTGTATACCAAGGAGTATGCTCAATACTTTCAATTGCATTTCCTTCATCTTCTACATTACAAATTTGATTTGCTTCAATATTTTTTTCTACCATTAACTTGGCCAAACCCTGACCTCTCACTAATTTAGTGATTTGTATTTCCATATCAAATTCTTGAATTTTATTAATCTACCTGCATCTCTTTCCAGTTACTTCTGACTGTGTCAAAATATCTTTAACAGCTGCATGAGGGACATAAGCTATCACTTTGGCTCCAACAAGATATGGTCTAAAAGCTTTTATGGCTTTCACTAATGCAAACGCTTGTTTCTCCATTATATCATATTTCAATTTTGACCCCTGCAATGACTTGCTGAAAAAAGACACGGGCTGCTCATGGCCTTCCTCATTCTTCTGTAACATAACAACAACTATAGTATGCAACGAAGCAAATGAAAATATTTGAAAGGATTTTGAAAAATCTAGAGATTTAAGGATAGGGGCTTCCTTGATGGCCTTTTGATTGATATAAAAGCTTCTAATGCTTCTGCAGTCCAATCTACCTTTTGTCCCTTCCTCAGCATCTTTGATATGGGCTTAACAATTTCAGCAAAATTAGACACAAATCTCCTAACAAAATTGATCTTTCCAAAAAATGATTGGATGGCCTTGACAGTTTTAGGAATAGGAACTTTATCTATGGCCTCAACCCTCTCAGGATCTATTCTAATCCCCTCCTTTGACACAATATGTCCTAAGAGTTTACCTTTTGTGACTGCAAAATGACATTTTTTAGGGTTCAGACTAATACCATATTCTAAAGCTTTAATAAATATCTTTTCCAGATGTTCTACACGATCTTTAGCCCTTTTTGAATAAGCAGTAAGGTCATCTTGATATACCACCATGATAACATCAATCAAGTCTGCAAATGCTATGTACATAGCTCTTTGAAAGGTTGCACCTGCATTTGTGAGACCGAATGGCATTCTCACATAAACATATGCTCCCCATGGGGTTGTAAAAGTTGTCTTGTACTGCTCAGATTCTTTGACTTTGACCTAGTTGTAACCAGAAAACCCATCCATCATAGATAACAACTCACACCCTGTTACTTTATGTAGTACAACCTCCATATTACGTAGAGGATAATTATCCTTGAGAGATGCCACGTTTAGATTTTTGAAGTCCACACATAATCTGATATCCCTGTTCTTCTTCCTCACATGAACCAGGTTCGAAACCCATGTTGAATGCCTGATTGGTTTGATAATACCCCCATCTCTAAGCTTTACCAATTCCTCCTACATTTTTGGTTCCAATGTTGGGTTGATAGGTCTTTGTCTTTACCTAAATGGCTTTGCATCTAGCTTCAATGGGATTTCATGTTGAAACAAATCTTCCCTATATGCTTTGAGATCTTCATAAGACCATGCAAACACATGTTTATATTTTCTCAATAGTGCAATCAACATTCTTTGAATTTTTCGGCTTATTTTCTTTCCAATGTATACCTTTTTTGGTGCCAACTCAATTCCTAAATTGATCTCTTCAATATCCTCCCTCTTGACTGGTGTCTGCTTCATTAGGGACCGATCATTTCCATCATATACCCTTTCCAATGCTACTAGCCCTTTGGGAAGCTTATTAGTTCTAACCTGCAAGACCTCCTTACCAAACACTATTTTCTTTCCATCTACCTCTTCTACAAAGGCACTGAAGTCAACTTCTTGGGCTTCATATTGATCTATACAGTGGAGAAATTTTAGGAGGTCAGTATTGTCATTAAAAACCTTCCAACTATATATATTGTCAGGCACAGCGGGTCTTGCTTTGAACTCGATTTGAGACACTCCAGCCAATGTGATGTCATCTCTTCTTAGTGCTACATTGGCTAAAAATTCTTCCATTATGTTCTTCGACCTATCAATCCACTCAATTGAGAAAGCATCAAACAACTCAATTGTGTCCCATACAACATTCCTATATTGCTTCAGCCTTTTGTGTTTTGCTGCATATTTTGATTTAACTTGAGAAACAACTAGTTCAGGATCCCCTAGAACAGCTAGCAGCTTAATCTTATGTTTTACAGCCATATTCAATCATGTTAACAAAGCTTCATACTCTGATATATTGTTCGTACATTCAAATGCCAGAAAAAATGAATATTTAAATGTAACCCCTTCAGGTGAAACAAACACTATTCCCACTATGTTACCTTCTTAGTTGTAGGCTCCATCAAATTACATTTTCCACACATCATCATAGTTTTTTGCAACATGCTTATCAATTGGATCAACATTGACTAATTCTGGCTGGGCTGGTTCTATCTTAAAACTTCCAAGATCCATATCACAAAAGCAATTGACTTGATCTTGAGGTACACAATCTACAATTGGGTTCATCCTTGGCTCTCTGTACAACTTAACTTCCTGGCCATTCACTAGAATTGTTGCATAAGACAAATCAAATTGGACATTTCCCCCAATCGCTGTTGTCCATTGTCTTGATAAAAGCATCCCAAACTAAGGAGGGGTATCAATTACATTATATATATATATAGTAGGCCACCTGAGGATAAGTAGCTAGTTTGACTTCAACATCTTTCATAACACCTACTACTGGAATAGGCCGGCTATCCATTGCATAACACTTCCCTTCATTAGTATCTACCCACATGCCTAGTTGTTTCATAACTCCCACTAGCATGATATTGATAGCAACACCAAAGTCTATCATGCAATTCCTCAATAGTTTGTTATTTATAAGCAATGTGGTGAAAAATAAATAAATTTGTGGGGAATTTACCAATACATCATTTAGACACACTTCTAGGATAGTCACCTTCTCTTGCTTATTAACCATTTTAGTGGCCATCTGATTTTTAGAACTTGTACTTTTCTCATTTCCATTTGATATCAATTGAATTGCACTATCCCTATACTCCTTAATTCTTATCATCTTGAGCAGTGGGACAAACATTTTTACCTGAGAGAAGTCAAAAGAAGAACCCTCTGCCTTAATTGTTTTCTTTTTCTCTAATGTTTTTCCTTTGTTTTCTTCCTTTTGGACAGGTTTTTGTTCATTCTTATCATGTTGTTTATTTTATGTTTTCTTCAAAACTCCTGGTGTCACTTCTCTGTCTTTCATAAATATTCCCCTGGGAACACCTTCTTTTTCATTCACTGTCCTATTTCTTAACCAATACTTGCTCTTTGCTTGTTCAACCGCAGCAATGTTCAACCTCTTTATTTCCTCATCAGTGGGTCTCCTTACATTGCATTGAGCAGGCACCTCAGCAAAGTGTTGTTCTACATGATTTTCTTCAGAATTGGAAAAAAATTATTGTTCAACCATGTGGACATTGCACCTTTGATTTGAAACATCGTACTCATAGCCTTCATCTTCTGAAGATAAATGTTCCTCCTCAACAGGGTGAAAAGTATTTGAAGTTAAATACACTATGTGATCTTCTCCACTGTTACCCGCTAACATTCCTTCTTCCTGCATTTCTTGGGCTACAACACAGTGGTCTGGGGAATGTGGCCCATCATAACCTTCACACCAAAGATTATTATTGACCATATACGCCCCCTTCTTCCTTAATGGATCAAGTGTTTCTTTGTTCCTGGGTCTATCTATTATAGGTTTTCCATCCTTCCAATTTGTAAGGTGGCATGTCATGTAACCGAGGCCTCTCATTTATGTACATGTTCTCCTGTTTGTACTGATAATTATTGGCATGTTGAGGAGCCCTAGGATTGTCTCTCTTACTGATCATCCCAGCAGCTTTCCCATTGTTTTCAATGGTCAGTGCTATCTTTTGGGCTTCAACCAAATCTCTTGGAAACCTATTTCTTAATTCATACCCTATTTTTGGATCAAATGCATTCAAATAAATACTCAATGTTCCAGAGTCTGGAAACTTTGACCCAGGTGGTATCTTATTCTGCAATTTGTTGAATCTTTGGTTAAAATCATAAATTGACTCATTATGATTTTTTTGAATCTGTACTAGTTCATGTAAAGCAGCATCTGGTGCACATGGATTTCCATACTGTTCAAGAAATCAATCCTGAAATTCTTGGATAGAAACAACAGAGGCTGTTGGTAGGCTATTGAACCAATCCCTAGCTTCTTCGGTGAGTGACATCATGAACAATCTCATATGTAAATCTTCATATGATATATCCAATTCTTGGACAAAAGCATTAAAATTCCTCAAATGATCTTCAACAGTAATTGCACTACTCCCTGTAAACTTAGGAACAAGACTTCTCCAACTGCTATCCATAGGGTAAGGGTATAATTGAAACCCTGTCAAATCAAATTGTCTAATCATTGTTGTGTATTGCTGAGGGGGAGGGTTATGCACATGTTGATACCGGTACATTGGATTGTTGTATTGTGTATGAAGATATGGCACATATTGTTGACCATGAGGTGGTTGCGCATTTGTATGTTGTGATGCAGTATATGGTGGATAGTTTGGTTGTTTGTATTGATTTCCCATCTGATTCTGAGGAACCTTTGGCTGATATGAAGGCCCTGCATAATTGTTTCCTTGCTTATGAGGTGGTATATACTTTGAAAAACCAGTTGTCTAAGCTTTAATTTGAGCTTCCTGCAATTTAAAATCCTGGAATTCCTTCATCTTTTGGAGCCTCTGTTGTTCTAGTTCTACTTTTTCTCTTTCTACTTCTTGTCTCTGGAACTCCAACTGTACCTCTATTTCTTTGTGAGTCAAGAACTCAAAATTTTCTTGAGGGATTACATTATCAATGGGCTCATTTTCATTACCCTCCATTCTTTGATCATTTTCCTGTTGATACGTGACTCTTTCAACCTTGAGTTTAGCCTCAAATTCCACCTGTTTCTAAGAATTATAAAAAGGATTTCTTTGTTCTTCAGGGGTACAAGGTTCTCCAATTGAATTATCTCTCCATGTATCATAATGGTCACATGTCTCACAATGTGGTCTTGATGCTTTGTCTTTGTTCGTTATGCACATGTCCTCATTTATCTTCTTACCCTTATCAACCTTATCATCCTTATGTGTCCACTTACTATTGCCACTAGGACCTCCAGCAATACCTCCCTTATATTGGGATCTTCTACCATTCATGTTGAATAGATGCAATGTTCTTGTCAGAGTCGCCACTCACTTTGTTAAAAGTGAGAAAAGATGAAATATCTTGATTTTATCCCCAGTGGAATAACTTTTTATACAACTTCTCAAATTATGAATCTTTCTTCAATGACTCTATATGACAATATTCAACCGAAAATCCTGCAATATTTCCCCAATAGAGTCACCAATTTGTTAGCTCTCAAAAATGTAGGAAAAATACCTCAAGAGGTTGCCAACCGCTTGATACGTTTCAGGGTAACAGACAAGGCCAAATGATTTAGACCTTCTACTCTTCAGGTGCTGCTAGACCTAGGCAGATGTACCTATAACAATGAAGCAGACTTGATCAATGTTCATTTCCTAAAGCAATTTACCCACACTGGCAAATGGGAGTGGATAAATGAGTTTTATTTTGGTATAAATTGTATAAGCAATATCAAGGAAAAAATCTAATGTGTTCATATGATAAAAATGAATGAAATTAAACAATGAAATAGTAGAGACTAGTGCCTTATTGGGTGTACGGAGTCAAATGAAAATCTGAAATGAATAAATTCTTTCTGGCAGATACTCAAATTGTTTGGCATATAGGTTTAAGTTTATAACTTGTATAAACATGCAAGAATGCAATTACCAAGTTCTTCTTAATGATCCAAATGAGATTCCCTAATAACTATGATTGACTAAAAGGACTTAATATTTCCTTGAAAGAACCAATTAATCCAATCATACAGATACAACAAGTGGGCACTGATAAACTAAAAAATATCCTTGATATATCAGTTTAAATAATTAGAAAACATCAACCTTGGAGACAACTTCAGCAATACTTTTAATTAACACAACAAACAATTGATACCAGAAAAATGTCACCACATCAAATGAATTCAATTGAAGTCTCCATTCCTTTAGACATGCATCAGAGTCTCAAAATTATATACATTCTATATCCTACTATATTTTTTACTCGCTTTTTGTCTCTCCTGTTCGCTGTCAAAAATGGGTATTTATATATCGGCATCATGAAGGGTCGTGTCCATTCGTATTCAAATCTCGGGAAATTATTTCATTCGGGCCTTTTCAAACGTTCGCTAAACACCCGCTGAGACGTCTTGCAGTCATACCGACACTCCAAGTCCTCCCGAAAGTCAATATATCACATATCACTATGGAGTCATGTAATCTGATCGACATTCTGAGTCTCCCCGAGAATCATTCCTTCTGTCCTAAATATGTCACTGTAACTCTCGCTGATGAAGCCTATCGCTGTGACTTTGTGAGCCAGGAAAACGCTCCACAGATTACTTCGTGTTTTGCTGAGATTTCTTTCAGTCTGTCTTCTGATCGCCAAGACATAATGTTTCTCCTGCCGATGAAGCAACACTCAGTATGACTCTTTTAGCTCTCGCCGATGAAGCAAGTCTCACCGATGATTATTTCTTCCACATGCATTGCCAAGTCTGAATCCCGTACAACTCTGTTGGTGTGACATAGGGAATCGGTGAAACTTCATGACTTCATATCGATGAAAATGACAAAATCCTCCTCTATTTTGTCGGAAAAACCAAATGAATGCTACGAGACTTCACGTCGATGGCTTCAGTCTGGCCGATGAATTTCATTATCGGTGAGACCATGAATATTGCTAAGTCCATCTACCGATGAATTTCTGTTATAGCGACATGGTAAGTCGGCAAGACTTCCTTGAACTCACCCCGATGACATTATACTATCGACAAGATCTACCTCTTCTTTATCGGCAAGACTGAATGAATGTTGCAGGACGCTACTCTGATGACTCAAGTCTCACCGACACATCTCTTTATGCTTTGATCGGTAAGACAAAAATAAGCTCGTTATGACTTATACCGATGACCATTTTCTTGTTGATAGGATCCCTATGTCACTGATACTGCAAACTGCATCATGCCGATGTGTATCCTCTGGTCACTAAGACATTTTCGACCTCTTGCTGATATGCTAAAAAAAGACATGCGTTAGTATAAAATGATTTTTGTTTTGGGATAGGTGAGACCTACAACATGCTACGCCAATTTGGTTTATACATTCAAATGCTTAGGGCCATGTGAATTCTATGGGACCAAATGACAAAATATGGGAAAATATGTTATGAAGAGAGGATTCTTGTGCTTATGGTATGGACTTCTTTGGAAACTCATGAGTATAAACAACTGTAAAAAATTCAAAATTTTACAGTTCCAACAGATTGATTGCTTGATTGCTATGAATTCCTATTTCTGCAGAGTAAGTTTACATAAATTGGGATTTCTCAGTTCATTTCCATGCTTCAAAAGGCTATATATATAGATTTTTGGCAATAGTTTTACATAGGGGTAACACAGCAAAGGCTAATAGTCAATCTGGAGATTTGAAGGGTAAGAGATGAGAAGCTGGATCTGATCATGGGGATTGTTCCTCCCCATGAAAACACCAGGAAAGATGATAGGAAAGATCAGAGGAAGAAGATTTGAGAGATTCATTCAAATTTATCTCCAATTTGTCTCCCTGTCATTCCCATGAATGCCAATTGAAATAAATTGGATTTTTAGAAAATCAAATTTGGTAGGTGAGTGAATAGAGGAATTTGATTTATGCATTTATTTGAATATATTTGATTTATTCAAATTTAGAAAATTAGGAAGATTTAATTAAATAAAACAAATATTTGATATTTTCCCATTTAATAAAGAGGAATATGATAATAAAATAAAACTTTAGGATATCTTTATTTAATTAAGAGGAAATATGATAAGATAATTAAATAACACAAACTTATTGAAGTTGTGTATTTAATTTTAAGATAGAATTTAATGGATAAAGTATAGAAGAGCTAATAATGATAATAATTGCCGGCTCGGGTAGCGGGATTGGCTTGAGGCTGTGGGATGGCTCCTCATGGTCTCAGGTTCGATTCCGCTCTCGGTACTTACCTGGTGGTTGTGGTGGCCGGTCCTGCAAACACTCGCAAGGACTAGTCTCGCCCCCCCGCTCGCCTCTAGGTGACACTGGGCGGGGGGCCGCGGGGACACCCTGTTGTAACAAAAAAAAATAATAATGATAATAATTAAATAAAACAAAGTATTTAATTTTGCTTATTTAATTAAGAGGAAAATAATGTGATAAAATAGAAGAATTAATAATGAACTTAATATAAATAAATATTTCTATTTATTTATTAAGTAGATGAATTTAGGATTAATTAATCAAATAAATCATATTTAATTAATTATATTCTCTTGCTCATTTTTTAGGAGTATACAACAACAATTTTCACCTAAGTACGATCTAGCGTAGCCCTAACCCCCCCTCCTAAATAAGAACATCATATAGTACCTCTCTGATGGGAACATCTTATAGTTGCTTTGTACATCTTGAACCTCCTCCTCCCATATTGCCTCCTCCTACTGTACCACCTCGTCCTCCTCCATGATCAATGGTAATGGTAATTGTGGAATCATTGGAACACCTCTACCTCCTCTTCCTTGTACTCCCATGTTGCCATCGTCTCCATCATCCCCATATATCCCTCTCCCTCTCCCTTATCCTCATAGCCTTTGTGGCCTCCCCCTCTAACCTTGACCCTACTTGTCTCTAGGAATGGGCACACTAGGATCTGTCAATGATATTGCCCCATGTTGAGAAAACCATGCATCATACTCTAGATTAGTGCCTGCATCCTCCACCTCTAGACCTTCCCCCACTATACCAGTTGGAGCCCATTGAATTCCTGTGTAAAAATCTCAGGGTTTATCATCGATCCCCACTACCCCACCTCTTGTGATGATATCACAAACATCGCTAGTCCAATGGGAATGTCCTGACACTCCCCAAACTATTGCAACACTTGCTCTGATAGTTTCCTCTCAATGATGTGTTGTGATTAGATTGTGCATCCAATTAGATATTGTGTCTATCTAGAGTACAACAAATGCTTGATGTCATCATCCCAAGGTTGACACTGCCTGTATGGTCTCCATGTAAACCCAACAAGCATATCCATCTCATGTCGCCAATATATAACATCATCCACATGACTCTATGTAACTATACCACCATATATATAAGCATACGGGAGTCTGACATCTAGCCCTCTATTAGTCATAGATCGAAACACTACAATATTCTCCCATTCCCAAATGTGTAACAATGTACACCCACATCTAATAGAACATGCACCTTTGTATGCTACATCATACAACTAGAAGTACAACATAGCTAGTACACAAGGTTCCCAAGTGCAAACTATACCATGTCCCATAAAACCCTCCAACACTCATCTCCATCTAACTAGGAACCCATTACCTCACCTATCAGGAACTAAGATTCTTGCTACAATACTACATATCACTATAATGAGTCTCTCATATCAATATCCTAATATATCCCACCAAATATCATAGTCCTCAATGTCAAGGTCCTTTGTCTCAAAACATCTAACTATGGCTGCCAACCCAACATCTAGCTTATAAACAACCCTCTCATCATTAATCAAAATTTGGAGGATACACCATGCGTCCTCGAGGGTCACCATCGCCTCACTAGTGGGTAGATGAAATGAGTTGAGCTTAGAGTACTACTTCTTTTCCAATGTTGTAATCAGACCTTCACTAGCCCTAATCTCAAGCATGAAAGTAATATATATAGTAAAGTCCAAGTGCATGAAGGATAGTTTACTCATACATGTCTAAATGGTGTCGTAGAGCCATAGAATTCAGTTGAATCTCACATGTATATAGGGAAACAATATCTCCTACATTCAAACAACACATTAGGTTAATCATAACCTCTATCTAAATCAAATTGACCAATTAAACCCTAAATTTGTTGACACAAGGTGCCTTTTCAAAATTGGTAGCCAATTGTGTCGCTAAAAATGTCAAATGCATTATTTTAGTCAAATGTGTCACATAATTCAATTACGACACTAAAAAATAGTTACAGTGTCACTATATACCTCATATGCATCACATGAATCAATTACGTCGCACAAATCGATTGCAACGTAGAAATCACTTATGATGATAAAAAAAAAATGTGTCATGCAATTGTAATTGTGTCACACAATCTAATGATTGCATCACTCGCAACGACAGTTATGACACAAAATTTTGCACTGTAATTGTTGCTCTATTTTTGAGCCCTAAATCTAAGAAAAAATTGTAAGAGCTAAATAATAGCTCTATACCCAGACCACCTACAAAAAAAATGAAAACCTTCTACACGAGGGTATGCAAGAATATGAGCTTGCTTGATATTAAGACCTATCAAATGATGATGAGGTATTAAGTATACTACATATGAGTAAAATACCTTGCTTATATAGGCAAGGTGAGGAATAGGATTGAACATGATTGTGACATGTGTCGTAATCATATGACATGAGATAACTAACAACCTAGGAATCAAGAATTACAAGCTAGACAATATAAGTTCTAAACATTCCAACTAAGAATTCTAGAAAGAATCTTATATCCTAAGTAAACTCAACATGTGAATAAGTCCCCTAAGTCCATAGCAAAATAAACTACTAGGTACAAGACATATATTCACACCAAAAACCCCCCTTAAGTGCAACTTAGGGAGAATATTATTATACTTGAATGATGCAAAGATGGGTCCTAGCTACAAGGCAATTTTAGGTACCCATGTACAAATGCAATATAAATCTCTCATAAATGGAGAAAAGGAGAAAACCCTGTGGAACAAAACTCCTCTCCAAAAGAGAGAAAATAAACAATCAAGTGATGAAAGATGGAGGACTTCATGATACCCTCCATCACATATATACATTACAATTAATAGCCCCCTCATAAGAGGGAAATGTAGAGACTATGTAGCCCCCCCCAAATGTATAATCAACTACAAAAATGGTAAGTTTTTGAAGAAAAAACATGATCCAATGTCGACAAACAACTTGTCTCCCTTTCAGAAGAAACAAAAACAAGTACAAATGCAAGAATGTTTCCCATTCTGGATAGAAATTGAAAGAAAGAAGCATAAATATGTATGATATTGTCTTTGAAATCTACTCATGTGTATCCTTGTCCATTTAAGATGAGGATTCCACAATCAAATCAGGTACATGCCTAATCAATGGAGAAGGTGACAAACCAATATTTTGTAGAAACGAATGTTGAACAAGATCCAAAGACAAAGATGGTTTGACAATAGTTGTGCAATGATTTTCATCAAAGAGGAGAGATAACCCCTCAAAGGTGTCCTCCAAATCTAAAATGTGAGACTCCACAAACAAGGATCCAATGTTTGATAGATAGGAATCCCAATTACGAAGACAATGCAAGATACTTGTTGCAATGAACCACTAGAAGTTCTCAATGAATCACCAACATAAAATGAACATGGTCCTATTGAAAATGAATGATGGATCCCTCAATCATTGAATCTACACAAGGAATCACTAAAGGTGAAGGTACAACAACTATCTCTGATGGAGAAAAAGAAGCATCTAAAGAACCCTCCTCATCCTCATATGAAGATTCAAATTATTTAAAATCTTCAAACTCCCACATAGTAGCATAGTCATAGGGTATCATGTTTGAAAAATGAAGAGGCACAAGACAATCTGAAGCAGGATCATATAGGAATGGCTAAGTATCAAGATCTCCATATATCTCCCAAATTTTAGTCCAAAGAATATGAGGACTCTCAAAATGGTCAATAGCATTGAAAGTGTCATCATCGATATGCATAGCAATAACTCCTAAGGCATGATCCCTTTTTTTATTTCCAAGAAAATTTCTTACTAGTTGTACCTGGAGGGGGAACAAGATCATAAAAATGTGGCAACAAATGAATCCAACGAAGATTTTTTATGATGTCATATCTCCATTGTTTACAGTTTTCTCATTTCAACATAATTAGAGAAGGATGAAATGAAAACCCCATAATGAACTATGATAAATCTACAAAATTATAAAGACATAAACCTTCAACAGTAATTAGAAACCACCAAACATGAAGTATACAACAAATGAAGCCTTCCCAAACTGACAGAACCTCTCCAAGAGTCAAGATGTCCAAGTAATTAGTCACAATGTCAAATGTGCAAAATATTGAATAAATAATACTTGGACTGAATCTAGAAAAAGTGTATGGGTACAAAAATAGAGCTCCTTAATACCTTTTTGATATCACAAAAATCATGAACAATGAAGATTGAGGAAAAAAATTATGAGGTTGGAGGTTTAGATGGGATATTTGACTTCAGTCACCAATAAAATGTATTTGTAGAAAAATCAAGCAAAAATACCTAGACCACTGCAAAGTACACATAACCATCTTTCCATCGATATCTCATTTGCAAAATTTTGATATCCTGACGAAAATTTATGCTCTAGAGAAAAAAGGCCCAATTTGGGCACCTGAAAAGCTAACTGGGCACAAAATTGAAGCCCCCCAAGGGCTGGTGGTCAGTCACCCATGTGACTGCAAGCTCTGTCGGTAGAAAAAAAGGTTACCACTAGGTGGCAGTGATAGAGTGGCGATCTTCAATGGTGCACCATTGCTTCCTTAAGTGCTTGGTGTTGAGCAATAGAACCAAGAAAAGTGACTGTGTGTGGGAAGAACTTCAACAAATGTCCACCAAAAAGTCAACAGTGAGGTGACTACAAACAATCAAAGGAATAAATACAAAGCTGACGAAAATGTGACTGCTGGTCGGGCGGACGATGTTGTGATTGTTGGTCAGCGCAGTTGAAAAATGATCTAACAAAACCCTAATGTCAACCTATAATTATGTCTATGTACTCTGTAGACTATTAAATATGCCTAAAAATATAATAATATTTGTTGAGATTTTTATTTAAACCCAAAAAAGATTTAAATATTTTTCCCAATAATATTTATAAAACCTTTAGCTCGAATAATAAAGTCCCACAAAAATTATATTATAATTTTCTTTTTTTGCAAAAATAATGTTGCAGTGCGTGTACCCGAGGGTCGTATGGCCTGCCCAGGTCATTTTTTTTGCCTTAGAAACACCTGACGCCAAATATAGGCATATTTAATATGAAACTTCATCTCTTGGGCCTTTTGAAGACAATGAAAAGGTCAATTTGTGCTGAAAATGTGCCAAAAGTTGTGCTACCTCTGGATCTTGACTTCTTCAAACCCTTGTAACTTTTGCAAAAATATCAAATTTAGGTGAAACAAACGCTGATTTTAACTTTCTCAACCACCTTGAACTCAAATATGAGCTCAAATTTCCTCCAATATGAGCCAAAAGTGACCTGCAATGAAGACCCACATAGGGAAACCCTCCAAACCAAGTATTTTTTAATTTTTTTTATTCCCAGGTTCACCATATGGTGCAAGGGAAGAGC
This sequence comes from Sequoia sempervirens, assembly GCA_007258455.2. Taxonomy (NCBI): domain Eukaryota; kingdom Viridiplantae; phylum Streptophyta; class Pinopsida; order Cupressales; family Cupressaceae; genus Sequoia; species Sequoia sempervirens. The sequence goes on from VDFB02271358.1 coordinate 915,052,582, forward strand.
ATACTCAACCTTATTAAAAATATCTTCTAGATCTCTCACTAGTAGTAGCTCAACCCTCAGATCTAAGAAGGGTTTTACAAGGCTTGGCTCTGATACCATGTAAGAGCTGAAGATTAGCTCTATACCCAAGACCACCTACAAAAATAATGAAAACCTTCTACAAGAGGGTATGCAAGAATATATATTAGGACCTATCAAATGATGATGAGGTATGAAGTATATTACATATGAGTACAATAATCTTGCTTATATAGGCAAGATGAGGAAAATGATTGAACATGATTGTGACATGTGTCTTAATCCTATGACATGAGATAACTAACAACCTAACAACCTAGGAATCAAGCATTACAAGCTAGATAAGATAAGTTCTCGACATGGAAACTAATACTTCTAGAAATAATCTTATATCCTATGTACACTTAACATGCGAATAAGTCCCCTAATTCCCTAGCAAGATAAATTACTAGGTAAAAGACATATATTCACACCAACAAAAATGACAAATTTTCAAAAACAATGGGGTACATACTGCATCTCCTACTCCTACTAGTCATCCACATGTCGACACTTGTGTCGCTCGATGACTACTCTTCAAAATACCCGACATAGCTCTACAATAGGTCTCCTTAAGCTTACTACACTCCTAAATTTTTTAAAATCAATGAACACAAATGGGTATATTTTGCCACAAATAGCCTATATATAGGGCTATGGTGCCCTAATAGACCCCCACTTTGTACTGCCTGCATTGGCCATGCCATCCTATTGTTACCAATGTTGACCTAATTTCCCTACAAACATAAATTTTCATCATCTTTATATCAAAACACCTTCAAGCATCTTATCGGTTAATTTGGCTCAATTTTTTGATCTTTTGCACAATTTCTTGAGGGGACATCATATTATCCTGCTTCCATCAGAGCACGTTAGGGCAGGACTTAAGCAAATTTTTATTAATTTTTCTTTGAGACAATGCTAAAAATCACATTGTCTCAAAGAGGGGCAAAATGTAGACACTAAAAATTATCCTGAGCCTGTAGTACCATTTTCTTGTTAACTTTCATCTAACTCTAACTTTTGTCTAACCCTAATTTTATTCTTCACATCTTTATAATTAAATAATTTTAATTATTTAATTATTTAATTATTTAAATAATTTTCAGATTTCTCATCATTTCTTTGATTAAATAATTATTTCATCCCTAACCTAATCTCATCTTTGATATTTTATATTTATTTAATCATCCTAACCCTAAGTTCTTCTATAATTAATTAAGCTACTTTATTTAATTAATTATTCATGAGTGGGTGAAAATAAATAAAATTTATTTATTTATTTTAATTAAACTTACCCTATCCCACTCTTCACTTAACTTATTTCTTCCATTTCACTCTCCACTCAACTATTACTAATTTCTATTTCCTCCTCCACTTATCTCTTCCATTATTCCATTTTTGAAAATGAGAAACTTTCTCATGTAAATCATCGAGCATTCGATCCTGACCATCGATCAACTATCAAATATTGATCATTGATTGTACCTGAATCCCCTATAAATTTAACTGTCATACTCTTTCAATCAGAACCACATTCTTCATAATCTTGTCATCATTATCATCTTGAGCAAAAAAAATTATGCACTTAAAAATTTGAGAGCAACACAACAATATCGACTTTCAAAGTGAGATGGAGGTGAATCAAGGGTAATGTGAGAAGGTATAATTTTTTTTTTCAATTTGCTTGATTTCTCATGTTATTTTATGCTTCATTAAGAGATTGGAGTTTTAGCTTGAATCTAATAGTTTTGTGAGCATCATAACCCAATTTCCGATCTGACAACATAATCATTACAAGAGCATGTAGAAAAAAAATAATATCAATATTTGCACTATTAAGGACATACAAGGAATTTGCATTCTACTTAGAGTGTCTATGAACTCACAATCATTAAATCAATCTAGGAGTTTGACTAAGGAAAAAGGTAGGAAGCTAGTTTCTTTCCTCTTCTAGCACAAGTTCAAATGGTGCTTACCAACACCACCATGATTAGATATCAAAAGAAAATATTTCTAAAGGAGGTAAACATGAGGTTCAAAGCCATATGAAAATTTTGAATCTACATGAAAGGTTCAAAGCCACAAATGCAAGGATAACTCCATAGCTACAAGATTGACTTAGAACAAAAAAATTGACCTAGAACAAAAAATATTGAATTTCACAATCTATTGGGATTCACTTGATAGAAACTTAGTTAGAAGGCACAAAGATGAATCACAAAACATAATTTTCAACAAAATATTCTTCACCAAATCTTAAACTAAGTATATTTGTCATCTTTATCAATTCTAATTCTCATTAGTACCTATCATTAGGAAATTTACTATTGCAATTTTATTTCTTGACAAATTAGAGGTTGGAATTTTTTCCTATGCAAACATATTTCTTTTGTAAAGTATAGATGCAAATTTTAAAATAAAAATATTTGAAAAATAAATTATTGTCAAATGTTATTGGCTTAAAATTTCACCTCTTAAGCACAATTAGGAACTGCACATAAAAAAAATCTTAAATTTAATTGTTATCACCTGAAATTGCACCCTGTTGAAACTGATGTTCAACACCTCAGTGTAACATGGGAAGACCCCTAAAGCTGTGGGTTACTTGTAGACAGAGGTCAACCTCTGGAGAAGGCCGACTTCCTTTGGTATCACCTAAACTACTGATTCTGTAAAGGAAAAGGGAGAAGGAATGCATAAAAATAAAACTAAACCCTATGGTGATACACCGAACTGATAAGAGCAATGAAATACTTAGGTTACACTTGAAAATGTACAATGAACATAAGATTAAACATCAAATTCTGTAAGCTTTGCATTAATTTTTCACAAATAGGTTTGATTCACACACTTTTTCAAAAAAGGAAAAGATTTTCACATATTAGAATCCATGTGTGATTATGTAAACACAGTTTGTGATTCGTATAATGATACTTTTGCAAAGGAAGGCATGAAAACAATAGATAAATTTATAAGGGAATAGAAGAAATTCACAAAATAACTTGATCATTAACCTGAAATGCTCAACACTTTGCAAGAACAAGATGGTAATTTGAATCATCAACAGTGACCAAGGTAAACTCTGTATATTATGCTCCAAAATGAGTTACAAAAGTGTGCTAATCTGAGAAAGGACTACAAAAGTCACAAAAACTTTCGAAAAGCATCCGAAGAACTCCTTTACAACGAGGCAAAAATGCCCTATATAAAAAAAGTGTCAGCCCCTAGGGCTTACAAAAATATCAGCCTCCAGAAAATATCTGCCCCTTAGATCTTTTTAATGAAGTTAATGTTGCATTCAAGTGTATCCTTGTTGTCCATGTCGGTGTGAAGGATCACCCTCCAGAGAAGTCTTCAAATCTTTTGCAACCACAGCATTAACTTCAGGCCTCCGTGTCCCCCCTCAAACTTCCATCAGAGCTGCTTTGAATGCCCTGGAGTATAGCCATTAATATCGATCTGCCATCTGCCAATAGAGATCCCAGCTGTCACGGAGACTCGTGGCCTTTTCTTCCTTTTGGTTTTCCTATGCTCAAAATCTTCCAACAAGTTGACCATCTTCGAGAAGCAGCATTTGACCTCCATGTTAGATTCAAGCACCATTGTTTCACCAAGTTGACACATGCCTTTGATCACATAGCAGATCCATACCGCTTGCATTCTGTTGATCTTCCACAGGGGTGGTCACAATAGTCCAGCAATCAATGGTTCACCCTTAGTTCTCCCTGATTGGGAAAACACACTCCACGTAAGATTCTCAGGAGGTCAAAAGTTGCTTCATCAGAATCGCATGTTGGTAAGACACTAATCGTGTCTCCCTGATGTGAGTACACCTCATAGCAGCTATCGACATGACACGTGACAATCGGCAAGAGTTCATAGCAAGCGGCCAGAGTCCTATCAATATCCAACATTGTCGCCCAGACCATCGCTATCGGCCAGACATCATGGCAAGTCCTTAAAATTCATATCGATATCGCCATTTCATTGCCAAGACATTCGCATTCGGCAAGAGTTCTCACTAAATTCTACAGTGGACCTATCGCTATCAGCAAGACACCACCAGGTCGGCGGGACATCATAGCGAGCTCCTCCATTCTCCCCGAGCTCACTTCATTTCGGCAAGACCCTATCGAGTCGGCAAGACTTCACGTCGAAACTCCTTTCCTTTGCCAAGACCTCCTTTCCTGTTGGGGAGACATCACTCGGTCGGTGAGACCTCTCGTCAAGCTCCTTTCCTTCCCTGACGCTACTTCACTTTGGCAAGAGTCCACCCTGTCGGTGAGACATCTCGGCGAGTGCAAATCTTTCTCCCCGTCGATGGCATTGTGAACAACTGTCGGCGAGACTTTCGTCTGTTGGCAGGACCTTTCATCGAAGCCACCTCGTTTTGGCGAGAGGTCACCCTGAGACCACCAATCCATTTCGGCAAGACCTCACCCCGTTGGTGAGACCTCATAGCGAAGCCCCCCACATTACACCGAAGGCATCCCGTTTTGGCAAGACCTTACCGGGTCGGTAAGACCTCACGCCGATGACACCTCCCTTTGCCGAGACCCCCCCCCTTTCGGCAGGACTTCTCCCCGACGCCGGCTATTTCGGCAAGAGCACCAAAGGTTTCCGGGACATCATGCCGAAGCCTTTCATCTCTTGGCGGGCTCGGACCTTCTTTCGGGGAGACCATCACCTTTCGAAAAGACATCTCAGCAAGCCCAAAACCTTTCGGCGAGGGCTCCATTTATCGGCCAAACCTCCCGCCGATGCCAATATTACGCCAAGAGTTCCATTCTTTTGATGAGACTATGGTTGATTGGCAAGATGTTATGCTGAACACAAATGTCTTGGCGACTTGATTGACCCCGTAAGTAAAAATCGGGCAACATTAATATTACAATTAAAAGAATTTTTCTAAATTGATATTAAAAAATATTCAAGATAATCTTTAAAAATATTTTAAAAAATAAAAATCACGTATATTCTATCTTTTTGAAAATATTATACATTAATTTATATTTTTTATAACATCTAACTCAACTTCAACTATACTAGTCATAGTTGTCCTTGGCAAAAATCAATCTTAAAACCAACATAAACTAACAACTATAATTTGTATTGACTCAACAAAATTGTGATACTAATAATCTATTGATCTCAAACTATTATCCAATCTACCCTTGAATTACTCTCCCATAACTCATCTATTGTCTAGTGAGCAAATATTAATATCCTAACTAATCTATTATCTAGCCAACAAATACTATTACTACAATATTACAAAGACAAATACATGACACTTGTTTATAAATATATTCTCACCTCATATATCTAAAATTTATTATTAATTTATTTTACTTATTTACAATTAGTGTAACTTAAATATTATGAATTTTATTTCTATTATTAAAAAACTCTAATTTATAAAATTAATATAAATTAATAATTTTTAAAATATAATATTTGAACTTATTTGCAGGATTTTTTTATTTTGTCTCGGCTATTAGAGGTAATTTGCATGCAATTACATGCAAAAGCAGCCCTGCAAGACAGCCTGAATGCCTATTAAAATTAGTCAAGCCTTTTTAAATACGGCAATAAGTGCTTATTAGTTCGTGCCGCTAGGCAAGAATACTTATGCATTCACCCGGAATGCTTTTAACCGGGAGCATCGGCCAATCACATTTCGCCATTTAACATATTACTTATTTTTTTGTATAGTTTGAATTTGGAGAGCTATTTTATATATTGGAAAATTAGCATTTATCTATTTTTCTATTCGTCCGAGTAGCTTTATAAATCATTTTAGTTTTAAAAATTCGGGAAAATGCGAACGCATAAATTGATTAAATAAATTTAAGCAAAGGTATAGTTTAAAAGTTGGCGGCTAGAGGTACGTAATCCATGAATGCGGATTAAATGCATTAAAATATCAGGAAAATGTGAGTGCATAAATTGATTAAATAAATTTAAGCAAAGGCATAGTTTATAAAACTGGCAGGTCGACGTACGTAATGCATGAATATAAATTAAATGCATTAAATGGAATCTGGCTCGAGGTGAAGGCGCTGGAATGGCTTGGAGGCCACGCGTGGCCAGGGTACTTTGGTCATTTAATATAGAGTTAAGTCACTTGGTATGCATCTCTATTACTTTCTGTGTCTTGTTTTTGTGTTCTGTAAGCGCTTGTTCTGAGGAAGAGTTTGTAGTGACTGAGCAGGAGATGTTATAGTTGCAAAGTCCAGACCCAGAAACGAGTTACTTGAGGTGATAATTTGTTCATTTTCAGAGTTTCGTAGTGCTCTATTGTGTGGCCGAGCACGGTATTTTGTAGTTGCAGAGTTGCACACTGGACAGCGAGAGACAAATTTCTTGAGGTCAGAAGAGGTAAGTTTTCGTTGTTTTCTTCTATTTGATACGAGAAATGCAAGTAGGGTTTCATAGTGCTTTAAGGCATTGTTATACTTTGATTATAAATTCATATTTTAAACTACTTTTAGTATTATCTATTCGAATTTGTTGTTGAAATGCGAAGGTTTCATCTGCGTTTGATAGGAATTATGTAGAAATCCTCTTGTCCATTTTACTTCATCCATGTGAGCCCTGTAAAGTTTGTATATTTTTTATTACTGCAAAGTGGTCCCATAAAGAGGGCTTTGGAACCAAAATTATGTCAACGTGTGCGATAATGATAGCTTTCGAACAATGAGTCGACAGTGTGTTGCTTTGAGATTTTCCATTGTCATGAAAGCATAAAGGATAGAGGGATTCTGGTAAAAGTCGTGGTTGTTGTCCTCGTAGGCATAAATTCATTTTCTAAACTACTTTTAGTATTATCTGTTCGAATTTCTTGTTGAAATGCGAAGGTTTCATCTGTGTTTGATAGGAATTATGTAGAAATCCACTTGTCCATTTTACTTCATGCATGTGAGCCCTGTAAAGTTTGTATATTTTTTATTACTGCAAAGTGGTCCCATAAAGAGGGCTTTGGAACCAAAATTATGTCAACATGTGCGATAATGAGAGCTTTTGAACAATGAGTCAGCAGTGTGTTGCTTTAAGCTTTTCCGTTGTCATCAAAGCATAAAGGATAGAGGGATTCTGTTAAAAGTCATGGTTGTTGTCCTCGTAGGCATAAATGCAAACAATGGGAGCATAAAGAATGCAGTAGAAACCTATTTTCTGCCAGCAAGCATTTAAATTCTGTCAGATGTCGTGGTTACTATTCTCATAGGTAGACATGTAAAATACAAAAGCATTTATAAGGCAAGTGAACTGTTTTACAAAACTCCTTAGGGAAATGGGCCTCCGGGGAATGCAATTAGTATTAAATCTGGACACCTTGATATTCACATGTTAACTTTGGTATTTTTATGGAGTTGGTAGCTCTGATTTACTCTTCTTTCATCTGATATCTAATTAATTAGGTGGTTGTTAACTAGTCTTCAAATACATAATAATAAAAAGAAAGAAATAATTATAAATATCCTTGTGGACATTTTAATTATGGGTTGTGATTTGTACTTGTATGTGGATGGATTAAGCACTCAAAAGTCACAGTATATGTAGCGTGTCAGCTAATAGGTCCATGTGACATTTCATTCATGTTAAAGTAGTCAATTCCATATTTGTCATTTATACTTGTTTCATTAGATAACTAATTAATTAGGTAACTATTAATTAGTCTTTAAATACACAGTAATTAAGAGAAAGAAAAAATTACAATAATCCTTGTGTACATTTTACCTGGTGATGAAATTCAAGGTATAGACATACGAAGCAAACAACAATTTGAGATTTTGTAGTTGGAAAACTTAGACTAAATGCTTAGGAAGTTAGAAAATTGTATCTTGGGGTTATAAAAAACTATGACAAATATGTTTTAGAATCCAAATTGCAATGTTGCCATAGAGCAGTCAATCAATATTGCTTGATAAAATAATTTTAAGCTTCGTGCAAAAGAGCGGTTAAATTCATTGCTAGAAGATTTTGTGGTTCATTAACCTATGGCAACTAGTTTGTGTAGTTAATCAGATTTACATTTATACTTGTGTCTCTTGAATCTAAAAAATGCTTGCTAGTGTTTCAATGGTTTTGGCTATTAGTATCCATCGCAGTGGGAGTATTATATATTGCAATTGTAGTTTTGGGAGTTGATTGCATTTTGGTCATTTCCTTGAGGTTTATTGCTATTTTTTTAGAAAAAACAAACAAATGGTCTTTGGTTTCTAATGAAAGCTTATTACATGGTGCAATGCTTTTGATTGGAAGAAAGGAGGTGGTGTAGCGGTCCAGCTGTGGCAAATTCTTCAAGAAAAGAGTACAAGGTGAGTTTCTAGAATAAACCTTCTCCTTTGTTTACAATTGCATATAGTAGACAGAGAAAAAAGGTTAATTCAAGATTCTCACTATATTGATTGTACTTGTAGTCATATCGTTGCTTTATGTTACAAGGACAATCTTTAAAAATGGGTATTGTGAGTGGCATATGCTATATGGTTCATAAAAATTAAGCAGTTGGGGTTCAAAAGTAAATCTTTGTTGCAATAACATGATATCAAAAATGCAATAATTATTCAATCAATTTCTTTGGTGGCTGATTGCACTTTATAATTTAAACCTAGTCTTTTTTATTTTGAGAGTTTGATTCTGAATCCATATGCATACTTTGATTAAAACTACTGGCTGAAGGTGCATAATTCATTGATGCAAAATCAATGCATTGAATGGCATCTGACTAAAGGCGAGGCTGTTTGGATTGCTAATTAGTCTTTGAATATATAGCAATTAAAAGAGATAAATAAGTATAATTATCCTTGGCCACATTTCACATTTTGACCTTTCAATCAAAGTCAATTAACAAAGTAGCAGTTAGACCTAAAGAAGGTTCAAGGACTATGCTGATAGAAAACCATATTTTGGACAATGGCTAGACAATCTGTTGAAATTTCTTTACAAACTTTGAAGCAAATGCATTTTTCCTTCTGTTTACTTTCATTGTACATCTTAAATGGAAGTTGGGTTTTTCATTGCTGCAATGCATTTGGATACTTTGATTATAAAATTATAGTTTAGATCATTTTAAGTGTTATCGATTTGAATCTTTCCTTGAAATACCAAGGATTCATCTGAGTGTTGGAAGCAATGTACAAATGTCCTATAAAGAGTGCTTTGGAACCAATGAGCTATCATAAAGGATAGAGGAATATTGTCAAATATTGTGATTATTGTCCTCATAGGCACACATGCAAAATATGGAAGCATATAGAAAGCAAGTGAACTCTTTAATAATCCCATGAAACATAGTCTTTGTATGCATCCATGCATACAGGTTTGCATGTATATATGTGTGCATGTAATTATGTATATATGAATGCATGTATCTATGTTACCATGTATGTATGTGTGTATATAATAGATTACTATTGCATTTTCTTTAAATGCTTTTTTTTGGATGGCGCCAGCTAGCCATCTAGTCATATTGTGGTTATTGTGCATATTGCTTTTTATATATATGATCTCAATTTCATAAGTTATTTTTCATATCGATAAATTGGCGTTTATTTGTTTTTGCAACCCATGGGAGTGGCTTTTTGAATCATGTTTGTTTTAAAATAATCATGAAAATGCAAATGCATAGATTCATTGATTGATATGTGCCTTCATGCATATATGCATATTTATAGGATTTATTGCTATCATGTAAAGGCCACACAAATATTCATTCCCCAAGTCTACATGGTCATTTGAATATGTGCATATATTAAGGGATCTATTGATACATGGATATATGCATCCATGGATACATGAATACATATATATATGTATGTGTACAATTATGTATGTATGTGTACGTGTAAATATGTGTACATCGATGCATGTATGTATGCATCTGTGCATTGAAGCATGTGTGCAGCTATGTGTCTATGTATACATTTTATCCAGCAATCAATGTCAATTAATAAACTAGTGCTTGTACCTAAAGAATGTTCAAGGATTGTGCCAGTAGAAAACCATATGCATATCAATATGTTAGAGAGCATGTATCTATTCATAGGTGTGTATTGATGCTAATTGTTCTGAATTCTGGTTGCATGTGATTGCATTAAACAATAAAGAATAAGTGCTATATAATCGAAGTAAAATGACCCCATTCAGTTGGAAGATCAATTTTTTCCAGTCCTTTACATGTAATCTGAGAGTTTTGAAGCTTAAATGTCACAGTATATGTAGCATATTACCCAATAGCTCTATCTCACATTTCATTCATGTTGATTTAGGGAAGTTAATATTTCTCATTTACCCTTGTATCATCTCATATCTAAATAATTAGGCAACTGCTAATTAGCCTTTAAGTACATAACAATTAAAAGAAAGAAATAATTACAATTATCCTTGTGTACATTAGAACTATTAATCAAAGGCAATTAACAAACTAGCCCTAGAAAACCATGTGCGTGTTAATGTGTTTAATAACATGTATTTGTGCATAGGTGTATATGGATGCTATGAGTTGTGATTTCTACCATTGTGTAGAGCTTACTATTACTTGTACAGCCAAGCCACATTTAAGTAGAATTCATAATTCATGGCATCCAGATACACTCAAGGACAAATACAAATCAAGGTTATTGGCATCCCGATAAGAAAGATGATGAGATACATCCAATTAATGTATGTCACAACATCTTATTGAATAAAGATGATTTGGTTAGGCAGGTTACAGATGAGAATCCTTATTGGTGTGTGGCTAATGCTCTTTTTGTAGACTTGTCAAGAAAATTGCATGCCAATACTATTAGAAAATAGGTAAAATCAGATTTATTGATTGACTATGGTTGATGGATCAAATGTGTACAAGGATAGTTAAATAATTAGGCAGCTGCTAATTAGTCTTTAAGTAGATAATAATTAAAACAAAGAAATAATTACAATTATCCTTGTGTACATTTGAACTGTTGATCAAAGGCAATTAACAAAGTAGCAATAGAAAACCATGTGTGTGTTAATATGTTGGATAACATGTACTTGTGCATAGATGTTTATGGTTACTATGAATTGTGATTTCTATTTGCATGTACCTGGTTTAAACATTTAATAATTAGTGCTTGATAATGGAATGAAATGAACTTGGAAAATGGAAATAGAATGACCCCATGGAATTGGAACATCAATGTTTACATGGCTTTAACATGATAGCAGATTTGCGTCCATGAGACTTATTTGAATCTCAAACGTCATACTCTATGTGACGTATTAGATAATTGGCTTAACATGATAGCTTTCAAATAAGTTAATTCAAAGATCAATCAAGCTAATTGGCTGATGAATTAATTGTGTTCCATGGTTAGCCATAGCTAATTATTAGTCATCTTTATCCTCCAAATCAGTTAAATCAA